>VZQC01012135.1:276396-517013 GCA_009823505.1 Rhizomys pruinosus
ATATCTAATTGCATGTGCTTCATTAGTAGGATCGAAAGGTTATGCCTGGACAAGCTGGCAGCCCATGAAAGAAAACAGCCAGAACTGACTAGAGACCAAGACATCAGCTCCAGAGAAAGTAGAGTGTTTTGCTTCTCATCCACCTGTGCCCCTTTTCTAAGCCTAGGGAACAATCTGCGGAAGAGGGGGCGTGGTAGAATGTAAGGGCTTCGATTGGGGTTAATGGTGAAACTACAACAATATAGACTGGACACTCATTTGATCAACTTGATTGAACATACAAGCCCCCCCTTTCAGGATGGTGGGACCCATGAGCTGTGTGGGTTTGGGCACAACTACTTGTAAATTGGTTTTACTTGAAGGATGCTTGTACTCACAAATTATCACCTATTGTTAAAAAAAATGAAAACAAAACAAAACAAAAAAGCAGAGAAAGATGCAGAAAACTTACGGCAGAATGCACGATCTGCGATGGGTAGGGGTGGGGTGGGGGGAAGGGAAGGGGATATATGCCTGAACTGAATTGGAAAATGATGTATGAAATACACAAAGCATCAATAAAAATAAATTTTAAAAAAAGACTCAAAATGAGCCCACCACCTGACCCATTCATATGGCTCCTGCGTATATACCCACAAGACTCATCCATCACAGAGATACATGCACATCTGTTTTTGCAGCTCTCTTCACAATAGCAAAGAGCTGGAACCAACCCAAGTACCCCTCAACCAAGGAGTGGATAAAGAAAATGTGGTCCATCTATACAATTGAATTCTATACAGTAGTAAAGAAAGATGAAATCATGAATGCAGTTAAATGGATGGAACTAGAAGACATTATGCTAAGTGAAGTAACACAGTCTCCAAAAAACAAGCGATGTATAATGTCCCTCATTTGTGGATGCTAGCACCAATTCTTTCTTTAGAAATCAAGCTGAAGCTGAATAATTCCTTTTCTTTCTTTTTTTTTTTTTTTAGTAAATATAATACCTTATGCTACTCATCAACTTGCTTTGCAATGTAGGAATGAAAAGTACACTGTTTCTTTATCTGCATACAATCCTACTATCAAAATGGGAAACTCTAAACATGTTTTGGAATTAACTTAGAGTTTATTTTGAGATGTCATAAATTTGGTATATCTGCAACATCCATTTAGGCATATGTTGGATCTGTATAAATGAGAAGGAATAAGAACAACAAAAAAGATTGGCTCAAAAATCTGACTGAAATAGTAAACTTAAGCCCCAAATGGTAAACTTCAGCATCATAGATGTAAAAAGAGACTGAGAAAAAGATGAAAGATATGTATGGCAGAATGCATGAGCTCTGACGGGGAGGGGGCAAGGAAGGGGAATTGGGTCTAAATTTGATTAAGAAATGTTCTATGAAATACAGAAAACCTCAATAAAAAAATAACAAATATGGGGGTTGGAGAGATGGTTCAGAGGTTAAGAGCACTGATTGGTCTTGCAGAAGATGACCTACATTCAGTTCCCAGCACCCATGTGGTGACTAACAACCACCTCTTTGTCCTCTTCAGCCATTGCATACACAGTGTTTATACACTTAAGAAGTAAATAGACAAAGAAAGAAAGAAAGAAAAATTTTAAAATACAAAAAGAAAACAATAGAATTTGATGCAGAGGCACAGATAGTTGACATCATGAACTTTGCAAGTAAACAGATTAAAGTAGAAGCCATTATGCTAAGTGAAGTAACATAGTCCCAGAAAAACAAATGACATATGGTGTTCATCATTTGTGGACACCTAGTACAAAATTTCTATTTGTAAGGAAAACTGAATAATTCTTTTTTTCCTTTCTTTTTTTTTTTTTTAGTAATTATAATAACTGATGTTACTCATTGATTTGCTTTGCAATGTAGGAACATAATTATTTTTTCTTTACCTGCATACAACTCTACTGTTAAAATGTGAGTCCATAAATATGTTTTGGAATTAACCTATAGTCTATTTTCAAATATAATTTTGGTATATGTGTGCTGTGTATATACACAGTTTTTGCAATGATACAAATTGGAAGGAACAACAAAAATGACTGGGTCAAAGAACTGACTGAAACAGTAAACTTCTGCACAAAACAGTAAACTGCATTGAAAATTTTTAAAAAGACTGAGAAAAAGATGCAAGACATGTGTATCAGAATGGATGAGCTCTGGCCAGGTGGAGGGCAAGAAAAGGGGAATGGGTCTAAATTTGATTAAGGAATGTTGTATGTATGTACTGCCGGGTATGTTGGCACATGCCTTTAATCCTAGCACTCAGGAAGCAGAGGCAGGCAGATCTTTGTGAGTTCAAAGCCAGCCTGGTCTATAGGCCGAGTTCTGGGACAGCTGGGGCTACAGGGAGACCCTGTCTTGAAAAGACCAAAAGAAAAAAAAAAGAAAAAAAGAAGTGTATGAAATGCACAAAACTTCAAAACAAAACAGGAGCCCTTTAACCATATTGTTATTAAAACTAAATAAACATATAGCTGTTAACTAATTCATGGTAAATTCGTATGCAAAGTATATTGGTTACTTATCGCTGGGTCCAGAAAGATGACTTGGGAGGCATGGCTGCAGAGGTGGCTGGAACAGAAAGTGAGCACTGTCATCTTCAAGAACTTGCAGGAAGAAGAGAGAAAAACTGAAGTGGGACAAGGCTATGGACTCTCAAAGCCAGCCCCAAGTGACATGCTTCTTCTAGCAAGGCTGCTGCCCCTCTTAAGCCTCTGCAAACAACACCACCACCATCAAATGAGGCCAATTATTCAAAAACCTAGAGCCTATAGGGGACATTCTTGATTCAAAACATCATGAAAAGTTAAATAAAAATTAAAACAAATTTGGATAAAAAAAATTCTGATTTAAATTAATGAAACTGTGTAAAAGAATAGAGCTATTAGGGAGAATATTATTTAACAGACTAAATAAATAAATTTTACATTTTTTTGTCTTTATAGTCTCAGTTTTATTTTTTTCAGTTTTTTTTCCAGGTTTTTTTAATTTATTGTTTTATATATGTATATATAATTTTTTGGTACAAGATTATGTTACAAATCAAATATAGATGTAAGTGCGGTCTCCATACATCTTTCCCATGTTTATATCAGGTCTTCAACAGCAGGGCCTTATCGCCTCTCTTCCTGCAGATATCCCAGTTTGGAGACAAGGAGCCTTTACCTTTTGTGGGGGCTTGGATCCCCTGGCCAACATCTCCTTGGCAGAATAATCCATTGTTGATGTCAGAGCTCCTGTATTAATATATTTTGCTTAAGTGCATAGCTTAAGGAGACTTTGCATTGTATTTGGTTCTAGAATAGGAATAATCACCCCTCACAGTTCCTATATGCCACTTATATTAATTCCAAAGATAGGCGTTCTGAACTGAATTTACAGAGATCGTAACTTCCCTCTCTATAACAGCTGCTACCTTAATATAGGTTTCCTTGAGTCAGATTGCAAACACCGTCCTCCTACTCAAGCACCAGACTAACGATCACTCATTGCCTAGGACAAAAGTTAGGGTATAGCAGGCAGTCGTTTACCAAAATAGGTCTAGCCATATGTTATACTGTTCATATCCAAATCTAATTGAAGTATTAGGCTCTTTCCACTGTGGTTAGGGAATCAACCCATGGCGATGCCACACAAGACTTAAGTCCTTCTGAAGAGATTAGGAGACTGTTATTAAGTATCCACACTAATGATTCCTAAGTACAATAATTTAACATTAAGTAGTAAAATGTAAATCATAGAGGAATGAACATACCATCCAAACATGCTGTGGTCTATAACATACTCTACCATAAAAAGTAGTACTTGTTTAAATCCTATCTATAATCTAATTGCTTGGCTTCATTTTGTAGGATTGAATAAGGCTATATAATTAACTTGTGTTAAGTAACTATAATATCTAATTGCTGTGCTGCATTAGATACGGATTGAAAGGTTATATGCTGGACAAGCTGGCAGCCCATGAAGAAAAAGCAGAATATTGAACTAGAGTACCAAGCAAAGCTCCAGAGTTTAAAGTAGATGTTTTTGCTTTCTCATCCATCCAGTGGCCGAGCTCTTTCTAAGCCTAGGGAACAATCTGTGGAAGAGGGGGCGCTGTAGAATGTATAGGGCTTATGATTGGGGTGAATGGTGAAACTACAAGCAATGTAGCCTGACACTCATTTGTCAACCTCGATTGCAACATTACAAGCCTCCCGCCACCCCCCTGCTGATTGGTGGGCCATGACGCTGTTGTGTGGGTTTTGCGCAGACTGCTTCGGAATTATGATTTTCATGAGGGACATGCTTTGTACTCACAGGAACTATCACTACTGTTTAAAAAAAAAAACAGACGAAGACGACAGAAAATGTTATTGCAGAAATGCATGATCTGCGTGCCGGGTAGGGGTGGAGGTGGGGGAAGTGAATGGGATATATGGCTGACTGTAAATTGAAAATGATGTGTATGAAATAACACAAAACATCAATAAAAAAATCAAATATAGACCCTTCTCCCCCTCCCAATCCTGCCACCCCACCAGATTCACTGTTTCAGTCAGTTCTTTGATGCAGTCTTTTCTGTTGTTGGTGTTGTTGTTGTTCTTTCCAATATGCATCACTCCCAACAAGAAATATTTACGACTAGGTTATTGGTGCACTAGCATCCACAGATGAGGGATACCATTCATTGTTTTTTCTGGGACTGTGTTATTTCACTTAACATAATATCTTCTAGTTCTATCCATTTACCTGCAAAGTTCATGATGTTGTCTTTTTTCTTACTGCTGAATAGAACTCCATTGTGTAGATGTACCACATATTCTCTATCCACTCATCAGTTGAGGGGCATTTGGGTTGGTTCCAGCTTTGTGCTACTGTGAACAGAACTGCAATAAATATAGCTTGCATGTATCTCTGCAGTAAGATGAGTCTTGTGGGTGTATACCCAGGAGTGGTATGACTGTGCCAGGTGGTAAGCTTGTTTTGAGTCTTCCAAGGGTTCTCCACACTGCTTTGCATAGTAGCTGTATGAGTTTACATTCCCACCAGCAGTGGATGAGTGTTCCCCTTTCCCCACAACCTCTCCAGCACTTGGTATCACTTGCTTTCTTGAACCTAGCCACTCTTATCAGAGTGAGATGATTCTTAAAGTGTTTTTTTTTTTTTTTTGGTCTTTTTGAGACAGGGTCTCCCTGTAGCCCCAGCTGTCCTGGAACTCACTCTGTAGACCAGGCTCGCCTTGAACTCACAAAGATCTGCCTGCTTCTGCCTCCCAAGTGCTAGGATTAGTTAAAGTGGTTTCAATTTGCATTTCCTTAACTATTAGTGATGTTGAACACTTTTTTTTTTTTGGTCTTTTTGAGACAGGGTCTCCCTGTAGCCCCAGCTGTCCTGGAACTCACTTTGTAGACCAAGCTGGCCTTGAACTAACAAATATCCGCCTGACTCTGCCTCCCAAGTGCTAGGACCAAAGGCATGTGCCACCACACCCAGCTGATGTTGAACATTTTTAAGATGTTTCTCAGCCATCTCTAATTCATCACTTGTGAAGTCTTTGTTCAGTTCTTTGCTCCATCTTTTGAATGATTGATTTGTTTTCTTCTTTGTTTTTTTGAGTAGTTTATATATTCTGGAAAACAATACTTTGTCAGATGTATCTGCTGTGAAGGTGTCCACCCACTCTGTGGGTTTTCTCTGCACTTCTTTATTATTTCTTTTGATGTGCAGAAGCTTTGAATTTAATGAGGTCCCATTTGTCAATTGTCAACCTTAATTCCTGTGCAGCTGGTGTCTGATTTAGGAAGTCTTTTCCTATACCTATGTCTTGTAGTCTGCTGCCAACTTTTTCTTCTATAACCTTCAGAGTTTGGGGTTTCACGTTGAGGTTTTTGATCCACCTGGAGTTGACTTTTGTACAGGTTGAGAGGTAGGGGTTTAATTTCATTCTTCTACAAGTGGTGATCCAGTTTTGCCAACGACACTTGCTGAAGATGCTGTCTTTGCTCCATTGTGTCTTCTTGGCCCCTTTGTCAAATTTGAGATGGCTGAAATTGTCTGTGCTCAAGTTTGGAAATTCAGTTTTGTTCCATTGGTCAACAGGTCTGTTTTTCTGCAAGTACCAAGCTGTTTTTATGACTATAGCCCTGTAATATAGTTTGAAGTCTGGTATAGAGATCCCCCCATATTGCTCTTTTCACTCAGCCTTGCTTTGGCTATTTGGGGTCTTTGTTTTTCCAAATGAAATTAAGGACTTCTGTTTTCCAAGCCTGTGAAGAAACTCTTGGGGATTTTACCTGGAATTGCTTTTTGTAGAGATCTTTGGTGTCTTTGGTGTCTTTGGTTAGGTTTGCTCCTAGGTATTTTATTGTTTTTGAGGCTATTATGACTGGGAAGGTCTCCTTGTATTCCTCTTGTATTCCTTCTTCAGTTGCTTGTTGCTGGTGTAAAGAAAGGCTACTGATTTTTCTAGGTTAATTTTTTATCCTGCCATATACTGAAGCTCCTAATCATTTCTAGGAGTTTTCTGGTGGAGTTTCTAGCATCCCTTAAGTAAACAATCATATCATCAGCAAAAAAGGGATAGTTTTACTTCCTCTTTTCCAATTAGAACTCCTTTAATTTCCTTTTCTTGCCTTATTGACCTAGCAAGTGTTTCAAGCACTATATTGAAGAGGAGTGGTGAGGGGGCAGCCTTGCCGAGTTCCTACATTTAGAGGGAATGCTTCTGTCATTTCCCCATTTAGGATTATATTGGCTGTGGGTTTCCTGTATATGGCCTTGATTACATTGAGGAATGATCCCTCCAATCGAATTCCGTCTAGAACTTTAAGCATGAAGGGATGCTGGATTTTGTCAAAGGCTTTTTCTGCATCTATTGAGATGATTGTGTGTTTTTTGTCTTTCAGTACATTTATATGTTTGATGAACCCTCCCTGCATCTCTGGTCTGTATCCAACTTGGTCATGATGGATGATCTTCTTGATGTGGGTCTGTATGAGATTTGCCAGTATCCTAGTTAGAATTTTGGCAACTGTGTTCACTAATTAGATGGGTCTATAGTTCTCCTTTTTGGTTGTATCTTTGCCTGGTTTTGGTATTAGAGTGATGCTGGCTTCATAGAAGGAATTTGGAGAATTTCCTCTGTTTCTATCCTTCTAAACAATTTGAGTAATAATGGTTGTAAGTCTTTTTGAAATGTTTTATCAAATTCTGCCATGAAACCACCTGGGCCTGGACTCTTTTTAGTTGGGAGGTTTCTTATTACATCTTCAATTTCTTCATATATTATGGGTCTGCTTAAGCTGTCGATCTCTTCTTGGTTGAGCTTTGATGATTCTCAGGATTCAGATATTCATCCACTTATTATAGGATTTCAAACTTAGTAGAGTACAGGTTTTGAGGTATTCCCGTATGATTTTCTGGATCTTTTCATTGTCTGTTGTGATATTTCACAATTTATCAGAGATTCTATTGATTTGGAGTTGTTCCTTCTTTCTTTTGATTAACTGGGCTAGAGGTCTTTCTATCTTGCTTATTCTCTGAGAGAACCAACTTTTGGATTCATTGATTTTTTTTGTATGGTTTTCTTTGTTTCTATTTCATTGATTTCTGCTCTGATTTTTCATATTTCTTCCTGTCTGTTGCATTTAGGGTTCATTTGTTGTTATCTTGCAAGTGTTTTTAGCTGCAGTGTTAGATCATTAACTTGTGCTCTTTCTGTTTTTTTGATGTAGGCACTCAGAGCTATAAACTTTCCTCTTAGGACTTCTTTTAACGTGTCCCATAAGTTTTGTTGAGTTGTATTATCATTGTCATTCAATTCCAGGAATGCTTTTATTTCCTTCTTTATTTCTTCCTTAACCCATTCATTATTGAGGGGAGTGTTTAGTCTCCATGTGTTCTTTTTTCTTTTTTTTCTATTACTTCTTTATTTTTTTCATTTTTTATCAATATGTAATAATTTATGAGTACAAGCATCCTTCATGTAAAACCAATTTGCAAGCAGTTGTGCCCAAACCCACACAGCCCAAGGGTCCCACCATCCAGCTGGGGGGGGAGGAGCTTATATGTTCAATCAAGTCGATCAAATAAGTGTCCAGACTATATTGCTGTAGTTTCACCATTCACCCCAAACACAGCCCTTACATTCTACCACACACCCTCTTGTGCAGATTGTTCCCTAGGCTTGTAAAAGGGGCACAGGTGGACGAGAAGCAAAAGAGTCTACTTTCTCTGGAGATGTCATTTTGGACTCTGATCAGTTCTGGCTGATTCCTTTCATGGGCTGACAGTTTGTCCAGGAATAGCCTTTCAATCATACTAATGAAGCACAAGCAATTAGATATATAGGTATTTAAATAGTACTAATTGTTATGGTAGGTTACTTTGGTATAGACACAGATGTTTGGATGGTAGGTTAATCCATGAATTACACTTTTTCTGTAAAATATGACACAGTCTTACTGTGGCTTATAACATCTCCTAACCACTAGAGGATGTAAGCTTGTGGCATCAGCTGTGGGTTATTCTTCCAAGGAGAGAGCTAATAGCCAATTAGATTTGGGATATACAGGTATATGGCTGCCACTGCTGCACAGTATTTCCAGGCAGGTGAGGTGTAGTTGGTGCTGACAGAAGAGTCTTGCTTGACTCAAGGAGACCTATATTTGCTTTATTGGTTTAGTGGCCTTCGCTAACACTCTCTGGTATTCCAGAGACCAACTGTACACTTGAAAGTGCAGTCTCAATACATCTTTCCCATGCTTACATCAGGTCTTCGACATCAGGACCTTATCTCTTCTCTTCTTGCAGGTATCCCAGTTTACAGGCAAGAAGCCTTTCCCTTTTGAGGAGGCTTGGATCTCCTGGCCAACATCTCCTTGGTAAGAAAGTCTCTCGTCTTAAAACTTTGTGGCACTAGAAGGAAGTTTTATTAGGACTCATTATAAATAGTTGTTACAAGTAGGATCCACAGAGGGGTTTGATGTCTGTAGCAGTCTGAGGCTTTTCTTCCTTTCAGTGTTCAGATGGGCCAACCTTTTCCGCTGGCACTTCCTGGTACATCCTGTGTGTTCTTGTAGGTTGTAGCACTTACCCTGGTGTTGATATTGAGCTTTATTGTGCTGTGGTCTGACAGAATGCATGAAATTATGTCAATCTTTTTGTATTTTTGGAGGATTTTTCTGTGTCCCAGTATGTGGTCTATTTTGGAGAATGTTCCATGGGGTGCTGAGTAGAAAGTGTCTTCTCTGGTGTTTGGGTGGAATATTTAGTAGATGTCTGTGAGGTCCATTTGGTGTATTGTATCATTCAGTTCAGATGTCTCTCTGTTTATTCTCTGTCCTATTGATCTGTACAAAGGGCTTAGTGGGGTATTGAAGTCCCCCTACTATTAGAGTACTGGGGTAAATCTGTGCCTTGAGGTCCTGAAGAATTGTCTTTATAAAGTTTGGTGTACCAGAGTTTGGTGCATATATATTCATGATTGTGAAATCTTCACGGCCAATTGTTCCTTTGATAAAGATGTAATGGCCCTCTTTGTCTCTTTTGATTTCTTTTACTTTGAAGTCTATTTTGTCTGGTATTAGAATAGCAACTCCTGCTTTCTTTTTGTTACCATTTGCTTGGAATATTTTTCCATCCCTTCACCTTAAGTTGGTGCCTATCCTTGAGAGTGAAATGGGTTTCTTGCAGACAGCATATAAATGGGTTTTGTTTCCTAATCCAATCTCCCAGTCTGTGTCTTTTGATTGGGGAGTTTAGTCCATTAATATTTAAGGTTATTATTGAAAGATGCATGTTGCTTCCTTTCACCTTATTATACATTTGCATTTTCAGTCTCAATTTCTACTTCTGCAGTTATGTTTTTATTAGTTTCTCTTTCTAGGTGCTTGGGGATACTTGTTCCTCTCTTTTGTCCTTTGAATTGCTTCAAGTATTTTCTAAAGGGTTGGTTTTATGGACATATATTCTATCATCTTGTTTATGTCATGGAAGATTTTTCTTTCTCCTTCAACTATAAGAGACATTTTTGCTGGGTTAGTAATCTGGGTTGGCATCCATAGTCCTTTAACACTGGGAAAGCTTTGCTCCACGTTCTTCTTGCCTTCATGGTTTGTGCCAAGAAGTCAGTTGTAATTCTGATGGGTTTCCCCTTATATGTAACTTGTTGTTTTTCTCTTGTGGCTTTCAGAATTTTGTCATTGTTTTGGGCATCTAGCATTTTAACTATGACATGGTGTGGGGAGTTTCTTTTCTGATCTTGTCTGTTTGGAGTTCTATGTGCTTCTTGTATTTGTATGAGTTTGTCTTTTTTTAGTTTGGGGAAATGTTCATCTATTATTCTGTTGAAGATCTGATCAATACTATTCTCTTGGGATTCTTCTCCTTCCTTTATTCTTATGATGCAGAGGTTTGATCTTTTCATAGTGTCCCATATTTTCTGGTTGTTCCAGTTTTGTGTATTTTTAAATTTTTCATAGTCTTTATTTGAGCTTTTTAGTTGCTCTGTGTTATCTTCCAGGTCTGATATTCTTTGTTCTGCTTCCTCCATTCTATTTCTGAGTCTTTTTCCATTCCTTTCCTCTTGATTGGATGGATGTTCTATTTCCTTTTTCATTTCATCCTTTGATTTCTTTAGTATTTCCACTCCCTTTTGGAGCGTCTCAATCTCTTCCCGTAGCTCCTTGTTTTGCTGGTTGGTTTCCTTTTTCAGTGTTTCCACTTCCTTCCAGAGTTTGTCATTTTCTCCCTCTAGTTCTTTCTGGAGTTTGTCATTCTCTCCCTCTAGGTCCTTCTTGAATATTTTATTCTCTCTCCTTAGTTCTCTGACTTGTTTATATTCTTTGATTTCTTTGAATACATCTGCAATTGTTCCTCTAAGATCTGTGTCCTGGGTCACCCCCCAGGGGGATCCCACTGTAGGAATCTCCCACAGGTTTGGTAGAGCTTGGTGTGGAATTATCCTGCACCTTTCCCATGTTGTCTCTTCGTTGTGACTCACAAATGCCTCTTCACTGTGTTGAAGGCTTGCTTTGCGTGCCTCCTTCAGAAGCCTTTTTTTTTTTTCCTCGTTTATGGAGTGTTGATTTGCCTAGGTTTCAGGCTTTCAATTTTGTTTACATATTCGAAGTCTAACTCGCTCTTCCCTTTCTGTTTTGAAGGTTCTCCAAAAAATCCACTTGGACACTCCGTCAGCAATTCCAGTTGGGGGCAGGGGGNTACATAACCCATTATATAATAATATTTTATCATATGTGCATATATAAAACACATGCATTTGTACATACATCCATATCCAGTAACTCCATATAACAGATCCACACATATATTACTACAAACACACACACACATCATATCCTATTTTATTTATCTGTTCATCCATTGATGACCACTTAGGCTGATTCTGTAAATAAAAGCAACAACAAATGCTTCTAAAGTGTTTAATTAAGGAAATATTTGGACATTTTGATAAAGCTAAAAGGAGCTAGCAAAATTTGTCATTAAGAAGTAATTCTGGGTCTGTAGAGGTGGCCTAGTGGTTAAGAGAGCCAATTGCTCTTGCAGAGGACCCAAGTTCAATCCCCAGCACCCACATAGCTGCTGAGAACCATCTTTAACTCCAGTTCCAGGGGAATCTGACAACTTCTTCTGACCTTCGTGGCATTGCACAACATGGGTGCACAAACCTACATGCAGACAGTACATCCATACACATAAAAATATAAAAATAAACAAAATTTTAAAAAAGAAGTAATCCCACCGTAGATAAAGGCTACATAATAAGAAACAGTGGCAGGCAAAAGAAACATTTCTTGGAATTGTTGGCTAGGGTAGTCCAAGAGATTCCCAAAACTATGCAGACTACTACCATATAACTTGATTCCCTCCCAGAACTTGAAGGTAAGACTCTATTGCTGAAGACAGGACATACTTCAGAGACCAGATTGGGAGCAATAGTGCTGGAACTGACGTGGAATCCACCTCCCCTGAAAGCTTGCTCTCATAGTTTTGGAGAATACTATGCATGCTGTTAAGAGAGAGAATAAATCAATGGTTCAACAGAAATTTTTGAGACCACATAACCACGTCAATGACCAGCACAACATTGGTCAGTAGTGGCACTTTTATCTTGGGGGCAGTCAATAGCTAACTAACTGTACTTAAAGCCCACTCAATGGGAGGATACTCATATGCGGTACTGTAAACATAGCCAGAGGCACATGACTGGAGAGGTCATAGATCTGAGATAAATCCCCAAGACTATCTCATCCCTAGTATAATGTCACTCCTTATAAGTCCAAAATATGTGTCCTTATATTTGCAGCCAACTATCTAAATCATCACTCATCAAAGAAGCTTCTTTTGCGCTAAAGATTATTACAGAGTACCACAACTGCTCACACACAGACACTGTGAATTGTTCAAGCCTAAGTGGCTCGTCTACAATGCAACCTTAACACCTAAGGTTCACACAACATAGAGCAAGGTGTGAAGAGGACACTAATGACTGTCTCTCAACTCTCATTAATGAAGGTCCTTCATGCAGCAGAAGCCAGAAACACAAAATGTCAAAAGGACATAAACAGCCAAAGCATGAAGATTAGGAGCCTGCAGAGTGTGGGTCCTTGGGCATGAATTGCAAATTAAGCTCCACTCATCCAGGGCTCAGGGACAATTGGGGGCAAATGGTGCATAAGGATTATAAGGGTCAGGGAGTGGTACATGACTAAATGGAAATAAAGTCCTACAAGATTCTGAGACCTTGCTCATATGAACATACAGTAATAGTGTCAGCATGCACAAGACCTATGCAAATTGAAGCAGACAAAAAAATTCATCATGGAACTGGGGAAATGGGCAGGAGACCACAATCTTAGCTGAAGACATATTGGCAGCTGATTACTGTTGGGTGAGGAAGAGCTATTCGTCTTTTAAAAAATATTTTCTTATTGTTATTAAACTATTTCCATACATCATACATCATTTCTCAATCAAATTTAGAGTCATTTCCCTTTCCATGCCCCCTACCCCATTTGAGATCCTACACTCTGCCATACATATATTGCATATTTTTCTGAGTATTTCCAGAGTTTTTTGTTTGTTTTTACCAGTTCTTTTGTTGTTGTTCTCTCCAACTTGTATTGCATATATATAAATACATACATACACACATCACCTGAATTGGAGGGTTTTATTTTCTTTTTCTTTTTTTTTTTAGGCTAAAAGTTGTCGTTTTCCTTATGGAAGTGTTTGAAGGCTCCTCTTTGGGAAGCACAAACAACTATCAATCCTGCACTTGTGCTCCACACTGGGGTCTTTCCTTCCCATAGTCACCCAAATGAGATCCAGTAAGCATTGTGTCCTGTCTTGATCTTCCTGTATTGGCCTCCATGATACAGCCTGGGTAGTCCAACAATGGCAGTCTATATTCTGAAGAGGGTGAAACCCCAGTAGTTGCTTAGTCCACAAGCTGGATGTCTCAGCAGTTCCGAATCTGGCACTGAAAGTTTGGCAGAATATTGGAGAGACATGAGTCTTCAGTACATATTGGAGGGTTAAAAAGATGTGTCTCTTTTTTTTGAATGAGGACAAAAATCTTCATTTTCTATCATTTGGGGGCAAAAGCTTCAGCAGTTCCTATAAATTACTAAACACTATTACTTTATATAAAATGTCACATGACGTCTCATAACATTTTTCATGCTCACACCAGGTCTTCGACAACAGGGGCTTACTGCCTTTCTCCTTGCATATATCCCACTTATAGGCAAAAGGCCTTTATAATTTTGGGGGGGGCGGGTTTGAATCCCGTAGCCAACATCTCCTAGGCAGAATAATTCATTGCTGATGTCAGAGCTTTCCTGTAGTAATATATTTGGCTTAATTACACAACTTATAAACACTTTACTATTGAATTTGGCTCTAGATAGGGAAATATCCTTTCACAGTTCCTATGCCTATCAATCAGTTAATACGTTATGCCTGTTTTATAGGAAATTACCACTGTAACAGTTGGCTCTAGTTTACAGTTAGGGAGTGGTTTCATTACCATCATGTTTTTCTTTTTCCNTGCAAGTATTTTCTAAAGGGTGTTGGTTTTAAGTGGGATACGATCTAGCTAGTGTCGAATCTCATCTTGTATATTGTCATGGTCACAGATTTTTTTTCTCTCTTCACCTAATATTCCGACCAGCAGCACCATTTTATTTGGCTTTCGGGTCTATGTATAGTGTACCCCATGGGTTTTAGGGCTAAATTTCATGAAGTCTTTACGACCTGCGGGATAGCCTTTTAGCTCGTCCACTGAGCGTGTATACTTGCCTAATTCATGTCATTGTGTCCAAGAAGTCAGTTGTAATTCTAATAGGGTTTCCGCCTTTAGTATGGTATGTTGTTTTTCTTCTTTGTGGCTTTCAGAATTTTGTCTTGTTTGGGCATCTAGCATTTTTAACTATTATCATTGGTGTGGGGATTTCTTTTCTGATCTTGTCTGTTTGGAGTTCTATGTGCTTCTTGTATTTGTATGAGTTTTGTCTTTTTGTTTAGTTTGGGGAAAATGTTCATCTATGTCTATATTCTGTTGAAGGATCTGATCAATACTATTCCTCTTTTCTGGGGATTCTTCTTCCCTTTTCTATTTTTATGATGCAGAGGTTTGATCTTTTCATAGTGTCCCCATATTTTCTGGTTGTTCCAGTTTTGTGTATTTTTTAAATTTTTCATAATCTTTATTTGAGCTTTTTAGTTGCTCTGTGTTATCTTCCAGGTCTGATATTCTTTGTCTGCTTCTCTCTCTCTATTTTCTAATTTGAGTCTTTTTCATTCCTTTCCATCTTGATTTGGATGGATGTTCTATTTCCTTTTTTCATTCATACCTTTGATTTCTTTAGTATTCCACTTCTTTTTTTTTTTTTTTTTTATTTCTGTATGTGTATGAATGTACTCTCTGCAGCAAAGTCCTGTGCACGCCCGTGTCGTGCACACCGTGGAGTTCAGAAGGGTCTTGAATTCCCCTGGAACTGGAGTTCTCCTGGAATTGGAGCTTCAGACGGTTCTCAGCGTCCGCCATGTGGGTGCTGGGGATTCGAACCGGGTCCTCTGCAAGAGCGGTCGGCGCTCTCAACCGCTAGGCCATCTCTCCAGCCCTAGTATTCCCACTTTCTTTTGGACCTTTTAATCTCTTCTTGGTGCCTCTCTTATCGCTGGTTGGCTTTCTCTTTTCAGTGTTTTCCACTGTGAAAAGGACTAGAGGTATTAGGGGAGAATATTATTTAAGTCTGACTAAATAAATAAATTTTATATTCTTAATCTTTCTCATAAGTTTCAAAAATTGAAGCTCCAGAAATTATTTCACTTTTATCTTTATTTAATATATATTAATTATGTGAAGTGAATTCATTATGAGATTTCTATTCATACCCATTATCAATTAACTCTTTCCATATTCTTTATTCCACTTTTCTGCTTACCCTCCCGTATTCCTAATATTCCCTTCCATTTTTACTCCCAGGTCTCTGCTTCCCCTTTGAACTTCACCTGAGAGAAAACACTTATACATGTCTTTGTATAGACGTTTTAATTCACTCAACATGATAATCCATTCCATCCATTATCCTGCAAATATAGCTTCAATTTCCCTTCTTCTATAGCTGGGTAAACTCCACATATATACTATAATACTTATATATATATATATATATATTAGTATATATTCATATATTGTTATTTATCTGTTCATCACATTGTAATGACCACTCTAGTGCTGAGTTCCTGGTAAATAAAAGCAACAACAAATGCTTCTAAAGTGTTTAATTAAGGAAATATTTGGACATTTTGATAAAGCATAAAAGGAGTACTAGCAAAATTTGTCATTAAAAGTAATTCTGGGTCTGTAGAGGGTGGCCTAGTGGTTAAGAGAGCCAATTTGCTCTTAGCGAGGGACCCAAGTTCAAACTCCCCAGCACCACTAAAGCTGCTGAGAACCATCTTTAACTCCAGTCCAGGGAATCTGACAACTTCTTCTGCACTTCGTGGCATTGCACAACATGGGTGCACAATACCTACATGCAGACAGTACATCCATACACATAAAAATATTACAAAATTAACAATTTTAAAAAATATAATCCCACGTAGATAAAGGCTACATAATAAGAAACAGTGGAGGCAAAGCAACATTATACTGAATTGTTGGGCCTAAGGGTAGTCCAAAGAGATTCCCCAAAACTATGCAGACTACTACCAATATAACTTGATTCCCTCCCAGAACTTGAAGGTAGAGACTCTATTGCTGAAGACAGGACATACTTCAGAGACCAGATTGGGAGCAATAGTGCTGGAACTGACGTGGAATCCACCTCCCCTGAAGCTTGCTCTCTCAGTTTTGGAGAATACTATGCATGCTGTTAAGAGAGAGAATAAATCAATGGTTCAACAGAAATTTTTGAGACCACATAACCACGTCAATGACCAGCACAACATTGGTCAGTAGTGGCACTTTAATCTTGGGGGCAGTCAATAGATAACTAACTGACTTAAAGCCCACTCAAATGGGAGGATCTCATATGCGTACTGTAAACATAGCCAGAGGCACATGACTGGAGAGGTCATAGATCTAGAGATAAATCCCCAAGACTATCTCATCCCTAGTATAATGCACTCCTTATAAGTCCAAAAATATGTGTCCTTATATTTGCAGCCAACTATCTAAATCATCACTCATCAAAGAAACATTCTTTTGGCGCTAAAGATTATTTCAGAGTACCACAACTGCTCACCAAGACACTGTGAATTGTTCAAGCCTAAGTGGCTCGTCTACAATGCAACCTTAACACCTAAGGTTCACACAACATAGAGCAAGGTGTGAAGAGGACACTAATGACTGTCTCTCAACTCTCATTAATGAAGGTCCTTCATGCAGCAGAAGCCAGAAACACAAAATGTCAAAAGGACATAAACAGCCAAAGCATGAAGATTAGGAGCCTGCAGAGTGTGGGTCCTTGGCGCAGAATTGCAAATTAAGCTCCACTCATCAGGGCTCAGGGACAATTGGGGGCAAATGGTGCATAAGGATTATAAGGGTCAGGGAGTGGTACATGACTAAATGGAAATAAAGTCCTACAAGATTCTGAGACCTTGCTCATATGAACATACAGTAATAGTGTCAGCATGCACAAGACCTAGCAAATTGAAGCAGACAAAAAAATTCATCATGGAACTGGGGAAATGGGCAGGAGACCACAATCTTAGCTGAAGACATATTGGCAGCTGATTACTGTTGGGTGAGGAAGAGCTATTCGTCTTTTAAAAAATATTTCTTATTGTTATTAAAACTATTTCCATACATCATACATCATTTCTCAATCAAAATTAAGAGCATTCCCTTTCCATGCCCCCTACCCATTTGAGATCCTACACTCTGCCATACATATATTGCATATTTTTCTGAGTAATTTCCAGAGTTTTTTGTTTGTTTTTACCAGTTCTTTTGTTGTTGTTCTCTCCAACTTGTATTGCATATATATATATATATATATATATATATATTATATATATATATATATATATTCACCTGAATTGATGGTTTTCTTTCTTTTTTTTTCTTTCTTTCTTTCTTTCTTTCTTTTCTTTCTTTCCTTCTTTTGGCTGAAAGATGTCATGTTTTCCTTAAGGAAGTGTTTGAAGGTTCCTCCTTGGCAAGCCAAAACAACCATCAATCTTGCCCTTGTGCTCTACACTGGGGTCCTTCCCTCCCATGATCACCCAAATGAGGTCCAGTAAGCACGTGTCCTGACTTGATCTTCCTGTACCGGCCTCCATGATACATCCTGGGTAGTCCAATAATGGCAGTCTATACTCTGACAAGGCTGAAATACCAGAAGGTGTTCAGTCCACAAGCTAGAAATCTCAGTAGTCCCCATCTGGTATTGAAGGTGTGGAGGATTCTTGGAGAGACATAGGTCTTTAGTCCATATTGGAGGGTTAAAAAGCTGTGTCTCATATCTTTGAAGAATGGCAAAAGCAGTGGCCACCACAGAGTAGATGCACTTGCCAGTAAGCGTTGAAGACAGGCCAAACAACAGAGCTCTTGCTTTTTCTGTTTGTCTTTTTACTAAGATCTCAAGTTTTTTATCTAAGATTCAAGTTTTTTTGCATTACAGTTGTCTGGTATTATTTATTTCTGGTTGTACATTCTTTTGGGGATGCTTAAGCCACACAGTTAGCCCAGATTAACCAAGGTTTTTGGTTTCTAACCAAGGTCAGAGGATCTGGTCCTCAGGGGTCACTCAGGGGTTTTTTGGGGGGGAGGGGGGAGGGGGAGGAGGGGAGCCCCTGGATTTCAGCTTTTCATTTACCAGTTCCATTGACTTGAGGACAAAATCAGGTCTCGCTAGATCAGGCTTCCCATTTTGAAGCATGAGCAGACTTTCCTATTCATAGACTGAACACTGTCTAATGTCCTATTAGTAGATACTCAAGACCTCCCTACACAGGAAGACTGATGACCCACATTTGCAGGACATTTCAAGAGATGCCCTCATGCATACTCCTCTACAACTTAGTTGACCTCTGAGGGCAAGGAACAAAGTCATCCCCTAGGTACCTTGGCCAACTTGGTATGGGTGCCAAGTATGGTCATTAAGCACCAAGAAAGGCCAAGTTACACCACCCTGATACATTGCACGTACGTTAAAACTGTATATTCAGAGTCCTAATGAAACTTATCTTCTAGGTGCCACAAAGTTTTAATATGAGAGACTTTCTTACCTCTCCTTCATAGAACAAGGAGGAATATGATGATGATGAGGTCGTTCTCTAACTGTAAATTGGAGCCAACTGTTATAGAGGTAATCTCTTATAAAACCAGTAAGACTGCCTTCTTTAATTGATTAATAGACATAGGAACTGTGAAAAGGTTTATTCTCTATTCAGAACCAAATATAATACTAAAGTCTCCTTAAGCTGTGCATTTAAGAAAAATATATTAATACAAGAGAGCTCTGATATCAGCAATGGGTTATTCTACCAAGGAGATGTTGGCCAGGGGATCCAAGCCCCCCCCCCAAGGTAAAGGCTTCTTGCCTGTAAACTGGGATACCTGCAAGAAGAGAGGCAATAAGGCCCTGCTGTTGAAGACCAGATGTAAGCATGGGAAAGATGTGTTGAGACCGCACTTGCAAGTGTACAGTTGGTCTCTGCAATACCAGAGAGTGTTACCAAAGGCCACTAAATCAATAAAGCAAATATAGGTCTCCTTGAGTCAAGCAAGACTCCTCTGTCAGCACCAGCTACACCTCACCTGCCTGAAAATACTGCATAATACTACCATAATAATTGGTACTGTTTAAATACATATATATCTAATTGCCTGTGCTTCATTAGTAGGATTGAAAGATTATTCCTAGACAAACTGTCAGCCCGTGAAAGGAAACAGCTAGAATTGACCAGAGTCCAAAATGACAGCTCCAGAGAAAGTAGACTGTTTTGCTTCTCATTCACCTGTGCCCCTTTTCTAAGCATAGGGAACAATCTGTGGAAGAGAGGGTATGGTAGAATGTAAGGGCTGTGATTGGGGTGAATGGTGAAACTACGGCAATATAGACTAGACACTTATTTGATCAATTTGATTGAACATACAAGTCCTCCAGCTGGATGGTGGGACCCTTGGGCTGTGTGGGTTTGGGCACAACTGCTTGCAAATTGGTTTTACATGAAGGATGCTTGTACTCATAAATTATTACTTATTGTTAAAAATGGAAAAAAATAAAAAAGTAATAGAAAAAATACCAAATTAAAAAAAAGGCACATGTTGTGGAACTTCCCACCATCCTGAGTCATTTTCCATTGCTTATTTTGTCCGTATTTTCATTCTTTATATTTGCTTATTTTGTTTAGTATATTTTTGTGTTTATTATAATAATCAAATTGATTCATGAAAAAAATAAAAACCCTAAAATAAAAAAATAAAAAAAAATGTAAACTGTATCTTCTAGGCTCCAGACAGTCACATCGATTCAGTGACATGCCAGTAAGTCAAGGCAGAACTGCCTTAACCCTTGGGGGCCTCAATACCCACCCCTGGAATTCCCAGTTTGGGATCCAAACAGGGGCACGGACTCAGTGATGTTCTGGTAAGTCAAAGAGGATCTACCTTGACAGTTGTGGGGATCAACACCCTCCCCCGGAACTCCCAGCTTGGGCTTCAGACAGGGGCATGGACTCAGTGACATGCCAGTAAGTCAAGGCAGACTACCTTGACTCTTGGGGGCCTTAGCACATGGCCCAAAGTAGCAACACAAACCCGCACACACTCCCCGTCAACCTGGTGGAGCTGTGGTGCAGGTGCAGCATTAGTTATTATAGTCTGTGCAGCAAACATTGAGGTGCCAGAATCCAAAGAAACAAATAAACAAACAAATCCACATGCCAATAACACAAAGAAAAACAACATGGGACAAGCTCATAATAAATCCACACCAAATTCTACTAACCCAACAGAAGATCCCTACAACAAGCTCTCTGAGGAAGGAAAACAAGACACCAACTTTAGAAAAACAACTTTAGACATTTTTAAAGAAATTAGAAAACTAGGGGAAGAGAATGAAAAACTCAAGAAGGACCTAGGAGGATGATAATGCCAAAAATTGGAAAAAAAAAAAAAAAACTAAGGGGAGAGATTGAAAAACTCAAGAAGGACCTAAAGGGAGATAATGACAAATGTTGGAAAGAGCTAAAGGGAGAAAATGACAAACTCCAGAAGGAAGGGGAAATGCTGCAAAGATCCCAGGCCGAAATAAAAAAAAGAAAATGACCAAAGAACCAAGGAGCTACAGGATGAGAATGACAGGCTCCAGAGGGAAGTGGAAAATCTAAAGAAATCACAGGATGAAATGAAAAAGGAAATTGAACACTCATCCATTCACCAGGAAAGGATGGAGAAAAGCCTCAGAAGCAGAATGGAAGAAGCAGAAAAAAGAACATCAGACCCACACCCACAAGATAATACAGAACAACTAGAAAGCTCAAGTAAAGATTATGAAAAATTAAAAAAAAACAAAAAAACAAAAATGTAAGAGTGGAACAACCAGAAAATGTGGGACACTATGAAAAGACCAAACCTCCACATCATATAGATAGAGGAAGGAGAAGAATACCAAGATAACACTATTAACAAGATCTTCAACTGGATAACAGAAAAAAATTTCCCAAAACTGAAAAAATATATTCCCATACAAATGCAAGAAGCACATAGAACGCCAAATAGACAGGACACTGCCCATGCCATATTTTTGTTAAAACACTAGATGCACAGAACAAAGGCAAAATACTGAAAGCCACAAGAGAAAAACAACAAGTTACATATAAGGGGAAACCCATCAGAGTCACAGCTGACTTCTCAGTCCAAACTATGAAAGCCTGAAGAACGTGGCCTAAAGTATTCCCTGTGCTAAATGACTTTAGATGCCAACCCAGACTATGGTACCCAGCAAAAATGTCAGTTATAGTTGAAAGAGAAAGAAAAATCTTTCATGACATGTATAAGATGAAAGAATACATGTCTAAGAAACCAACATTTCAGAAAATCCTCAAAGCAATCCAAAGAACAGAGGAAAGGAGCAACTACCCCTAAGCAATTAAAGAGGGAAATCAACAAAAGCATAACAGAGTACATACAAACCTAGACCAAGAAGGCAAACAAAAAAATAAGGTGAAAGGAAGCAACACACATCTCTCAATAATAACCTTAAATATTAATGGTCTAAACTCCCCAATCAAAAGACACAGACTGGGAGAAAGGTTTAGGAAACAGAATCCTTCTATATGCTGTCTATAAGAAACCCATCTCACCCTCAAAGACAGACAACACATTAGAGTGAAAGGATTGAAAAAAATATTCCAAGCAAATGGTACCAAGAAACAAGCTGGAGTGGCTATTCTAATATCAGACAAAATAAATCTCAAAGTAAAACTAATCAGAAGAGACAAAGAGGCTCATTACATCTTTGTCAATGGAACAATTAACTGTGAAGACTTCACAATCCTAAATGTCTATGCACCAAACTCTGGTGCACCTAACTTTATAAACACTATTCTGCAGGACCTTGAGACACAGATTAATCCTAACACAGTAATAGTGGGAGACTTTAACACCCTACTGAGCACCTTGGATAAATCAACTGGACAAAAAATACAGAGAGACATCAGAACTGAAAAATACAATACGCCAAACAGACCTCACAGAAATCTACAGAATATTTCACCCAAACACCAGAGAATATACTTTCTCCTCAGTCCCCCATGGAACATTCTCCAAAATCGACCACATACTGGGGCACAAAAGAAATCTCAGCAAATACAAAAGGATTGAAATTATTTCATGCGTTCTATCAGACCACAATGCAATAGGTTCAATATGAACACCAGAATAAGCCCAAGTAGCTACAAGGACACATGGAGACGAAACAACATAATCCTGAACAATGAATGGGTCAGGGAAGAAATAAAGAGTGAAATAAAAGTATGGAACTGAACAAAAAAGTCAATGCAACCCTACAAAACTTGTGGGATACTTTAAAAGCAGTCTCTAGAGGGAAAGTTATAGCCCTAAGGGCCCACATAAAAAAAAAAAAAAAAAAACCAGAAAGGGACCAAATAAACGATCTAACACTGCAGCTAAAAGCACTTGAGAGACAACAACAAATGAACCCTAATCCCAACAGACAGGAAGAAATAACAAAAATCAGAGCAAAAATCAATGAAATAGAAACAAAGAAATCAATACACAGAACCAACGAATCCAAAAGCTGGTTCTTTGAAAGGATTAACAAGATAGATAGGCCCCTGGCCCAGTTAACCAAAGAAAGAGCAACTCCAAATCAATAGTATTTGTGGTGAAAGGTAAATATTACAACAGACAATGTAAAGATTCAGACAATCATATGGGAATACTTCAAAAACCTATATTCTGCTAAATTTGAAAACCTAAGAGAAATGGAAGAATATTTGAAATCCTGGGAACCAACAAAGCTTAACCAAGAAGAGACTGACATTTTAAACAGACCCATAATATTTGAGGAAAGTGAGGATATAATAAAAAGCCTCCCAACCAAAAAAAGCCCAGGCCTGGATGGATTCACAGCAGAATTCTATAAAATATTTAAAGAGGTCCTACAACCATTACTACTCAATCTGTTAAGAAGGATACAAAAAGAGGGAATTCTTCCAAATTCCTTCTATGAAGCCAGCATCCCCCCATGGAAAGCAGTGTGGAGAACTCTCATGAAACTGAAAATGAGCCTACCACCTGACCCTGTCATACCACTTCTGGGTATATACCCACAAGACTTATCCTATCACAGAGATACATGCACATCTATGGTTATTGCAGCTCTCTTCACAATAGCAAATAGCTGGAACCAACCCCAGTGTCCCTCAGCTAACAAGGGAATAGAGAAAATGTGGTACATCTACACAATGGAATTCTATGCAGTGGTAAAGAAAGATGACATCATGAACTTTGCAGGTAAATGGATGGAACTTAAAGCCATTATGCTAAGTGAAGTAACATGGTCCCAGAAAAACAAACGACGAATGATATCTCTCATTTGTGGATGCTAGCAACAAATCCATAGTTGAAAAGAAAGATGAGAAAAGTTAATTTTATATATCTTTTTATCTGAAGGCAACTATGTTGTTATAATGTGAATTCCTTAACAGGCTCTAGAATTAACTGACCACTTATTTTCAGACTTTGTAATTGTGGTATATGTATGGAGGGTATGTATTTATATATTAGAGTAATATAAAATTAAAGGGAAAAAATGTGAACTCCTAAACATATTTTGGAATTAGCATACACTTTCAGACATCATAATTTTGGTATACATGTGATGTATATATAGGCATACTTTGGAGCAATACAAATGTGAGGGAAGAACAATGACAAAAAGACTGGATCAAAGAACTGGCTGAAACTATTAACCTCTGCCCAAGCAATAAACCTCTGCAGAGAAAACTTTAAAAAGACTGATAAAAAGATGCAAGAAATGTATGACAAAATGCATGAACTGGGGTGGAATGGGGAATATGGAAAAGGGAGTGTCTAAATTGGACTGAGAAATGATGTATGAAACACACAAAACACCAGCAAAACTATTTTATTTTTTTAAAACTAGTTAAAAATAACCTTAAAATTACTTTTTATTTCATGTAAATTCATAAGATGCCACTTTTAAGCTTATTCATTACTCATAAGCATATGATTTTCATAATAAATGAATGTTGGTGTTATGCCTAGTATTTTGCAAATCAAAAGCCAGTTTTTGATTATTGTAGAAGCTCACTTAGGTTACATTCACAGTAAAATCCTGTACTATTGTTAACAAAAATACAGTGAAAATAATAGTTTCATTCGCATTCCACTTTGAAAAATTCTTAATATTTAACTACAATATATCTGGTTAATTCAAATAAAAGATACTGATAATTTCTTTAGGAAAAATATTTGAAGAAATCTGGACAAATATATATGAGAAATATCTGTGTCTTATCTTCAAAGGAGTATCAAGTCAGAATTTCAAATCAAACATAAAAATAAGTTTAATCTGTAGGAGAGTAATTAGAACAGGCCATAATACATAAATCAAGAACAAACCTTATTACATAAAATCACTTACCAAATAATGAAGAAAATTTTATTTTAGGATAAAATGAAGAACACACCTTATTTCATACATAATTATTACAAAATAATGAATAATATTATATTTTAAATAAAAGAAAACTAAGCAATAAAGAGTAATAATTTAATCAAAACCCTAATCAATTAATGGGTGTGTGCATTTTTATATATTTTAGACTCTCTGCTCATATGATACTTCAGCATAAGTTACCATTGGTTCTCTGATTTAGGACATGTAAATGACAAAATCAATAAAAATACAGTTGCTTGTCATCTGCTCTGAGACTATTTTAATTTTTGACTGATGGAATGAAATCTCATGACTCAAAAAGTCCAATAGATATTTTTTTCCAATTTGAAACCCATACTAAAACAGTTTCCATGGATTTAATAATATCACTAATAGGCAAGTTCAAATAACCTTCTTTACCATATCAATAATTATCTCAAGTTGAGATTTTAAAATGCTTAAAAAGTGGACTAGCATCTTATTTACTCTAATATATTTATTTTAAAGTTTATTTTTGTCTATCATGTGTGAAGTCTTTTGTTCTATCCTCAGTAATGCAGAGACCCTCACCAGTCATCATGCATTGAATAAGAGGATATAGAATGAATACCCAGACCTAAATGAGCTATCTATATCACACTCCCTCCCCTCAAGGTTCAGGGATCATTGTGGAGGAGAGGGAAGAAAAATTGTTAGGAGCAAAAATAGTAGATGTCTTTAGTGAAAAAGTATTTTCTGGACATGACAGGGCCATTTAACAAATGAACTCACAGGGTGTACCACTACACACACAAAATCTGCCAACAAACATTCCAGCAAGGATGGGAGAAGGTTCATGAGGCTCCATTCCTAGCAGGGGAACTATTGGCAATTGATGGCTGCTGGGATACAGAGGGTCAGTTTGCTCTAGGAATGTGATCCTTGACAGGATACCCATGCACCTGTAGATCCCCTCCACCCATGGCCTACTGGCAGGACTAAGTGGACTTGGTGAGCTTTTTTTTTTTAAGAGCACATGAAGTCCTGAAGAAAAGTTGTAACAGTATAGAGGAGGATTTAGAGGGAAGAGGACGGGTAGTGTGTTTTCTCAAAGCATATAATGCATGTATGAACTTCTCAAAGAGTGGGAAATGAATAAAAATCTAGTAATTAAATAAATGAAACTATTCTTTTCATATGAAGATACATTCAACAAATACATAACAGGAATATAAAGAAAGCAGTATAAAACTTATCTGATAATTAATTAACAAACATATAATTACTGTAATATTAATATTCTGGTATAATTTTCCCCCATTTATTATATTTGAAATATGTGGGGACTTATTTTAAATGAACATTCACAATTTTACTTAAATTTTTATGTATTATTTTGAATCTTTTCCTAAGGAAAGTCCCAAAACGTATAACCTCAGGGCCCCACAAAATATGGATATACCTTATTGATGTCATAAAAGAAATAAAATGTAGATTACAAGGTCTCCTTCACTTGGATGAAATTTAGTATGTAGAAAAATGCATGGGAGAGAGAAGAGGTGGAGGAACTCCTGAAGTTTCTTGGTTGCTGAAGTTTTCAGCAATTAATCAGAAGCAAGGTGGTTATCCCAGAAGAAAGACAATGAAGGGAGTGTTAAAAGATAGAGTGAAAAAATAGCATGGAATCACTGTCCAGCAGAGCAGAGGGTCAACACACTGATTCCTAAGCAGCATTCAAGCAATGTGGAGACTGTTGGTAATATTTAAAGTGAAACCACTTGTCCTGCACCTGTGATTCTTCTCCTGTTTTTGGAGAGGATGCCCAGTGGACAGAATGGCTTTAATTTGTACATTTTCATCATATTTTGAGAGAAGGGACAGATAGTTGAAGAGGTGTCAGGAATACTTGAAAAGAGAGTTCCATACAATAAGGAATGGGATAGGAACAGACAAAAGTTTCAGTGTTAATGGGCTTCAGGTACTTGTGAGGGATGTCATGTCGAGGTTGAGCTATCAGAAATATAGTAGGTGACATGTTTGAAGCTGGAGGCTTCAAACATATATAAAGGGCAAACTACTATCATTAGTATTGCTACAATCTAATATTCACTAATGGTAGGTGGAATGAGGCAGATGAGAGACAACAGGTCTGAGTAGATAGTAACCTGGACTCAAAGGTCAAGTGGATATAGAAATCAGTAAGAATTATGGCACAAATAACCTTATAAAAAGTGTCAGTCAGTTGAGAGCTCCTGTGGGTAAGAGTGAGCAGATCTCAGTGCTCAACCGATGACAGCAACTGTAGGCAGAGTAGTTGGTGGTCAGATGGTATCAGAGTTTAGAGGTGCATTACTCTGTGGGCATAACAGTAAGTCATTAGACATTATTTTAATATGATAACTTTTTTGTTTCCAATTCTGTCAGTTTATTTAACCATTGTTGTTGGGAACGGTCTAAAACAAAAGAGCAATGGATACCAGAGAACTGTATTTTTAAAAGGAGGAATGTTTGCTTGGTAGGTTTTTTTAAATTTTTTAATTTTTTAATAATAGTTCATAAGTAATGAATACAAGTATCCTTCATGTAAAACCAATTTGCAAGTAGCTATGCCCAAACTTATACAACCCGAGGCCCCCATTGTCCAACTGGGGGAGCTTATATGTACTATCATGTTGCTCAAATAAGAGTCCAGTCTATGTTTCTTTAGTTTCTTAGTTCACCCCAATCGCAGCCCTTACATTCTACCATGCCCCCTTTTCCGCAGATTGTTCCCTAGGCTTTAGAAAAGGGACACAAGTGGGTGAGAACCCAGTCTACTTTCTTTGGAGATGTTGTTTTGGACTCTGATAGGTTCAGGCTGTTTCCTTTCATTGGTTGGTAGTTTATCCCAGAATAACCTTTTACTCCTACTGATGAAACACAAGAAGTTAGATATACAGGCACTTAAGCAGTACTAATTATTATGGTAGGTTACGTTGGTATAGATACAGATGTATTGGATGGTATGCTAATCCATGGACTATAGCTTTTCTGTAAAAGCTGACAAGGTCTTACTGTGGCTTATAACATCTCCTAACCACAAGAGGACTTAAGCTTGTGGCATCAGCCCTGAATTATTCCTCCAAGAAGAGAGCTAATAGCCAATTAGATTTGGGATATACAGACATTTGGCTGCCACTGCTGCACAGTATTTCCAGGCAGATGAGGTGTAGCTGATGCTGACGGAGGAGACTTGCTTGACTCAAGGAGACCAATATTTGCTTTGTTGATTTAGTGGCCTTTGGTAACACTCTCTGGCATTCCAGAGGCCAACTGTATACTTCCAGGTGTGATCTCGATATATCTTTCCCATACTTACACCAGGTCTTCGACAGCAGGGCCTTACCACATCTCTTCTTCCAGGTATCCCAGTTTTCTAGCAAAAAGCCTTTATCTTTTTGGGGGCTTGGATCCCCTAGCCAACATCTCCTTGGCTGAATAATCCATTTCTGATAACAGTGCTCTCCTGTATTAATACATTTTACTCAATTTCCCAACTTACATAGACTTTAGTATTATATTTGGCTCTGAATAGAGAATTATCCTTTCACAGTTCCTTTAATTGACTATCAGTCAATTCAAGAAGGCAACTATATTACTATTATAAGAGATTACCTCGGGACTGGAGAGATAGCCTAGCGGTTAGGAGTGCCGACGCTCTTGCAGAGGACCCGGGTTTGATCCCCAGCACCCACATGGTGGCTAAGAACCGTCTGTAACTCCAATTCCAGGAGAACTCCAGTTCCAAGGGAATCCGAGACCCTCTTCTGACCTCCGCGGCATTGCACAACATGGGTGCACAGACCTGCATGCAGACAGTACATTCATACACATACAAAGATAAATAATAAAAAAAATTAAAAAATATTTATAGAAAAAAAAAGAGAGATTACCTCTATGACAGTCAGCTGTAATTTACATTTAGGAAATGACTTCATTACCATCATGTTTTTCTTTGTTCTATGAAAGGGAGATAAAGAAATCTCTTATATTAAAACTTTGCAGCACCTGAAAGGTAAAGTTTATTAGGACACATTGTAAATAGTTGTTACAGTTAGGATCCACAGAGATGTTTGATGCCTGTAGCAGTCTGAGGCTTTTCTTCCTTTTAGTGTTTAGCTGGGCCAACTTTTCTGCATTAAATTTACTCAAGAAGTTTATCATTTCCTATATGTTGTTAATTTGGGAAGCTAACTTAATTCCTTTAGTTAAATTATCCTACCCGTAGAAGAAAATGTTACAAGTTGATACTGTACAACACAAACATTGTAGAGAATATTTGTATTTATCCATTAACCCCAAAGTTGTTGTTGTACAAATTATACGTGAAGCAGATGTGGACTACAATTTATATTTCCAATTAGCTTAAATGTATTACATTTTTCATTAAAACCTTTTAACCAATGTTGTTTAATATAGACATCTTTACTTTTACTAAGCTAGAATACCATATAATATGTAGACAAAGTTTGGGCAAATTTGGATACCTGTTAAACTCACATCAAATAACTATACCTTAATCTAATGGTAGACCCATGTCCCCCTCCCAGCCCTCCCACCCCACCAGATTCACCATTCTAATCAGTTCTTGTTGCAGTCTTTTCTGCTGTTGTGGTTCTTTCCAATGTGCATCACTCCCCACACAGAATATTTACAGATGAGGATACCATTCATTGTTTGTTTTTCTGGGACTGTGTTACTTCAATTAAGATAATTTCTTCCAGTTCCATCCACTCACCTGCAGATTTCATGATCTCATCTTTCTTTATTTTAATTTTTTTTAATTTTATTTATTTTTGTATGTGTATGAGTGTACTGTCTGCATGTAGGTTTATGCACCTGTGTCATGCAATGCTGCAGAGGTCAGAAGAGGGTGTCGGATTCCCCTGGAACTGGAGTTCTCCTGGAATTGGAGTTTCAGATGGTTCTCAGCCACCATGTGGGTGCTGGGGATCGAACCCAGGTCCTCTGTAAGAGCAGTTGACGCTCTTAACCACTAGGCCATCTCTCCAGCCCCAATGTCATCTTTCTTTATGGCTGCATAGAACTCCATTGTGTAGATGTACCACATTTTCTCTATCCACTCGTCAGTTGAGGGGCAATTTGGTTGGTTCCAGCTCTTCGCTACTGTGAAGAGAGCTGCAATGAACATGGCTGTACATGTATCTCTGTGGTATGAAGAGTCTGGTGGATATATTCCCAGAAGTTGTATGGCTGGGTCTGGTGATAGGCTCATTTTGAGTCTTTTAAATGTTCTCCATACTGCTTTCCACAGAGGTTGTACAAGTTTGCATTCCCACCAGCAGTGGATGAGTGTTCCCCTTTCCCCACACCTTCTCCAGCGTTTAGTATAATTTGTTTTTTTCGATCCTTGCCAGCCTTATCAGGGCGAGATGGTATCTTAAAGTGGTTTTAATTTGCATTTCCTTAATTATTAGAGATGTTGAACACTTTTTAAGATGTTTCTCAGCCATTTCTATTTCCTCGCATGTGAAGTCTCTGCTCAGCTCTTTACTCCATCTTTTGAGTGAGTCATTTTTTTCTTCTTTATTTTTTGAGTAGTTTATATATTCTGGAGGTTAATGCTCTGTCAGATGTATCAGCAGTGAAGATTTCCTCCCATTCTATGGGTTTTCTCTTCACTTCCCTGACTGTTTCTTTTGCTGTACAGAAACTTTTGAGTTTAATAAGGTCCCACTTGTCAAATGTCGACCTTATTTCCTGAGCAGCTGCTGACTGATTTAGAAAGTCTTTTCCTACGCCTATGTCTTGTAAGTTGGTGCCAACCTTTTCTTCTATCACATTTAGAGTTGTGGGTTTCACAATGAGGTCTTTGATCCATTTGGAGTTGATTTTTGTACAGGGTGAGAGGTAGGGGTTTATTTTTATTTTTCTACAAGTAGTGATCCAGTTTTACCAACACCATTTGCTGAAGATGCTGCCTTTCTTCTACTGAGTCTTTTTGACCCCCCTTGTCAAATATGAGGTGGCTAAAATTGTATGTGCTCAAGTTTCGATCTTCAGTTTTGTTCCATTGGTCTACTGGTCTGTTTTTGTGCCAGTACCAGGCTATTTTTATTACTATAGCCCTGTAATACAGTTTAATGTCTGGTATAGAAATCCGCCCTGTATTGCTCTTTTCACTCAGGGTTGCTTTGGCTATTCGGGGTCTTCTGTTGTTCCATATGAATTTAAGAACTTTTTTCCAAGCCTTTGAAGAATGTTCTTGGGATTTTAATTGGGATTGCATTGAATCTGTATATTAATTTGGGTAAAATGGACATTTTTACTATATTAATTTTTCCAATCCATGAGCATGGGAGGTCTTTCCAACTTCCAATGTCTTCTTCAATCTCCTTCTTCAGGAGCTTATAATTTTTGTTGTGGAGATCTTTAATGGTTTTGGTTAGGTTTATTCCTAGGTATTTTATTGTTTTTGAGGCTATTGTGAGTGGGAAGGACTCCTTGTATTCCTTCTTCAGTTGCTTGTTGTTGGTGTAGAGAAAGGCTACTGGTTTTTTAGGTTAATTTTGTAACCCACTACTTTACTGAAACTTTTAATCATTTCAAGTTTTCTTGTGGAATTTTTAGCATCCCTGTATTAGTCACTTTTCTGTTCCTGTGATAAAACGCCATGACCAAAGGAACTTGTGAAAGGAAGAGTTTATTTTAGCTTATGACTGACGGTTCCAGGAAATTAGAGTCCATTGTGGCAGGAAGCATGGTGGCCGGGGCTGGAGCAGCAAGCTGAGGGGCACATCTAGCAATGAGCACAGGAAGCATAAAGAGAGAGACTGGAGACCATGAAGCTTGTTAAATTCACTAAGCCCACCCCCCAATGACGTACTTCCTTCAGCATGGCAACACCTTCTAAGACCTCCAAGAACAGTGCCACAAAGTGGAGACAAAATGTCTGAACACTTAAAGCGTATGCAGGGACACTCTAATTCAAACCACCACATTCCACTCCCTGGCCTCCATAGGCTTATGACCTATGGGGGCCAGGGAGTGGAATGAAATGCAAAATGCATTTAGTCCAACCTTAAAAGTCCCCATAGTCTTTACCAGTCTCAATTCAATTCAAGTCTATAGTCCAAAATCTCTTCTGAGACACATGCTAATCTCTTAACTGTAAGCTCCTGTAAAATCAAAAGGCAAATTACATACTCCCAACATACAGTGGAATTGGATACAGATTCCCATTCCAAAAGGGAGGAATAGAGGCATAGTGAGGAAATAGTGGACCAAAACAAGACTGAAAACCAGCAGGGCAAACACCAAGTCCAATAGCTCCATGTGCAACTTCTGGGACTTGACTTCCAAAGAGCTTAGATGGCTCAGCTCTTCCAGATTTGCTTGCAACATACATCTCTTTCTTAGGCTGGTACCACTCCTTGAATGCAGCTCTGCTTGGCAAACATCTCACAGGTCTGGCATATTGAATGTCTTCTTGGGGTCTCTGCTGCCAACCAGGCTTCACATTCACAGCTTCATACAATGGCTTATCAGGGCTTTCTTTATTCAGGGACACCCCTGCTGCACTCTGCCTGGCCTCAGCTGCTCTCTGAAACCGTGGAGGAAGAACTGATGACCTCTTCACTCTTGCATCTTTTGTGCCTCTAAAGCCAGCACCACATGAATTAAACTGCCAAGTTTGGCTGCAAGTTTGGGATGGACCCTGGCCTATTTCAACCACATTTGCAAATTTTCTCTGCCCTGAACTTGTTGGAGCAGAAAACACTTTCAGTATTTTCCTTTCAAAAGTTGGAGGATTAGCTGGATGTGGTCTTGCCCTGAAGGCACCATCTCTGTTGTTTACTTGTAAATCTGGAGGCCCCTCCTTAATCACTTTAATCTCCTTATCAAAAGGAACCTCTCCTACACATGCCTTGGCCCCACATTTAATCTTCCTAGTGCAAGTTTTCAGATCCGAACTGTACATTCTGCATTTCTTTCTTCCCCATTTGCTCTTTTTCACTGTAGATCTGTACAATATTCACCATTAAAAGCCATGCCACCATTTCTACATTAGGCTGTCTTGAAATATCCTCCACCAAAGACATTAGTCCATTGCTTTTCAGCTTAGCATTAGGCAAGCATTACTGTTGCCAGACTTTTTGCCAAAATATCCCAGTTGCTGCCTAAGTCTTTACTTTCCTCTGGAACTACATTTTTTGCAGCAATGCTTTCTTCCAAGCTTCTAATAGAAAGGCCCATTAAGCTCTGCTTACAGTAGTCAACGGCTTTTCTAGCCCAGAGTTCCAAAGTCTTCCACATTTCTCTCAACATCCACATGGTCAGGTTCTTCACAACCAACAGCCCACTCTCTGATACCAAATAACTGTATTAGTCACTTTTCTGTTGCTGTGATAAAACACCATGACCAAAAGAACTTATAAAAGGAAGAGTTTATTTTAACTTATGATTGATGGTTCCAGGGAATTAGAGTCCATTGTGGCAGGAAGCATGGTGGCTGGGGCTGGAGCAGCAAGCCGAGGGGCACATCTCACAATGAGCACAGGAAGCAGAGAGTGAGAGAGACTGGAGACCACGAGGCTTGTTAAACTCACTAAGCCTGCCCCCAATGACGTACTTCCTCCACCACAGCCACACCTTCTAAGACCTCCAAGAACAGTGCCTCCAACTGGAGACAAAATGTCTGAACACTTAAAGCCTATGCAGGGACACTCTCATTCAAACCACCACGATCCCTTAGGTAAACTATCATATCGTCTGCAAAAAGGGATAGTTTTACTTCCTCTTTTCCAATGAGTATTCCTTTAATTGCCTTTTCTTGCCTTATTGCCATAGCCAGTGTTTCAAGCACTATATTGAAGAGGAGTGGTTACAAGGGGCAGCCTTGTCGGGTTCCTATCTTTATGGGGAATCCTTCTAACTTTTCTCCATTTAGAATGATACTGGCTGAGGGTTTCTTATATATGGCTTTGATTATGTTGAGGAATGATCCTTCCAGTCCAATTCTCTCTAAGACTTTAATCATGAAGGGATGCTGGATCTTGTCAAAGGCCTTTTCTGCATCAACTGAGATGATGGTGTGGTTTTTGTCCTTCAGTCCATTTATGTGTTTTATGATATTTACTGATTTTCGTATGTTGAACCATCCCTTCATCTCTGGTATGAATCCAACTTGATCATGGTGAATGATCTTTTTGGTGTGGGTCTGTATATGGATTGTGAGTATTTTGTTGAGAATTTTTTGCATCTGAGTTCATTAATGAGATGGGTCTGTAGTTCTCTTTTTTGGTTGTATCCTTGCCTGGTTTTAGTAGTAGACTGATGTTGGCTTCATAGAAGGAATTTGGAAGGTTTCCCTCTCCTTGTATCCTTCTGAACAGTTTTAGGAGTAATGGTTGTAAATAGTCTTTGAATGTTTTATAGAATTCTGCTGTGAAACCATCTGGACCTGGGCTTTTTTTTAAGTTGGGAGGTCTCTTATTACATTTTCAATTTCTTCATATGTTATGGGTCTGTTTAAGTTGTCAATCTCCTCTTGGTGTAGCTTTGGTGGTTCCCTGGATTGCAGATACATCCATTTCTCTAGGTTTTCAAATTTGGTAGAGTATAGGTTTTTGAAGTTTTCCTGTATGATTGTCTGTATCTTTTCACTGTCTGTAGTGATATTTCCCCTTTCCTCCTGAATTCTATTGACAATGAGTTGCTCTTTCTTTCTTTTGGGTAACTGGGCTTGGGTTCTGTCGATTTTGTTTATTCTCTTGAAGAAAAACTTTTGGTTCATTCATTTTTTGTATTTTTTTTTTGTTTCTATTTCATTGATTTCTGCTCCAATTTCTATTATTTCTTCCTCTCTGTTGCATTTAGGGTTTATTTGTTGTTGTCTTTGCAGTGTTTTTAGCTGCAATGTTAGTTCATTTATCTGTGCTTTTTCTGTTTTTTTAATATAGGCACCCAGGGCTATAAACTTCCCCCTTAGGACTGCTTTTAAAGTGTCCCATAGGCTTTGTTGTGTTGTATTGTCATTGTCATTTAGTTCCAGGAAAGCTTTTATTTCTTTCTTTATTTCCTCCTTGACCCATTCATTATTCAGGAGTGTGTTGTTTAGTCTCCATGTGTTCGTGTAGGTAGCAGGACTTATCCTGGTGTTGATATTGACCTTTATTGCACTATGGTCTGATAGAATGCATGAAGTTATTTCAATTTTTTTGTATTTGTTGAGGTTTTTTCTGTGTCCGAGTATGTGGTCAATTTTGGAGAATGTTACATGGGGTGCTGAGTAGAAAGTATATTCTCTACCAGGCTTGGTGGTGCATGCCTTTAATTCTAGCACTTGGGAGGCAGAGGCAGGTAGATCTCTGTGAGTTCAAGGCCAGCCTGGTCTACAGAGTGAGTTCCAGGACAGCTGGAGGGAGCTACAGGGAGACCCTGTCTCAAAAAGACCAAAAAAAATAAAGTATATTCTCTGGTGTTTGGGTGGAATACTTGGAAGATGTCTGTGAGGTCCATTTCCTTTATTATATTGCTCAGTTCAGATGTCTCTCTGTTTATTCTTTGTCTGGTTGATCTGTCCAATGGACTTAGTGGGGTATTGAAGTCCCCTGCTATGAGTGTGTTGGGGTTAATCTGTGCCTTGAGGTCCTGTAGAATTGTATTTACAAAGGTTAGTGCACTGGAGTTTGGTGCATATATATTCATGATTGTGAAGTCTTCATGGTAAGAATATCCTTTGATAAGGATATAATAGCCCTCCTTGTCTCTTCTAACTGCTTCTACTTTGAAGTCTATTTTGTCTGATATTAGGATAGCAACTCCTGCTTTCTTTTTAGTACCATTTGCATGGAATATATTTTTCATCCTTTCACTTTAAGTTGATTCCTATCCTTAAGGGTGAGATGGATTTCTTGTAGACAGCATATCGATGGGTTCTGTTTTCTAATCCATTCTCCCAGTCTATGTCTTTTGATTGGGTAGTTTAGCCTGTTGATATTTAAGGTTATAATTGAGAGGTATATGTTGCTTCCTTTCATCTTATTATATGTTTGCATTTTTTTGTGTGTAGGTTTCTATCTCTGCATTTCTGTTTTTCTTAAAAGTTTTTCTTTCAAGGTGCCTGGGGGTAGTTGTTCCTCTCTTCTGTCCTTCGAATTGTTTCAAGCATTCTCTGGAGGTTTGGTTTTCCAAGCATGTATTCTTTTATCTTGTTTATGTCATGGAAGATTTTTCTCTTTCTTTCAACTAGAATTGTTAGTTTTGCTGGGTATAGTAACCTGGGTTGGCATCCATAGTCCTTTAGCACTGGGGATGCTTTGGTCCACGTTCTTCTTGCTTTCATGGTTTGTGCTAAAAAGTCAGCTGTGATTCTGATAGGTTTTTTTGTATGTAACTTGTTGTTTTTCTCTTTTGGCTTTCAGAATTTTGTCTTTGTTTTAGGTATCTAGCATTTTAACTATGATATGGCAGGGGGAGTTTCTTTTCTGGTCTAGTCTATTTGGTGTTCTACTTGCTTCTTGTATTTGCATGGGTTTGTCTTTTTTTAGTTTGGGGAAATTTTCCTCAATTATTTTGTTGACAATCTGGTCAATACCATTTTCTTGGGATTCTTCTCCTTCTTTTAACCCTATGATGTGGAGGTTTGATATTTTCATAGTGTCCCACATTTCTTGGTTGTTCCACTCTTGTGTATTTTTAAATTTTTCGTAATCTTTACTTGAGTTTTTTAGTTGTTCTGTGTTGTCTTCTAGGTCTGATATTCTTTTTTCTGCTTCCTCCATTCTGCTTCTGAGGCTTTTTCCCATTCTTTCCTCTTGATTGAATGACTGTACAATTTCCTTTTTTTGTGTGTGTTCTTCCTCTGTTTTCCTTACAATTTCCATTTCCTTTTGGAGCTTCTCAAACTTTTCTTGTAGATCATTGGTTTCCTTTTTCATTTCAGTGTGGGATCTTTAGAGTGTTTCCATTTCCTTCTGGAGTTTGTCATTTCATTCCTCTAGCTCTTTTCAGATTCTGTCATTTTTCTCCTTTTAGTTCTTTCTGAAGTTTGTCCTTGTCTTCCTCTAGGTCCTTTCTGAGTTTTTCCTTATCTCCCCTTAGTTTTATGATTTCTTTGAATATATCGGTGATTGTTATTTTGGGATCTGTGTTCTGGGTTACCTCTACGGAGATCCCATGGAAGGGGTCCTCCACTGGCTCCATAGAGTTTGGTGTGGAGTTGTTCTGTGCTTTTCCCATATTGTTCTTTCATTGTGCTCTCGGCATGTGGTTAGCTTTTTTGCCTGTATTCTGATGCAAATTTTGAATGCCTTTTCACTTTGTTGAAAGATTGCTTTCCTTGATTCCTTTGGGTGTCTTTGTTATATTCTCCTTATGTATGGAGTGTTGACTTGTCTAGGTTTTAGGCTTTCAATTTTGGTTATATATTGGAAGGTATAGTTCACTTTTCCTTTTCTGTTCTGCAAGAGCTGGGTGGGTACCAACCCGGGTGACACCTTCTGAATACTGTATTCCCTCTGCTGTAGCCACTTTCTCCTGAGTTCCAGTTGGGGGTTCCAGTTGGCAGCAGGGGGGTTGGGTGCTTGGGTTTCTGGCTTAGCCCGTGATCTGGTACCCTCTGTGTTCAAGCCTCAGCTCCTAGCTCCCAATGCCTTCCAGGACACCTTTCCCAGTTAGCTGGACCTGCTGTTCCCTTCAGACTCCACCTCTAGCTGGAGCACAAGCAGGGAGTAAGCCACCACTGAATACTTGCCCTGAACTCTGGCTTCAGGCCTTGGCTCCTGGCTCCCCAATATGATAACTTTTTAGTAGACAACTAGTATTAGGCTCTCCCCTATGACTGTCTGGTCTAACCTCAAGTACATAAGCCTAATATCAATGTCAGTTATGGACTACATTCTTTGATGTGGAACTAAACTCTAATTAGACAGTGGTTGGTTACTACCATATTTGTACCACTATTGCAAGAGAGGGCATATCTTGCCAGGGCACCTGCTGTAGTTCACAGGATTCACAGCTGGGTAAGGCTAATGATTATGTTTTCCTTTGTGTTACCTGCATAAAAGCTTCCAGCACTATGAAATCTAGCCTGTAGAGATGAGGCTCTGAAGATGAGACTCCAACAGCTGTTTGATTTCTCCTTTGTTCTACAGCTCATTTATGTAGTGTCTTCAGTAATAGAGACTTATTCTATTTATACATTTTTAATGTACTTCAAACAGAACTTTTAAAATATATAATGCTTTTATTGATGTTTTGTGTATTTCAGACATCAATTTTCAGTTCAATTTAGACATATTCCCCTTTCCCTTCTGCCCACCCCACCCCGGATCATACACTCTGCCATAAATGTCCTGCATCTTTCTTTCAGCCTTTCTTTATGTTTAGGAATTCACATTTTCCTCCTTTAACCTTATATTACTCTAAAATATGAATACACATCTTCTACCCATATACAGTAATTATAGAATCTGAAAATAAGTGCTAGGTCTATTCTAGAGCCTGTTAAGAGATTTATATTATAACAACATTGTTTTCAGATAAAAAGAAATATATCAATAATGTTATTCAGTTTGCCTTTCAACTGAGGATTTGGTGTTAGCATCCACAAATGAGGGAAACCATTTGTTGTTTGTTTTTCTGGGACTGTGTTATTTCACTTAGCATAATGGCTTCAAGCTCCATCAATTTACCTGCAAAGGTCATGATGTCATCTTCCTTTACTACTGAATAGTACTCCATTGTGTAGATATACTACATTTTTGTCATCCACTCATCTGTTGTGCTGTTGTGTGGCATTTTGGTTAGTTCCAGATCTTTGCTGTTGTGAAGAGAGCTGCAATAAACATGGATATTCATGTGCCTTTGCAGTAGTATGATTCCTTTGGGTATATACCCAGGAGTGTTATGACTGGGTCATGTGGTAGGCTCATTTTGAGTCTTTTAAAGGTTCTTCGCACAGCTTTCCATAGTGCTTGTACAAGTTTACATTCCCTCCAGCAGTGGATAAGTGTTCCCCTTTCCTTGCAACCTTTCTAGCATTTGGTATCTTTTGTTTTATTGATCTTAGCCAGTCGTATCTGAGTGAGATGATATATGAGAGTGGTTTTAATTTGCATTTCCTTAATTATTAATGATGTTGAACACTTTTTAAGATGTTTCTCAACCATCTTTAATTCTTCATTGGTGAAGTCTGTGTTCAGCTCTTTACTCCATCTTTTGGGTAGGTCATTTGTTTTCTTCTTTGTTTTTTGAGTAGTCTGTATATTCTGGATGTTAATGCTATATCAGATGAATCACTGATGAAGATTTCCTCCCACTCTGTGGCTTTCCTCTTCACTTCCTTGTTTGTTTCTTTCACTGTACAGAAGCTTTTGAGTTTGATGAGGTCCCATTTGTTGACTGTTGACTTTATTTCTTGCACAGCTGCTGTCTGGTTTGGAAAGTCTTTTCCTACACCTATGCCTTGTATGCTGTTGCCAACTTTTTTTTCTATCACCTTCTGCATTTCAGGTTTCATGTTGAGATCTTCGATCCACTTGGAGTTGAATTTTGTACAGGGTGAAAGGTGGAAGTTTAATTTTGTCCTTCTACAAATGAGGATTCAGTTTTGCCAGAACCATTTGCTGAAGATGCTATCTTTCCACCATTGAAGATTTTTTTACCCCTTCATCAAATATGAGGTGGCTGAAATTGTATGAGCTCAAGTTTGGATTTTAGGTTTTGTTCCATTGGTCAACAGGTCTGTTTCTGGGCCAGTTCCAGGCAGTCTTTATCACTATGGCCCTGTAATATAGCTTGAAGTCTGGTAGAGCAATCCCCATTGTATTGCATTTTTCAATCAGGGTTGCTTTAGCTAATCTGGGTCTTTTGTTTTAATAAATCTTAATCATCACTACACTCCCTCCCACACTGGCACCTTCCTTTATTTTTCTTTTATTTATTTATTTTTTTAATCAAATCTAGACCCGTGTCCCCCCCCCCCATTCCCCCACTCCACCAGAGTTCATGCATTCTGCCAAACATGCTTTTCATCTCTTTCTCAGTCTTTCTCAATATTCTCCATGTGGAAGTTGACTGTTTTGAGCAGAAGTTCACTGTTTCAGTTCTTTGATGCAGTCCTTTCTGTTGTTGTTGTTTCCAATATGCATCACTCCCAACTACTTTGGACAAAAGCTCAAGGGGCCATGCACAAGAAATACTTACAACTAGGTAATTGGCACTAGCATCCACAGATGAGGGATATTATTCGTCGTTTGTTTTTCTGGGACTGTGTTATTTCACTCAGCATTATGTCCTCTAGCTCCAGCCATTTTCCTTCAAAGCTCATGATGTCATCTTTCTTTACTGCTGCATAGAACTCCATTGTGTAGATGTACCACATTTGCTCTATCCACTCATCAGTTGAGGGGCATTTGGGTTGGTTTCAGCTCCTTGCTGTTGTGAAGAGAGTTGAAATAAACATGGCCATGCATGTATCTCTGTGGTGGGGTGAGTCTTGAGGTTACATGTCCAGGAGTGGTATGGCTGGGTCGGGTGGCAAGTTCATTCCAAATCTTCCAAGGGTTCTCCACACTGCTTTCCATAGTGGCTATATGAGTTTACATTACCACCAGCAGTGGATGAGTGTTCCCTTTTCCCCACAACCTCTCCAGCACTTGGTATAATTTGTTTTCTTGATCCTAGCCAGTCTTATTGGAGTAAGATGATATCTTAATGTGGTTTTGATTTGAATTTCCTTAATGATTAGTGATGTTGAACACTTCTTAAAGTGTTTCTCAGCCATCTCTAATTCCTCACTTGTGAAGTCTCTGTTCAGCTCTTTGCTCCATCTATTGAGTGAGTCATTTGTTTTCTTTCTTCTTTGTTTGTTGAGTAGTTTATATATTCTGGAAATAAATGCTTTGTCAGATGTTTCTGCAGTGAAATTTTCCTCCCACTCTGGGATTTCTCTTCACTTCCTTGATTGTTTCTTTTGATGTATGGAAGCTTTTGAGTTTAATGAGGTCCCATTTGTCAATTGTCAACCTTAATTCTTGCGCAGCTGCTGTCTGATTTAGGAAGTCTTTTCCTATGCCTATGTCTTGTAGTCTACTGCCAACTTTTTCTTCTATCGCCTTCAGAGTTTGGGTTTTCATGTTGAGGTCTTTGATCCATCTGGAGTTGACTTTTGTACAGGGTGAGAGGTAGGGGTTTAATTTCATTCTTCTACAAATGGTGATCCAGTTTTGCCAACACCACTTGCTGAAGATGCTGTCTTTTCTCCATTGTGGCTTCTTGGCCCCCTTGTCAAATATAAGATGGCTGAAATTGTATGTGCTCAGATTTGGATCTTCGGATTTGTTCCATTGGTCAACAGGTCTGTTTTTGTGCCAGTACCAGGCTGTTTTTATGACTATAGCCCTGTAATATAGTTTGAAGTCTGGTATAGAGATCCCCCCTGTGTAGCTCTTTTCACTCAGAGTTGTTTTGACTAATCAGGGTTGGCACCTTCCTATAGTGCCCCTCCACCCCAGGATTTATACATTCTATCATTTGTGTTAAGGGTTTTCCTGTTAAGTTAATGTCCCGAGGCCATTCCTCAGTGCAAGTTCATCTACTGGTGTTTAGCCAGACTATGTGGACTCCTTCCCTTTAAGAAGATCTTCCCTTCCTCACCCACCACTAAGTAATAAGACGCCAATATTTCTACAGCTAAGGTTGTGGCTTGCTGCCCATTTCCACAGTTCTATGTTGGGTTTTTCTCTACTTGAGTTTGCATGGGTCTTATGCATGCTGACACCATTGCTGTAGGTTCATGTGACCAAGGTTCCAGGAGACTGTAGCACTCTGTATCCAGATGGTCATGTGCCTCCTCCCCTGGCTCTTACAATCTTTCCACCTCCTTTTCCTCAATGGTCCCTGAGCTCTGGGTGGGTAAAGTTTAACAGGAGAGTCTTATTCTTTTTTTTTTTTTTTTGAGAGTCTTATTCTTTTAATAGACTCTGTTTTATACAAACCAAAACAGAGACCATAGAAGCAAAAAACATACTAATTTGTCTTCATTATAGATGCTATTATCCTAAAATAGTTTCAATTATTAATGAAAACAAAACAAAACCAAAAGACCACAAATAACCAGTAAGTTCTCTTATACCTGCTGCTTTTAAATACTGATTTCTATATTTTTTCTGAATTATTTTACCAACTATTCAGTAGATGCAGAGCATGAGACAACAGAAATTAATGATTAATTATAGCATCATCCATTGAGAATAGTCATCTGAACAATTGACAACCAGGGAGTCCTCATTATCTGTAAGTGCCAAGTGTAATCAATTAAGTTAAATGCTTCAGTGAAGCTGAAATTATTGCCCCCTAAATATTTATTCTGATTACCTGCCAAGAGAATAATGTATACATACTTAAGAAACACATGCATTAGGAAGGCATCCTTGAGAAGTCTGGTCTCTCTAAATCTTAACATTAAGCAGTTAATAATCAAAAAATTTAAGTAATATCAGCTAATATTGATTGGTACAAATGAACAGTGGGTTAAATGATTAAATGTGTCTGTAATAGGTACTGGGAAGTTAGTCTCCTTCTAAATCATGAATATTCTAGTTGGATGAAGTTAAGTCCATGATAATTACATCTGAAACCAACCACTTTCCCTCAATTCAGCCTTTACTACTAATATTTTTGTTAATGCTGATGTTCATCTTTATCTTTCTGGAGATATGTAATTTAGAGATGTGTGAATTGCAATGTCTGAATAATGTCTGTTTCAGTCTTTATCAATACAAAATTTATATACGTCATATAGGCCTTCCTTCCTGAACATAGGGATTCTGTTTTCAATTACCTACTGATAATTCATGGGTGATTCATTTAAAATACCCAAGCTGAAATTGCATCTTTGTTAGCCATCCCTTTGTCTGTCCTTCTTGTTTCTTAGCTCATTAGATACTACCACCACTCTTCCAATTTCCTCCCCCAGAAACTAAATTACCATCCTAGGCTTTATCTGTATGTTCTGTATGTCTGCCAATTGCCAATTCTATCTATTCAAGGTCCATACTGCATACATTCCATAGAAAGTTTGCGAGCTTCCAGAATATGCTATGCAAGTCCTTTATTGACTTTAATACCAACTATTTGAAATATTTATAAACAGTAACTATAAATTTAGTAGTCCCGGAGTAGACATTGGAACCCTGCACTTTTAAAAAGTCCTCAGGAGTTGGTAATTCTGCTAACCTACACGCCATATTTGAGTCTCAAGGTGTAAAGATCCGGGAATGGTACAGTGACCCAAAGTTCCGGTCTTAAGGCAGTTTAGAGTCTAGGAAAGGGGGCAATAACTATCATTGGGAAATAAGGGCTCTCAAAAGTAAACAGAGCAAAAAGATACAGTACAAAGTGGAGAAGGGGTGAGGGTTGAGCTGATTGATGGGGTGTGCATGGCCAGCCTTTCTGATAGGGGTGCATTTAACTGAGACACTTAAATGAGCAGCTGAGTCATTTGGAAGTCAGGAAAGAAGCCCCAAGACAAAATGTGTCAGGATAATTTTCTATATCTCTACTACCTGTTGGAAGGACCTTCATTCCTAGTTTTCACCAAGGCTTAAGATCCAGCTCTTCTGTTCTTATCTCTGAGCCATCCTCTGCACTCTCTCTACAATGGTCATGAGAACACAGAAAAGATCATGCCACTCATCCTTCTAGACATCAAAATTGGTTTCTATTGACCTCTTTGTTAGGGTATTCTTAATACAATTTTTTAATCTTTTTTAATTACTTGGTGTATTAGTTTCTATTTATCTGATAAAATACTGACTAAAACCAACTCAGGGAGAAAAAGGTGTATTGAATCTTATACTTCTATGTGACAGTCCATCATGGAGGAAAGTGAGGACAGAAACTCGATACCAAAACCTGTAGGCAGAAGCTGAAGCACAGGCCATGGAGGAATTCTGCTTACTGGCCTGCTCCCCCTAGCCTGCTTAGTTGTCTTTCTTTCACAGTCTAGGCCCACCTGCCCAGGGATGGCACTACATACAGTGGTTGGCTTTCCTACATCAATCAGCAATTATGAAAATGCCTTATAGACATGGGCACAGGCCAATCCCACCTCAACTGAAATTCCTTCTTTCTAGGTGACTCAGTTTGTATCAAGTGGGCAAAAAAGTGACCAGCATACTTGCTGTGGCTTCTTTTCCATTTTTCTCAGGGACCTACCAGATTTCAAGACATTATGCATACTCTACAAAGCACAGGGGTTAGAAACACCTGAATTGTGTGATACAAAGCTCAGAGACTCAAGTGTTGATTTGCATCTTTAGGCTCTGTCTTCAGGAAGTTCCACAGAAAAGGAGACACAAGGAAAGTAAATTCCAACTACAAACTGACAAGCATTAGCATTCTGGGTTTGTTCTACATCCAGGCATATTTTTTCTTCCCTTTCCAATTAAGATTTACAAAAATTCCTCACTCTATAGTTTAAAGAAATAATTTCAATTATTTTGTAATATTCAGTGATAAAAATGATTGATTTTCCTGATTGTTTTCATATTGGCTTTGATCAGCTAGATAAGTTTTCAGCTCCAGATGGTGTCACTTGAGGTAATTTGTTCTAATGTGTTTAGCTGGGGACTGGGTTGAAACTGTACATCCAAGACAGTCAGTTACCTGTCTGGCACACTGGCTTGGGGATGGAATTGGTGAAGATTAACTGGTACTCTCTTTCCAAAAGGAGTGCACAGATGTTTTTGAGATCTTGAACATCTCATTGGCATCTTGAGTGTACCATGTTTCAGAAAAAGGAGATCTGGAGAAAAAGAAAGACCTGATAGAAACTCACAAAACAAAATGCATAGGGAAAAAAAGAGCTCCTTCCAATAGCTATCATCTTGAAAGCTATGAAGCCCATAAAGCCACTCTAAACAGAGGCACATAGAGGAAATGTATGCTATGAACACAACTTCTGTGCCTGCCTGATCATGTTTAAAAAGAACAGAAGAAATGCTTGTAATTAATCTGTCCAGTAAATGCCAGCTCTTAGCCTAAGCCAGGTGCAAGTCTAGATAAAATTTCTTATAACTAATTACAACTTTTACACACATTAATAGATAATCTCAGTGTCAATAATTCATTTCTTCTTGGTGTTTTAAGGTAAGCTAGAGTGTAGAGGAGGGTCTTGAGTTACATTCTGTATCATGAATGTTATAGCACATTTTCAGCATTTGTAGATCTCAGTAATTATAGATTTAAGTATGGGTCTACCTTTGTAGAGTTTTAGTTTTTCAGGAATTCACAAGGATGAATATACCAGGTTCCATTTTTGCCACTTAATGGTCTGATTGCTTATTAATTCATAGTATTTTAATAATTTAAAAATGTCTAGAAGTATTTTACATGGCTATTATACTCCATTCTTTATATTACTTGTAGAGGAAGAAGATTTATTTTTTAAAACATTAAGACTTCACACCTTTTATATAATATAATGCATTTTCAGTTCAGCCATTTAAGTATGAAGTTGTGTGAACTGAACTAAAGAATTTAAATGAAACACTTTTATTTCAGAGCAGTGTGTGATCCCTTCCAAATCAGTTTGAATCCTAGCTTAAATTCTATTATTCTGAAGTTTTTGTGTCTATCAGTTTGTGTTCCAATGAAAAAGAGGGAGAAGGGCAATAACAGAATATATCATATCTCCATAACATGGCTATCTAAAAATAGAAGACTTATCTAAGTTCTTGGTCTGGATTTCAATAAAATTAAATATATAGTTGACTCTGTATGTTATGAAAGCAAAAAGTGTATGAAAATCAGAAATAAAACTCAACAAATTGTGGGAATGACTTTTACAATGTAGGCATAATCCATACTAAAATCTTTTACCTCATCTCGCAACCAGAAAATTATGGCTTATAGTGTAAACAAGCTCACTGAGCCATGTGTTCCTGTTATCCCTCAGAACCCCTCCTGGCCCTTTACCCAAGATCATGTAAGATAAAATATGAATGTGAATATGCATCCTTTATGTATCAGAGTGCTGAAAGCATCATGCTTTTCTCATTGCAAACAATGAGGAAAATCTGGTTGTTGTGTGTATGATGTTCTAAGACTAGGGACCAAAGGCCAAAATTCTCTAGTAAGATAAGGATGGCTCCTGGCTTTTACTTCCCCATTTCATGCTGGAGATACCGCTTCAATAAAGAATGACCAAAGCCTTGCTGGAAGTAGTTCCAAGAGACATCTGATTTCCAAGTATAAGGTTGACATTTTTTTAATTTTAATTTTTTTTTATTTTTAAGGGATTCTACAATATAATGACACAGTTGTTTGCAGATAACATTGATGTTACTCAGTATGTCATACAGTTAGGTAATTGGTGCATTTTGCAAGTATCTATGTCCAAATTTTGAACAACCCAAGGTTCCCATAGACCAGTTGGAGAAGCTTGTATGCACAGGAATGTTGATCAGGGAGTCCCAGGACTATATTGTTGTCGTCTCATGATTCACCCCTATCTCTCTGCAGTCCTACAATCTACCATGCCTCCTCTTCCGCAGTTGTTCCTCTGGGCTTTGGGAAAGGGCCACAAGTGGGTGACGAAGAAAAACAGTCTAATTTAATTGGAGTTGTCATTTTGGACTTCGGTCTGTTCATGTTGTTTTCCCTTCATGGATTGACAGCTTTCCCCAGTGATACCCTTTTTAGACATACTAACACGCACCAAGCTTGGCTGTAGGCATTTAAGCAGTACCACCTATTATGTCAAGCTAAGCTGTGAGCATGACACAGAAGCTTGGATGGTCTGCTTAATCTGCAACTGTGGTTTCTCTAAAAGGGTGACAAGTTCTTATTGTGGATTATAACATCTCCTAACCACAGAGGACATAAGCTTGTGGCATCCACTTTTGAGTATTCCTCTACGGAGAGAGCTAATAGCCAAAAAATTGGGATATATATAGACACTTGGCTGCCAATGTTGCACAGTATCTCCAGGCTGTTGAGGTGAGCTGATATTGACGCAGGAGTCTTGCTTGTCTCAGGGTGACCAATATTTTATGTATTGCTTTAGTGGCCTTTGTAACGCTGTCTCGCCTTCAGAGGCCAGTTGTACGTAGCAAGTGACGTCTCATAACATTTTTCATGCTCACACTAGGTCTTCGACAAACGGACTTACTCCTTTTTTCTCCTTGCATATATCCCACTTATAGGCCAAGGCCTTTATAATTTGGGGGGGGCGGGTTTGATCCCCTAGCCAACATCTCCTAGCAGATAATTCATTGCTGATGTCAGGCTTTCCTGTAGTAATATATTTGGCTTAATTACACAACTTATAAACACTTTACTATGAATTTGGCTCTAGATGAGAAATATCCTTTCACAGTTCCTTGCCTATCAATCAGTTAATACGTTATGCCTGTTTTAAGGAAATTACCACTGTAACAATTGGCTCTAGTTTTACAGTTAGGGAGTGGTTTCATTTCTACATCATGTTTTTCTTTTTCCTAAAAAGGGGAGAGGTAGGTAGGTTTCTCAGCATCTGGAAGGTAAACTCACTAGGGCCCATTATAAACGGTCAACTCCAATATTATTCAGAGAGATGTCAGGTCTGGTGAGTCAGGCAGTCTGAGTTTCCTCATTCCTTAATGTTCGATGTGGTCAACCTCTCTGCTGGCATTCCCTAGTTCATCCTGCACAGCCATAAGTTGTATGTTTTCAGGCAATTAGATTGTGGGTGTTTTTACCTGTGGGAACATAAAATTCTCTTCCATTGTGAGTTTCAAGACAGAAAAATTGAAAATTTATCAATAGGATTGGAACACTGAGTTTTCCATTTGTATCCCCGAAAGGATAGTACCCCACCTCCCACCTCCCTCTTTTTTTTTTTTTTAGGTTTTTATGTTTTGACCTATAGATGCCTAAATTGTATTACACATACCCATAAACAGGAGCCAAGGCATAAGCTTTCATTAAATTTACCCAAACTGTTTCTCATTGACTGTATGCTACTTATTTGGGAAGGAAATTTAAGCTTAGTTCCTTTAAATTGTCCTACAAGTAAAAGAAAGTGTTATAATGTGATGTTGTGTTATTCAGAAAAAATATATATGCCATTTCTATACCTTAACCCAATACAAATTATAAATAAAACCAATTAACATTTTATATTCCCAATTAGTTCAGTTGTATTACCATTTCCACCAAAACATACACTTAAATTTAACTAATCTAAACAATTCACCAAGCCTTAAAATATCCTATACTTGGTGGATAAAGCTTGGGCAGAGTTGAGTACCTGCTAAATAAATTTTACCCAATAAACACTTTGCTCTTTAACACTATATGACTGGATTAAGATTTCTACTTATTTGGGGAGTAAAAATTTAAGCTTAATTCCTTTAAATTGTCTTACAAGTAAAAGAAAGTGTTACACTGTGAAGTTGTGTATTTCAGAAAAATATAGAGACCAACCCAATACAAACTATAAATAAAACAACTAGCATTTTATATTCCCAGTTAGTTCAAATGTCAGTATCTGGCTCCTTTTTTTTAGAACAAGAATCCTTCATATAAAACCAATTTGCAAGCAGTTGTGCCCCAGCCCACAGAGCCCTAGGCTCCCACCATCCAGCTGGAGGGTCTTGAATGTTCAATCAAGTTGATCAAATAAGTGTCCAGACTATATTGTCGTAGTTTTACCATTCACCCCTATTGCAGCCCCTACAATGTACCACTCCCCCTCTTCCACAGATTGTTCCTTAAGCTTAGAGATGGGGCACAGGTGGTCAAGAAGCACAACAGTCTACTTTGTCTGGAGATGTCATTTTGGACTCTAATCAGTTCTGGCTGTTTCCTTTTGTGGGCTGACTGATTGCCCAGGGACAGGCTTTCAATCCTACTAATGAAGCATAAGCAATTAGATGTATATGTATTTAAACATTGCTAGTTACTATGGTAGGTTACTTTGGTATAGACACAGATGTTTGGATGGTGTGTTAATCCCTGGAATACTTTTTTTTTCCCTGAGAGAGATGACAAGGCCTTACTGTGGCATATAAATCTCCTAATCACTAGAAGGTATAAGCTTGTGGTGACATCCACAAGTTATTCCTCCAAGGAGGGAGCTAATAATCAAATAAAGTTGGGATATACAGACATATGGTTGCCACTGCTGCACAGTATCTCCAAGCAATTGGGGTGTAGCTGATGTTGGTGGAGGAGTTTTGCTTGACTCAAGGAGACCAACATTTGCTTTATTGGTTCAGTGGCCTTTGGTAACACTCTCTGGTATTCCAGAGAGCAACTGTATACTTGTAAGTGCGATCTACATACAATCTTCCATGGTTACATTAGGTCATTGACAGCAGGGTGGACCTTACCACCTCTTTTCTTGAAGATATCCCAGTTTACAGGCAATAAGCCTTAACCTTTTTCGGGGGGAGCTTGGGTCCCCTGGCTAGCATCTCCTTGGCAGAATAATCCATTGCTGCTATCAGTGCTCTCTTGTATTAATTATATGAACCACTTAAAGAGACTTTACTATTATGTTTGTTTCTGAATAGACAATAATCCTTTTTACAGTTCCTATGTATATTAGTCAATTAAAGAAAGCAGTTTTTCCGATTTTATAAGAGATTACTTCTATAACAGTCAGCTCTAATTTACCGTTAAAGGATGACTTCATTACCACCCTCTTTTTCTTTGTTCTATGAAAAAGAGGTAAGGAGGTCTCTCATATTGAAACTGTGCTGCACCTAAAAGGTAAAGTTCATTAGGACTCACTGTAAACAGATGTTACACCTATGGTCCTCAGAGATGTTTGATGCCTGTAGCAGTCTGAGGCTTTTCTTCCTTTTAGTGTTAAGATGGGTGAACTTCTCTGCTGGTATTTCTTGGTACAACCTACACGATGGAACACTGTATCCTTTCTTTCTCAGCCTTTGAGTTGGTGACGTTTTGACCTGTGGGAACATACAAATCTTTTCCCATGACTAGTCTTAAGATTAAATTGAAAGTTTTTGACAAAAAGTTTTAATATGTAACTGTATCTCCCCTTTTTAAATTTTATTTTTTGACCCATGAGTCTCAAAAAGGCAGTTGTTAAGAATGATTCGGATCATGCTTAAAATGTTTATATAGACAGAATAGTGTATGTTCTTAGAGATCAATTACTGATATTCGGTGGTTCATAAGAGCAGTGATGGACATTTCTCACTCACAGATATATCGCATAGCTGAGGTATTTCTGCTTCAAGTGGCTTCAGATATCTGCTACGATCCAGAGATCTTTTCCAGGGACATGTAGCTCTTCAGGGTATACTATTTTTTTGGCATATAACAAAAACATAAAAAAGCAAGAAGGACAACACAGTTTCTAAGTGCAAATAAAATTGGTTTCCTAAGACTTGTTTCTATGTTCACCTAAAAAATTCATTTGACCAAACTTAACAGATGGAGCAGGGAAATAAATTTCACATACACCAGTGTTATGGAAGGTTACACAGAAAAAGAAATAAAAAATAGCAAATGATACAATATCCCCATTTTCAAAAGCTTTCCTCAAATATGCTTTGGTCCTTTAGAGAAGCAAATATGGTAACTACTAGCTAAAAAGGTAAAGATATATATGTTAATATCAATTTTCAATCACCTAAAATATTACATAATATTCATGAATATTAGTTCTTTTACAAATGAAAATGTAAAAATATTAATAAATGTTTTAAGACCAAAAGAGATCATTCCTAATTTCACATACACATAAGATCTATTTCTTTCAAATGCATAAAATTATGTATACAATTATACAATTAAGTAACAAACATGTTATTGTACCCAATAATTCTCTCTTCTAGGATCCTACTTAATTTCTTATCTTTTGAATTTGTACCAGAGTGTAGTGTGTACAAAGAGTGAATGTTCTCAGAATTAGTAATGACTGTAGATGTTCTTTAAATATCCTGTGGAATTCTACTGTGAATCCCTCTGGCCATGGGCTTTTCTTAGTTAAGAGGTGTTTCAATTTCCTTATTTGTTATGGGTCTGTTTAAGCTCTTGATCTCCTTTTGGTTTATCTTTGATGATTCTCATAAATTTAGATATTCATCCTTTCTTTATAGGTTTCCAAATTCAATAGAGTATATAGATCTCTTAAAATATTCTCTTATATTGTTCTGAATCTTACTGGAGTCTGTTGTGATGTTTTCCCTTTCATCTCTGATTCTGTTGATTTGCATTTGCTCTTTCTTTCTTTTGATTAAAAAGGCTAAGGGTCTGTCTATCTTGTTTAGCTTTTCCAAGAACCAGTTCTTAGATTCATTTATTATTTTTTTGTATTGTTTTCTTTGTTTCTATTTCATTAATGTCTGCTCTGATTTTTGTTATTTTTTCTCATCTCCTGGGTTTGGGTTTCATTTGTTCTTGTTTTTCCTGAGTGTTGAATTGCACTGTTTAGTCATTTATTTCTACTCTTTCTGATATTTAATGTAGGCACTTAGAGCTCTAAACTTCCTTCTTAGGACAGCTTTTAAAGTGTCCCAGAGGTTTTGTTGTGTTGTGCTATTCTTTTCACTTAGTTCCAGGAATACTTTCATTTATTTATTAATTTCTTCTTTAAATCCAATCATCACTCAGGAATGTTTTGTTTAATCTCTACGAGTTTGTGTACTTACTAGAATTTCCTTTGCTGTTGATTTTAAACAACATTGCTTTGTGATTTATGCTGATAGAATACATGGAATTATTTCAGTATTTTCGTATTTGCTGAGGTTTGTTTTGTGCCCCGTGATGTACTAAATTTTAGAGAAACTTCCATGCACTTTTGAATAGAAAATGCATTGTTTGGTGCTTGGATTCAATAGATTGCAGCTGACTGTTAGGTCCATTTGCTGTATGGTATAATTTACTTCAGAATTCTCTGTTTATTCTTTGTCTGGTTGACCTGTCTTTGGAAATAGTGGGTATTAAAGTCACATACTATTACTGAGTTGGAGTTAATCAGTGTATTATTATTATTATTATTATTGATATTTTTGAGACAGGATTTCTCTGTAGCCCCATCTGGCCTGGAATTCACTATGTAAGCAAGTCTAGCTTCAACTTCATAGAGATAAACCTGGGTGCTGGGATAAAAAGCAAGCATGCTGAGCCAGTTCTTTTCCTTTTTTAATATTTTTTAAATATTTTATTTATTATTTTTACTTTATGTCTATGCTTGTATTGCCTGCATATATGTAAATGCACCTGTGTTGTGCAATGGCCACCTAGGTCAGATAGGGCCTTAGATAACCTGAAACAGAAGTTATCGATGGTTGTTAGTCATCACGTTGGTACTGGGAGCCAAACCTAGGTCCTCTACAAGAGCAGCAAGTGCTCTTACCCACTGAGCCATCTCCAGCCCCCTAGTCCTTGTCTTTTTAATAAATGTATCATCTCTCCTCAAACACTGTAAGCTCCAGAATCTTTTAAGTGCTTGTATTCTCTAGGTTTCTCATGGTATACAGTGGAGATTGATGGGAGTCTGAGGAATTCAGTACTGATTCATCCATTTTTTGAGGCTTCATCAAATTCCATTAGGATCTGCAAGTAGAAATCACAACATTGAGTTGTCCTTGTTGTTTTTGTCATTCAATTTCTTCATGTAGTTTGAAAGATTTGTTGGATAGCTATTTTTGTAAAAGGACAGAAAGTATTTTTGGTGTTCAGCCTTGTCATCTCTGACACAGTTGTTCAGCTGCACTGTCATGCTGTGGAAGCATCTGCAGAGCTTCGGCCTTGCAGAGCAAATGGGCCTTGTACTGTTCTAGTAAACCTCATACAGGGAAGTAGATGAGAGCCGGATTCAGCTGCTCAAAGTAAGCAATCTTCTAGTGTGCTGTTCCAGAGTATCAACCAGGAAATATGAAGCTAAAACCAGATCGTATCCACTTGTATCTAGATATCCTGAGTCAATTAGCCAACATTTACTTAATATATTTTCATCTTCCTTCTGAAATTAAGCAAATTTTATGCTAGTATACAGCATGTGCTTTGATACTTGAGAAACTTTGACAATGCTTTGCAGCCCAGTATAAATTTTCTTTTTTTAATTTTTTAAAATTATTTTTGTGTTTATGAGTGTTATGCTTGCATGTGTGTAAGTACACCCTTGCCTTGCAGTGCCCATGGAGGACAGAAGAGGGCTTTAGATACCATAGAATTGTAGTTATCTATGCTTGTTAGCTACCATGTAGGTGCTTAGGTCTGAACTCTGATCTTCTGAAAGAACAGCCAGTGCTCTTAATCTCTGAGATAACTTTCCAACCCATAACTTTTCCTTCTAAAAGATATCATTATCTCCTTGCTGAGGAGAGAGGATTGTTTCCCAGTACCCTCATGGCAGCTGACAATTGTTAGTAACTCCAGTTCCAGATAATTCGACATGCTCTTCTGGTTGGCAGGCATTGGGTTCATATGGTGCATTTTGATACATGGAGACAAAACACACAAACACAAAATGAAAATAACTAAAATAATTTTAAAAATATCAATAAATTGCTCCATTTGTCTTTGGCTTAAGTAACAGTATTATTGTTTAGTAGCAGTGATTAAGGGTTTATCCTTCTTAACAGTTTCATCAAGGTGTAGTTACCAGTAATTATGTTTGAGGATTTAGTGTTTCCAAGTTTCCAGATTCTTGTCCTCTTAGTTGGGAACATAAATAAAAGCACACAGAAATTGGCAGACATAGTAAGGAAGCTTTATTGAAAGGAAAGCAAAGAAAGAATGGACTATACTGCCAGGGCATAACGGGGCATGTGAGGAAGAATGGACTACACTGCATGGGGATAGTGGGTCATGTGAGAAAGAATGGACTACACTGCACAGGTATAGTGGGCCAGGTGAGGAAGAATGGACTACACTGCACGGGCATAGTGGGCCATGTGAGGAAGAATGGACTACACTGCCAGGGCATAGTGGGCCATGTGAGGAAGAATGGACTACACTGCATGGGCATAGTGGGCCATGTGAGGAAGAATGGACTACCCTGCACGGGCATAGTGGGCCATGTGAAGACGAATGGACCACACTGCCAGGGCATAGTGGGCCATGTGAGGAAGAATGGACTACACTGCCAGGGCATAGTGGGCCATGTGAGGAAGAATGGACTACACTTCCAGGGCATAGTGGGCCATGTGAGGAAGAATAGACTACACTGCCAGGGCATAGTGGGGCATGTGAGGAAGAATGGACTACACTGCCAGGGCATAGTGGGCCATGGGCATAATCGGGCATGTGAGGAAAGGTTAAAGGACCCCAGGTTATTGTTGGCATCTCATTTTATTCAGTCTAAAAGAAGGACAGTTTGAGTGGTCCTCAGTTTCAATTGATGGGTTAGGTCATATAATAATTTCTTCTACCACACATGCCCCTACCCATAATCCTTCTGACTCTAATTGTATGTACTACATAGCCTATAGCCATCAGATGGTAAATAGGATATTCTTCCTAAAAGCTCACTTGGAAGACACAATGGACCTTACATCACATGTACCCCAAACTAGTTCTGACAAGGCAGGCCTTTCCATTCTTCATACAGGATACATTGCGAATATACTTAAATAGAAACTGAGTTTGACTGTTAGGAGAGGATAAATATTCACTGTTCAGCAAGGGGTGTACATGTAGCCCAGTGCAAGTAGGGCCTGAGGTTACTAGGTACCTTGTTAAGAGAGGGATGTGTACATAGTAGATACAGTTGAAGGAGCGAGGCTGCCAAGTGAAATAGTAGAAGAGAAGGTGTGTATGTGTACCTCAAACCAAGCAGAGTCTCAGGTCATTAAACTGTTATTCCTCCTGCTTGCCTGACTCAGAGTATAACTGTTTATTAAGCAGTACATGTATCTGAGAATTTTCTAAACAAATGCCCCTTTAGGGGTTATTCCAGCCATGAAGTCAGATTTGTCCCTTGTCATTGATCTTAAAATGATTCTTAATGTACATTCTGAGACCTGCCTTTAAAGAATTTATTGATTTTTGATAATTTCACACAATGTATTTGAGCATATGAACCCCAAATCATCCTGTTAACTTCTTCAGAGCTCATTCAACTCCCTACTGACAAACTTCATAACCTTTTAAAAGTTATTTATTTATTTATTTGAGTTTTTTTAACATGGTTCTAATTTTTCTGAGGAAACCATTATCCACATTTCATCATATATGTGTAAAATAATAGTAATCATAAGTTAAACTTTGACTTTTGTTTCTATGTATTAGTAAATAAAAATAATGAAACCAGCTTTGTCTGAGAAAAGTCAAGCACATTCCTGACAGTTCATTTTGTTTTCCTTGTTTTAGGTGTGTAACAGTGCCACCTACTGGTGTACATGCAGTAAATGTCAGTACCTTGATTTAAAAAAGAAAATACGACAAACTTGCATGCAGACAGTACATTCATACACATACAGAAATAAATAAACTTAAAAAAATGTTTAAAAAAGAAAAAAAGAAAATACGTGTTCAATATAGTTTGTTTAAATACCTATATATCTAATTGCTTGTGCTTCATTAGTAGGATCGAAAGGTTATTCCTGGACAAACTGTCATCCCATGAAAGAAAACAGCCAGAAGTGACCAGAGTCCAAGACAACAGCTCCAGAGAAAGTAGACTGCTTTGCTTCTTATCCACCTGTGCCCCTTGTCTAAGCCTAGAGAAAAATCTGCGGAAGAGGGGGCGTGGTAGAATGTAAGGGCTGCGGTTGGGGTGAATGGTGAACCTACAGCAATATAGCCTGGACACTCATTTAATCAACTTGATTGAACATACAAGCCCCCCTCCCCCTGCTGGATGGTGGGACCAAGGGGCTGTGTGGGTTTGGACACAACTGCTTGCAAATTGGTTTTACATGAAAGATGTTTGTACTCATAAATTATCACTTATTGCTAAAAAATGGAAAAAAAAACTGAGAAAAAGATATAGGACAGTTATGACAGAATGCGTGATCTGAGATGGGGTGGGGTTGGGTGGGTTGGGGGGAAGGGAAGGGGATATATGCCTGAACTGAATTGGAAAATGATGTATGAAATACACAAAGCATCAATAAAAAAAAAGTAGATTGTGAGGCACTAGAAATAAATACTGGGCACTGTTGAAAGTGCCTGAAACTATTTTACTTAATTTTAAGTTCATTTTAAAATATGCACATTAAAATCTAACAAATCTATTGCAGACCACTTAATGAACTATTTTGTAATCGTGATATTTTCCAATGTTAAATTGACAAATTGAAGAAAAAAAGAACCATTTCATTCAGTTTTGTTTTAAGCATGTCTAGAATTTTTTTTCTCAGCTCAGTTTTCTTAAAATGGAAGATTATTTAATGTACTCATTCTGTGTCTGCGATGAACATACAATGGCGGCAGTTGTGGTCAGAGTGATTCATGGCCCAGACCTCCCTTCCCTTTGTCCTTTTCTTTCCTAACCTATTGTATTCCCAGAAACCCAGAAACAATAAATGGAAATTTAACAGCTTTTAAGATAAAAATTTTGAATAATCATAGCGGAAGTGTGAGCTTACAAAAGCCTTGTGACTGTGCTGTTTGGAGAGAGGCAAGCCTTGACCTAGAAAGTCGAGATTGGTCTGGCTGGTTAGGTTTTAGTGCAAAGATCACTGAAAAGCTTTAATGCAAAGATCACCGAAAAGTTCACTCTCAGTGACTGACTCTCTCAGTTGCTCCTCTCCTCTGCGCATTTTTGCACATTTTGGATAATTGTTCAAAGATTTTTCCTGGAACAGAAAAGCAAAAGAAATAATAAAACATATGTACCTCAAAGCTGAAATTGTGTAGTAGGCATGTTTATGTAAATTCAACTCAATATTTCTAAAACCTTCCCCAGTGGGCACTGTGCATTGGCTCCTATTGAGTTCTGCAGCTCACACACGGACCAGTGTTTAATAATTGATGACTTGGAATTTTTGCTTTCTCTCTTCCACTGGTTCTCTATGATCTTTCTCTACCTTGAAAATCAAGGCAGCCTCCTGCCCCTTCTGCTGCATGACCATCCATGTTTCCTTTGTATTTCATTTGTGTTCCTTGGACTGTGTGTGTGTGTGTGTGTGTGTGTGTGTGTGTGTGTGTGTACGCGCACTGCTACATGCATACTTGTGAGCTTGTATGTAGAGGCCAGGGACCATTTATCTTTTCTTTTCTTTTCTTTTCTTTTAATTTCATCATTGCATGTGTGGGATAGTGAGGACTTCCTTGTGCCACAGTATGCATGTGGAGGTCCAAGGACAACTTTGAAGAGTCTGTTCTCTCCTCTCACCAGTAGGTGAGTTCTAACTCGGATCTTTGGGCTTTTATGACAACTGCTTTTACCCACTAAGCCATATCGCCTGTTGTTTCCTTTTAAAAAAATTATTTATTTATTATTTATTTATTTATTTATTTCTGTATGTGGATGAATGTACTGTCTGCATGCAGGTTTGTGCAGCCATGTCTTGCAATGCCGCAGAGGTCAGAAGAGGGTGTCAGATTCCCCTGGAACTGGAGTTCTCCTGGAATTGGAGTTTCAGACGGTTCTTGGCTGCCATGTGGGTGCTGGGGATCGAACCCGGGTCTTCTGAAAGAGCGGTCGGCGCTCTTAACCGCTAGGCCATCTCTCCAGCCCCTTAATTTTCATTTTTTATTGATGCTTTGTGTATTTCATACATCATTTTTCAATTCAGTTCAGGCATATTTCCCTTTCCCTTCCGCCCACCCCACCCCACCCCACCCCAGATCATGCATTCTGCCATAACTGTCCTGCATCTTTCTCTCAGTTTTTTTTTTCATTTTTTAACAATAAGTAATAATATATGAGTACAAGCATCCTTCATGTAAAACCAATTTGCAAGCAGCTGTTTGCTTTTATTTTTGAGATAGGAGCTCAAAAACAAGGGCCTGCCTGGGGTTGGCTGCTTAGGCTGGCCAGCCAGTGGGGCAAAATAGTCCTTCTCTCTCTACCTCCACAGAGCAGGATTACAAAGGCACACTACCACACTTGGCTTTTTTACACATGTAGGGTAGTAAACTCAGGTCCCCGGGTCCTTGACAGTGCTGCATTAATTTTGCTGACTGAGCTATCTCCCCAGACCTGTGTTCTAATTTGTCAGATTTTGAGTACTTTTGCTGTAAGCAGCCTTAAATTTCTTTAAAATAATCTGAATATAAAATATATTTGCCAGGCGCTGTGGCACACTCCTTTAATCCCAGCACTTAGGAGGCAGAGGCAGGCAGATCCCTTACAGTTAAAGGTCACCCTGGTCTACATAGTGAGTGAGCTCCAAGCCAGCTGAGACTAAAGGGGGACCCTGTCTCCTCAAAAAGACAATCATTATATATTCTTATAGTATATATATATATATATCTTATATAAATAAATAAAATAAAAAAAAAAAAAAATTTTTTTAATATAAAAATTTTTTTTTAATTTAAATAAATTTTTTTTTTTTTCTCCTATTTTTTTTTTTTTTTTTATAAAATGAAAGAATTATACATCATAGATCTTTTTTTCTTCTTAACCAGTAACAAGGAATAAAGTTTTGCATAGTTGACCATTTTCAAAACTTTGCCTAAACCAAAAGTAATGTGCAAATAGAAGCATCAAGTCTGCCTGCTATGTTAGTGTTAAATCCTGAGGAAGATGCAAGATCTTATGTATCCTGGAAGTCCACAACTTTGTATTGATTTTTCTAGCACAGGTAGAGCTTACCTGTGGGAGTTTGCCAAGACAACTTTCACTTGAATTCATGTGTCTATCAAACAAATTTAAAAACTGTAATGTAATTTCTAGAGCAAAAGATTAATAATTTGTAATGCTTATAGATTCTAAAAAAGCCAGTCTTCGGGTTGGGAAGTCTCAGATCACATTATTTGATCTGCGCAGAATATGAGCCATATAAATTAAAGTAACAATTTTCTTTTTTCTTTTTCTTTATTGATCTAGATTTATTTATTTATTTATTTATTTTGGTCTTTTTGAGACAGGGTCTCTCTGTAGCCTCAGCAGGACTGGAATTTGTTCTGTAGACCAGGCTGATCTTGATTTATTTTTATTTTATGTATATGAGTGTTTGCCTACATGTACATAAGTGAACCCATGCATGGAGGCCGGAAGAGTGGATCAGATCCCCTGGAACTGGAGTTATAGATGGTTGTTAACTGTCATGTGGGCCCTGGGAACCATACCAGGGTCTTTGCAAGAGCAGCCAGTGTTCTTAATAGCTGAGCCATCTCTTCAGCCCTAACAATTTTCTTATAAAATGTAATTCATATTCATGTGTCCTATGTTGCCTTATTCAGTAATGATCAGTGCTGACCAGCTGCTTAAATGGGCAATGGAAAAAGTTGCTAGAATAATATTTGTCAGGGTTTGAGTTGATAGAACAATCAGAAAAATCTCCTAAAATAATTTGCTAAATGTGTTTCTCTCTTTCTCTCTCTCTCTCTCTCTCTCTCTCTCTCTCTCTCTCTCTCTCTCTCTCCTGTATTTGTGTTTCTCTGTGTTTGAGCCTATTGTTCTCCACCTTATTTTTGAGACACCTCAATTCATGGTCTGTCCCTGAACATTAGCTCATGATCATCTAGCGTTGCTGGCCTGTGAGCTCCAGGACTCTGTCCCCAGTCGCACTTCCCCAACAGCTGGGTTACAGATGTGCACCACCACACCTAGCTTTTTGTTTGGGTGCTAGTGATCCAAATTAGGCCCCTATACTTGTGTGGCAGGACCTTTCCCAACTGCACCATTCCCTGGCTTCAAATTGTTCTATCTTTAAAGAATTGTTGCAAGAGATAGTTTCAGCCTGAAAAACAAAATTAACAAACAGGAAAAAACAAACAACAAAAAACAAACAAACAAAAAACAACTACAACCTAGGCTGGAAACTTAGCTTAGTGAAAGAGCACCAGCCTAGCATGTGAAGATGAGCAAGGTCTTAGGTCTGATCCTGGCACCACAATACAAACACAGTCACGAACAAATGAGGATAAATGAGGGTCAGCTTATGCTGCAATAGAACCCTAGAGCTTATTCCTTCGATCTACCCTTGGAACCAGTTATACAACATCCCTGGTTGCTGCCCTCCTTTCCTCCCCACACTGTGTCTAGAAGCCACTGTTCTACTCCTTTCTTGCTTGAGGTCACTTCTTTCACTTCCAAATGAGTGTGAATATGTTGAGTTAAAATTGTGTCCCCCAATTCCTTCGGTCTTGTAACATATTTCAGATTTCATCCCCCCAACTTGTATTGCTTCAAATTATATATATATTTATCACCTATACTAAAATTATGTCATCTGAGAACAAACTGTTAATCACTTTTAAATCATCTTATTTAAGATGTTAGCTTTACTAAATACAGTAATATCCCTTCTGAAACATTATGTAAATAGTTTAAACATCATAGACTTAAAATATGTTATATGCTCTCAACATTAAATTATGATGAAATATATACTGACACAATTTGGTAAATAAATTATACATATTTGACCAATTAAGCATGTATTTCTTACCTTGTTTAGTGTTGCCTTGTGGTGGTCCATTCTTTCTACATTTGTAAACACTGCTTTGAGAGTGAGACTTTGAAATAGTAGAAGCTACCACTAGGCAGACTGATTTTCAAAGAGGCCTATGGCTTCAATGGATGACACCACATCTAACGATGCCAGATCTTAGGCTTTGACCAAGTTTCTAACTTTCTAATAAGGGGAAAAAATACTTAGCTCCTTATGCTAAGTGGTAGCATCAGAGTCCAATTATCCAGCTGTATCTTTAGGTGTAAAAGAATCACATCTTAGTTACTTCATCCATTATGCTATTTTCACCCCATTCCATGACAACATAAATATATGCATTACATATTATATATGTATTAGTATGTATACTTGAAGAAAATGCCAGAGACTATGAAAACTTGTAAGGACAAAGGAGCCCGACAAGAGCTAAACTATACAAATTTATAGAGGTGATCGCCATTGCTGTGAGTTCACATGAGTAACTGACCAACTGTCTGCAAAACTGTTTCCTTGTGGTCATCTACAAGACTCTTACATTTTCTTCCACAAAGATCTCTGAGACTTCAGAGGCAGGAGTTTGATAAAAGTTTCCTATTTAAGGATAAGCATTTTGCAGTCTCTTATTCTCTACACATGGGTCAGTAGTGGGTTTCTGTGTTAATCATTATCTACTACATAAAGAAGTATCCTGCCAAGAGCTGAAAGATGCATTAATCTCCTAATGACAATAAGTCATTAGGAGTTGCTTTAATGCTATAAATATTTAGCATAATAATAGTATTAGGGTCTCCCTTATGTTTTGTGTCCTGTCTAGCCACATGTTCTTAAGCCTGATGTTAGTGTCAGGTATGGGCTCTGTTTTATGAAATAGACCTTAGATAATGATTGGTTACTCCCATAGTATTAATTCCACTATGGCACCAGAGATCCTACCCTATGAAGTTAGTTGTTGCATGTAGGATTCACAGCTTGGTAAGGTTAAAGATTAATTTTTTTTTCTTCTGATAGCATCCATATCACCTAGCACTACAAAAGATAACCAATAGAGATGAAGCTTTGAAGTCAGTATCAGCTTGATTTTTCTTTCAGCTCACGTATGTATGTATGTATGTATGTATGTATGTATGTATTAACGTAGTGTCTTCATCAATAGGGTCTTATCATCAAGATCTGATGGGTAACCAAAATGGGGAAGTGGCCAGGATTATTTGAGGATCTTTGGAACCATTGGGCAACAGCTTCAAAAGAGGGAGTCTATCCCTAGAATTGGGCTTTTACTCTGCTAGCCTATGGTGTCTAGTAGGGGTCATGTTCCCCTGTTATACTTTAAGAAGCCTCTATAGTGGTAAGTTTCCATATGGCTCTTCTAAAGACCTTTAGTGTTAGTTATTCCTCCCCTTACTTTCTCCTCTGCCCAGCCCTCCCATCCCATACCCCAATTAATTCTTCTTACTCTATTACTCCACTCTCCCCCTTTATATCACAGAATTGTATGTCCCTTCCTATCACTTCATGCTCATTCTTGGCTACTTTTTTCCTAACCTCTCTATATTTTCCAATTGAATTCCATGATATATTTTTGTCTTTCTGGGTCTGGGTTGCCTCACTCAGCATGATTGCTTCCAGTTTCATCATTTACCTGCAAATTTAATAGTTTCCTTTTGAATGGTGAATACTATTTTTTATGTAAATGTACTATGCTTTCATTATCTATGCATCAGTTGATAGATATCTAAGTTGCTTCCATTTCCTGGATACTGTGAAAATGGGCAACAATTAACATGGATGAACAAGTATCTGTGTAGTAAGATAGAATTTAGAAGTTTCATGTCCAAAAGTGGTATAGCAGAGTCATATAGTAGATTGATTCCTATCTTTTTGAAGAATCTCCATACTGATTTCCACAATGGCTTCATCAGTTTGCACAGCAACTGAAATTTTAAAGGAAGGAGGGTGATCTTATGGGTGTGGCTTTGAGATATTAGAAAATATTTAAATGCCATGTTCAAGCTTTCGTAGGCGCAAGTAGAGTAAGATTTCTTTGGAAAGAAGCTTGGAGAGGCCTGAACAGCCTTGCTCAAGATGAGAGGCTCCATGTATTTATCTCAGGAGAAAAGAGCACATCTCCACATCTTGAGAAGAGACAGGAAATGTGTGTCACAGAGGTGATTCTCAGAAAGAACTGTGCTGGTAAAATATGTCCTCACTAAGCATTGATTGTAAGTATTTAATTAGAACACAAATCCTAAATTCAGTAAGAATAATCACAATTTAGTTAATATGATGAGGAAACATACCTGCTTTTTTTGCAAATCATTTAGAGGATATTAAAACAAAACAAAACCCAGTCTCCGGTGCAGCCACAGGCCTGTCTTCAGAAGGAAGTTTTACTCCATTCACCCTGTTCTTCAGTGAATCTCATCGCCTTTTCTGTAATTTGCACAGGATCCAGCCCCTCAGTCACAAGCTGCCCTTACCAAGATTCTAAACATGTTCCTGCCATCCACCCCTGGGTGCTCAGTTAAGATGAACATGTTTGCTTGTTTGTTATCCACTTTGGATTTTCCTATATGTTATGAAAATCTTAGAAGTTAATTCAAGGTGGCTAATAATTTTGTTTGATGACTAATACAAGAGTGCAGAAATGACTTATTAATGGACATAATCTGGATAATGACTTTTAATAAACCCCAACAGAACCATGAGCTCTTGAGTCTGATGATTGGGGTGTCTCCTTGGCAACCTTGCTTTGGCACTAAACCCCAAACAATGATGGAAGAATATGGCATGCTTGAGAATTAACATAACGAAACACTGCAAGCAGCATACCTATTCATCCCCATTGGACACAGTGAAGACTGGAAAAGGACATCTGACTTTAGATGGGATAAGATGGCCAGATAATCAGTTAAAGATTAAGGATGGTGCCAAACTTGAACTTGCACTTCCCAATGAAGCTGGAGAAACCATTTTGAATAAATTATGGGTGTGGCCTGAATGGAGACACTGTGGCAGAAATAAGGTTCCAGAGACAGCTCCCCAGGACACAAGGTGAGAACAGACAGCTCCATCTGCACAGGGTGAGGGAACATGAGAGATCCATTGGCACAGTCCATAGAAATAGAAGGTTCTAAGAGATAGCTGGAAAAAATAGTGTCCTCTGAGTTCAGTCCCATTCTTAAAAACTTAATTTAAGAATCATGACACTGGGGCTGGAGAGATGGCCTAGCGGTTAAGAGCGCCGACCGCTCTTACAGAGGACCCGGGTTCGATCCCCAGCACCCACATGGCGGCCGAAAACCGTCTGAAACTCCAATTCCAGGAGAACTCCAGTTCCAGGGGAATCTGACACCGTCTTCTGATCTCCGCGGCATTGCACGACACGGGTGCACAAACCTGCATGCAGACAGTACATTCATACACATACAGAAATAAATAAAAATAAAAAAATAAAAAAAGAATCATGACACTGGATCTTCTAACAGATCTAACTGCTTTGACTTGGAATCTGTGAAACTATAAACCAAAAGAATCTTTCTCCTTTTGTTTTTTAAATATAACTCAAACTTTTTATTGTGTGTGTTTTTATTAAAAAGAAGAATCAGTCTAGTTGTTCAGGTGGTTATGATGTTGGTGTAACAATAAACGCCACACAGAGGTGTCCATACAGACCCTCATTCTCAGTTTGCCTCGTTCATGCCTTTTCTCAGTATACATTTTCAAAATACGTATCTCCTTCTAAAGACATTTTGAGATGTTAGCTTACATGGTCCTCCTAAGCCATAGTATTATTTTGCTAAAGGGTATACAGGGGTGACCCTGAAATAAGGATTTGTAAATGGAAATACTTATTAGGAAGTAGTAAAGGTGAGCTCAGCCCCGGCGGGTCATCATCCACGTCAGCCTTCACATAGGCAGAATCCTGCCGTTGATGTCGACTCCTTAATCTCAAAATTAAAAGTCTCATTCTCTTTTCCAAAGTGGTCTGTGTAACTAGAATAGTCTAAAACTTGTGATCATTGGAAGAGAAAACCTATTTTGCTAAGATATATCTTTTTGCTACATGAATGTTGTTTACTTAAGTGCTTTTAGTGAATATGTCTCATTTGTCTGCCACATAAGAGATCACACCAGTTTGTAACGTGCTGCATGTTACAGTTGTATTTTATTTTCAACTATGTCATATTTCAAATGCATAGAACTGTTGGATACCGACATTCTCAACCACAGATTTAATAGCGTCTGGCTTTCTGCCTGAATATTAATGCTTCTTATTTTATTTCTTTTCAAATAAAATAAGTATTAGGGTTCTATGTCAGGGCATTAGGTTATACTTCAAGTAGTAATTCCTGTGTATTTATCCTCTTCTTCATCCACAGAGGTGCTACTGTACATATTTATAGGCATCTTTTTATTTTTATTTTACTTGTCTAAATAAATCAAGATGGTAAAAACATGTAGCATTTCCTTAGAGGCTTAAAAATTTACATAAAAAGTGTCACAATACATTTCTCCCTTTGTAATAATAAAGTTTAGTTGAGCAGCATACTTCTGAGATTTTGCTACATTTATACTATTATTCTCCAGTGTCTGACAGGGATTTGTCCCAGGTTCCTTCTCAGATACAAAATCTGCAGATGCTCAAATCTCTTATTGTGTGATATTTGTATATAATCTATGCATATCTCCCATATGCTGTAAATTACCTTACAATATTTAATGCCATGTATGTGCTGTGGAAATAGTGATTATGTTGTATTATTTAAGAGAAATAATGTCAAAAACTCTAAATTGTGGGTACAGACATAGTTATATTTTCAACTTTTTTTTAACCTGCAGTTGATTGAGTTTAAAAACACAGAGCCACAGATATAGAAGGTAAATTTTAACCCATTTTAAGGGCAGCATAGTATCATCCTATTGCATGACTATGCCAGAGTTTAATTTTCTAATCCTTTCCTTGTAAAACATACTTAACTGTTATGAAAACAATGAATGAATGAATATCTATAATACACCTGAAAGCAAAAGTATGTTAGAAATCTTCTAGCATAGTCCATGGGAAAGAATTTCACTTCATAATTAATATTTACCTGACTTTGTTGCATATAATCTAGTTGGTCTCCAAGGAGGTTTTAATAATTTATATATAATATAGAACTGAGATTTACAGCTTTGATTTTTTTCAGAATTTACCATTTTCAAACTTTTTGAAGACATAATATAATGAGAATGAAATGACATCTTATGATGTAACTTCCTTTGGCTTCCAGTGAGGAGGAGCATCTTGCATGTTTATTGTCAATTTACAGATTCTTTTGTGCACCCTTTTGACCAGTTGACTCTGAACACAAATGTTTCTGATTTTAATTTTTTATTACTCATTTTTCTCCTATACTTTAGGGGGCTTTATTTTATCTTATATTATGTTCTTTTTTGACGAGCTTATATATTTTTAAATATTTTTATTGAAGTTTTGTGCATTTCATACATAATTTCTCAGTCCAATTTAAACTCATTTCCCTTTCCATGCCCCCTCGCCCCACCCAAGATCATGCATTCTGCCATACATGTGTTGTAACTTTTTCTGATTCTTTTGGAAAAATTTTAAAAAGGAATGCTTTTATTTCTTTATTTATTCCCTGACCCATTCATTATTCAGGATTGTGTTGTTTAGTCTCCATGTGTTCTTGTAGATAACAGGGCTTATCCTGGTGCTGATAATAAGCTTTATTACACTGTGGTCTGATAGAATGCATGAAATTATTTCAATCTTTTTGTATTTGTTGAGGTTTTTTTTCTGTGTCCCATTGTGTCCAATGGTGGCCAACAACCAATTGTAACTCCAATTCCAGGGGATCCAACACTCCCTTCTGACCTCTTCTGGTGTTGTATGACATAGATGAATTAACATACATGCAGCCAAAACACTCCTATACATAAAATAAAATAAATACATTTTAAAATAGAAATAAAAAATAATTTAAAATGGGTGGATGAAGAGATGGCTTAGCAGTTAAGAGCACTGGTTACTCTTGCAGAGGACCTAGGTTTGAGTTCCACTACTTACATGATGGCTAACATCTACCCGTAACTCTTGTCCCAGGGGATCTGATGCCCTCTTCTGATGGCTGTGGGCATTGCATGCAAACGTATACATGCAGGCAATACACTCATACACATAATATTAAAATAATCTATATAAAAAAATCTCTATAGATAGTTTCGACAGATGCAACAGAAAAGAGAATTAAGGATGCATCAGCTAAATTTACAGAAGTCATTCACAATGAAGTCCAAAGAAATAAGAAATAAATGTTTTATCAGATGAAAGTTGTAAGAGATCTATAATACAGAATGAGAAGGTCTAGTGCATTAATAATAGGACTCTTTAACGGGGTTAACTGAAGGTGAAGACTTAGTTGTTGTATAACTTACAGCAGGCTTCTTTCTGTACTATATTTGGGTTACATTTTCCCAAAATCAGTTCCATAACAGTTTTAAGATAGAGGAAATGATTAAAGGAGATACAGCCTTATAGATTATCTATTTCTGATTGGTTTTATATGTATATATTTTTTCTTATCAACCTTGTCGATGAGGTTATATTTTTATAACTAAAATCATTTTATTTTTGGTTCATATATCTTTTCCCAAATGAAAATCAGAATTTAAAATGAATATTCACAAAAGAAGCAAATAAGACAATTTTTAATATTCCTAACAGTCTAAAGTGCTAATTGCAGTTTCAAAATCTGTATAGAACCATACAGAAACAAAGACAAAAAGAGAAAAATTCATGATTATGCTTGGATAATTTAATACCATTACACAATAATCTCACAGAATAATAAAAATAGTGAGTGATCAGATAGAAAATGATGTCATCAGCAGCAAGTTTGTTTAATTAGCATTTCCCGAATACAAATATTTGGGATGTGTCAAATGCAGTGTATTTCTTTTTTCCTTTCAATGCTGACGATTGAAAACAAGCCTTGGACCTGCTAAGCAATCATATGCTCAGCCATGTTCTAGTACAAATAAAAGATTTCCCCCCACAGACGGACCAAGAAATATTAAAATAAAAGATAAATAATTAAAATAATAAGAAAGCATGAAGCTAAGCAAAATTGAATTAGTTTTGAAGTAATTAAAAATTTTTAAAAATTGAGACAAGGTCTCCCTGCAGCCCCAGCTGGCCTAGAACTCATTATGTAGTCAAGCTGGCCTTGATCTCATAGAGTTATGCCTGCCTCTGCCTGACAAGTGCTTTGATTCAAAGTGTGTGCCACCACAGTAGGCTCAAAAATGTTATATGGAAATTAACCAAAACACTTATTTCTGAGGACATCACAGCACAAATTAGAAACTATTTTAAATTTGATTTCAATATAAGCAAGATGAATGCAGATGTGTAGACCAAAGGGAAACATTGCTTATAGGGTACTGGGAACTGAATCTGCATCCCGTGGAAGAGCAGCCAGTGCCCCTAACTGCTGAGCCATCTATCCAGCGTTCATAGAGCTTTATACTTCACTCATTTTGTTTTTGCTTCTAAAATGTCCAGCTAGTTGTTTGCTTGTTTGTTTTAACATTCATTTGTGTATTTTATGTGTATTCAAATGTAGAGGTCAAAGGACAGTTTTCTGAAGTCAGTTCTCTCCTTTTGCATTATGGTCCTCACATTTGAACTCAGGTCCTCAGGCTGGGCCAAAAGCACCCTTACCTGATGAGTCATCTCTCCAACCCCTTACATCATTTTCAAATGTATCTCTTCTTTACTCCCGTGCCTTGTTCTTTGTATATAGTATCAAATTTTCCTCTTAGTATTCATTTATTCCATAATTCTTTTTGCATAATATTTATAGCATCTCATGTTCTTGAGCTGTTTAGTCTGATCTGCGGTTTTTGCAGACTTTTACTCAGTGAGGATTTCTTTCTTAAGGAGTGCATAATTTTTAGTTGTGAGCTTTGTATTTATTATCTATAATGGTTGAATAGTTTTATGAATCCCAGGTGCCCAACACCGTGTTCCCCCCAGGAACAGTTCTCAGGGCTATTTCTTTTTTTTTTAATTTTTTTCAGGGCTATTTCTTATAATAATACCAGTGGAAAAACTCTCAGTGGAAGCTTTTGTTTATCACCAACAGAGAGAAGTCTTTTCTGCCTTCTTTTATTTTTTTTAATATACATTTTGTACAAGATTATCAAATCTAGACCCGTGTCCCCCACCCTATTCCCCCACCCCACCAGAGCTCATGTATTCTTCCAAACATGCTTTTCATCTCTTTCTCAGTCTTTCTTGATATTCTCCATGTGGAAGTTGACTGTTTTGAGCAGGAGTTCACTGTTTCAGTCAGTTCTTTGATGCAGTCCTTTCTGTTGTTGTTGTTGTTGCTGTTGTTTCCAATATGCATCACTCCCAACTACTTAGACAAGAGCTCAAGGGGCCCTGCACAAGAAATACTTACAACTAGATAATTGGCACTAGCATCCACAGATGAGGGATACCATTCGTCGTTTGTTTTTCTGGGAATGTGTTACTTCACTCAGCATGATGTCTTCTAGCTCCAGCCATTTTCCTGCAAAGCTCGTGATGTCATCTTTCTTCACTGCTGCATAGAACTCCATTGTGTAGACGTACCACATTTTCTCTATCCCCTCGTCAGTTGAGGGGCGTTTGGGTAGGTTCCAGCTCCTTGCTTCCTGTGCTTCAGCTGGTCTTGGGAGATCTCCTGCCTTCTTTTCACAGTATTGTTTTCTAATCCTCCCTCCTTGTAAAAATTCAAGCCTGAGTTAAATGGCAACAAAACTGTCAAATATCCACTTTTTTTTTTTACCTCATATTCATCTATGCCATTGTCTCTGTACATTAAAATGTGTGACAACTAAAACCCAAAGCTGTGAATTTGCTCTATTTTACCAGCTACCCATACAGATTTACCAATCTCTCTCTCTCTCTCTCTCTCTCTCTCTCTCTCTCTCTCTCTCTCTCCTCTCTTCTCCTCTCCTCATCCTCCTCATCCTTGTTCTCTTTATCCTCCTCCTCCTCCTCTTCCTCATCCTCCTTGTCCTCCTCCTCCTCCCTCCTTCTTCCCCTCCTTCACCCATTTCTTTCTTTTTTGTGAGTCAGGCTGCACAATAAATGTTATTTCATAAAACATTTCCATTGATGGCATTTCCAGATTTAACAGGGGTAAAATTAGTGTGTGTTTATGGTGATTTGAGCATATAAATTGTGTGTGTGTGTGTGTGTGTGTGTGTGTGTGTGTGTGTTAAAACCAAATCTGGATGCATTCTAAAGGGACTCCTTTCTTTTCTCTTTGAGATTCAGTATCCATCATCGGGTCATCTAATAACCTCTAAATTCACTTGTGTGACAGCATGTTTTAAAAACAGACACTTTAATCGTGTGTATTGTTTGTTGTCTGTTTAAAAGTTACATTCGTTTTCTTTAAACACTAAATTCCTTCACAGGTAAGTTCACATGTTGAAGCCTTGTTGAAGCTTAGGCTCCTAGCTAGTGGGACTGAGGGGCTCTGGAAACGTTAGTTGGTGGGACTCGCTGGAGAAACATTCTGGAGGTCTGTATCTTGTCCTGTCATATCTTTCTGGTTTGTATATCCCATGAGGTGGGAAGCCACTGCCACACATTTGGGCCACAAGGATTTGATGTCTTGCTTTAGGTCCAAAGTACTGGAGCCAAGTTGGTGGAGAGTTGGAACCTCTGAAATCAAGAGCCAAAATAAATCTGTCCTTTCTTTCCAGTATTTGTCCCAGCGAGGAAAACTGAACACAGTTTTATTCCAAGGTGTGTTTTGAAAGCAACCTTGTGTCAGAGTACTATTTATTAACACATTACTAAATTTTAGCACTGATTTTAAAGATACATTTTCACACACTAAATGCTTGCAATGAGACTAGCATAAATAGTTCTGAATTACTAGTAGAATTTGAGAACTTTTTATAAATATGAAATATTTACAACTACTTTATTTGAAAAATATTTTAAGGCTGTCATTATGATGTCTTAGGTTAAAATCTTGCTTACTGTGTCTTATATTTCAAAGCATTATAAGTGACCTTTAATGGTTGCTGGACATGGCTTTGAATATGCTGATGAAATCACTTCTTTGCAAGGTATTTCATAGAAAAATGAAACCTTAAACTACCAACTGTGTTTGAACAGATGATGTTTTTCTGCCTACTGCATCCATATTCATTAAGCAGAAGTATGTGTTCAAAGTTCAGGTATGAATATAAATGAAATGGGTTTTCTGAGGGCTTACATGATAATCTCCATTTAGTCATCATTTCTCAATGCTATTATGACTTGTACTTTGTTCTTCAATATAAGAGAAGCAATTAAAATATTGCAAAGTCCCTATGAACTCAGAAGAACTTTTGTTCTCTTTACTAGTCATTTTTCATCTGGACTTCTGTGGTTGGCTTTACAAACTTGCGTAATTGACTCATTTTGAGAATGTGTTCCTTTCCTTCTGCTTTCACCACTTAATTTCACCTCCTTAATTTTTCTCTCCAGATTACAGAAAGCAATTGCAAATAGAATAAATGTTTAGTAATAAAAGGAAAAATAATTAAAGAAGACACAGACAAGATCGCTTACCATTTTGTGTGTCCCTATCCTGTTCTTTTATATATTACCCATTAGGACCATGAACAACAATCTTTCCTTTATATGCCCCAAATATGAAGCCTTATCCAGAACAGCACCAGATTCTCAGTGGCTCTTTAGTTTAATGGTGGATGTCCAATCCATTATTTCCACTCTTTCCAGTTCTTTCCCCATAGTCTCATCTTCTATTCCTTCCCTTTCTTCCCAAACTCTCAAATCTAGTCAATTCCTTGGAGATGTGCAGAGTTAAAGTAAGTAACATACATGCCACATCATCGTGTGCTATCACTTACTACATGTGCTTGGTAATGAGAAATGTATTTTACATAATACTATCTATGTTAAGTCAATATTATTATTTCAGTCATTCATCATTTGCAAGTTCTGAATCACTGATTAATATTTTTCTTATAAAAACAATTGTCATAATCAGTATAACAGAATAATAACATAAATAATAATAATAACATAAAATGTATTTTAAGATAATCTTAGTCAGTAGAGTGATGCAATTAGATAATTTGGGCCAGATTCAATTTCCATTTCATTTCTCGACTTCATAAAACTCACTTTTGGAGAGCATAGGTGTAATTTCTTGGAAGAAGAGTTTCTTAGGCAGAACTAGCTCTAGTTTCAGTTCCAAGCACTCACTAAAAAGCATTAAACACAAAAATCCACTTTAAACTATTTACTTACATGTAATATTCTAGCATATCAATGCCATTTTGGTAGTTAACTATATTATTTATAACATTTCCAGGTCAGTAAATTGTCTGACACAGTTCAGTTACTTATCCTGCTGTTCAACTATTTACCTTCTTTAAAATTCAGAATTTATTTCACCTAGTTTTAAAAATTCTGTCAAGCACTTTGTTTACCTCCTATGTGTTCTCTGAGAACTGTGGGAAGAACAGTGTTAGCTCTCAAAAAACAGTGATTTTTAATTTCAAGATCAGCCTAGTACCAGGCAAGTATCTCTGGGAGAAGAACTTCTAATTTTAATTACCTTTCATTGAATCTTTCAAATTTTAATAATTGAATGTTCAGGTTCTTGTTGAAAATAATGTAATTATTTATGATTCATTGAATTTCTAGGATCCAATAACAATTAATTTTATATGTGTACACACATTCATACACATACATATATGCATACAAATGCATATATATATATACATACATATATAATATCACTAGTGTTTGAAGTGTTAGGAAATATTTTCTTACAAATTGTCTTATTTTGTTCTGTCCATTTTCCCCTGCATATGCAAACACAACCTCTGAGTTAGCTTCCACTCACTTGTTTGTTTACTGCACTGAAATAATTGTAGTATTTGAGACTCTCAAATTTTGTAAAAATCAGAATATTTGGATTTGTTTTTCAATAGGAATCATATAAGAATCACAAAGGGAACATCTTGTTTTTTAACTAAAAAAACTAAAAGTGGTAAACATGCCTTTTAATAAGCAATACATACTGTGAAACTAGAGGACAGAGATTAGCATGTCACTTGGAGACCACTAAAATGACATTAATTTAGGTAGCCCACAATGCAATAACACAACACGTTGTACAACATTTCATAGAAATGAGCCACAGAGTAAATGTCCAGTAAGGACTGAATGAATCTGATGTTAAATTCGGAAAACAATGTAACATCTCTGCAAAAAAGTCTCCTCTAGCAACAGACCATTGTTGAGGACTGTGGGCCTTACTCTAACCACATTTCTCAGAAATGCTTTTTTATAATGGACCCCTGGTATTTTCATTGCGCTTAATTATACTGTCATTTTTCTAGAATATTCATCAATTTATTTTTTTCTTATTTGAATTATAAATTGACCTAATATTTAGTGATGGATCTTTTTCTTAGTGTTTTTAAACAAGATTTATAAATAACTTGTTGAATTTTCATACTACAAATACTAGTGCTAGAAAGGTCCCTAGAAAGGCTTACTTTTCCCATCACATTCCTAATGAGAACAGAGAAGAAAACAAATATACTGTTACACTTTAAACAAGATAGTAAACAAAAAAACAAGGCAAAGCAAAGCAAAACAACAGTACCACAAAGATAACTGGAACTGATAAAGTTTTGCCTGAACCCAATGCAGAATATGGTGTGAGCCCGTTTTCTCCAAGCCTTCTAACATTTCATCAGGCTTTGAGTTTGTGTTAAGTAGTGCTCAGTTTGGCTTTTATGACTCTTTTAAAACAATCACTGTGACTTGGAGGTTTCAGAAGTTTCTTATAGGTGGCTGAACTTTCTTACTTCACATAGGTCAGGCTTCCTTAAAAGTAAAGAGAGGCTGGGGACAATCCCACAGAATCTGAAACATCCTTTGATCTCCTTGAGAGGAAATGAAACACCCCTTTCCCTCCCACTTTGTACCTGTTTACCTCATCTCCCTCTGCAGCCCCTAAGTTAGATTATCTTGTGTCATGAACTAAGCCATCGCCAGATGATTATAATTGAATAATCTGATTGCAGTAGCTAGGAAAACGTTCTGCTTCTTTCATCTATAAAGGTGCCTAAATGAATAAAGAAGGCAGACTCTCAAAAGTGGCAGACTCACTTGGTGTAATATCAATTAATTTTCTGTGTTCTGCATTCATTTCTTCCTCCACAATATGATATCCTTGTGTTACTCAATAAGTCTACTAGGAAACTAATCGCTTCCCTTTATTTTTTTTAACACGAGTTTATAAAATGAAAGCCTTACTTCTTATTCAAGTTAGATAGTAAATCTATCACTTGTGAAAGATTTGTATACTGTAAATGTACCTCTATGCATCACACATAAACGCTATGTAATGAAACAGAACAAAGAGGTTCTCCAATTAAATTAACAGGCACAGCAGTGTGTTGTTTGGACAAGTCTGGATCTATTTAAGTGAGTGAGGAAAATCATAAATCTAGCCACCAGATTAGTACAATAGGATATGGCTCTTGTGGGCAAGCATTATTCCTAAGACAATGTCTCACCTTGACATTTATTTTCTGTAAGTTACAAGCTTACCCTTTAGACAGCATTATGGGAGCATTCATCTTCAGCAAGGTGGCAAAGCTTTGACATTATCTGTTCCTTGGGTAATAAAGAAGCTTGATTTCTGGATATGAACGAATTTAAGCAAGAATAATCACATAATATGTATATTCATTGCTGCTTCCACAGTCAAGGAACACCTGAAAATGACATACAAGACTGATAGGTGTTTAAATAACATGTGCTTCCAATGTGACTTAGTCCTCTTTAAAGCCATATGGCTATATAATCTTTTCATTTAAAAACTGCTTTGAGTAAAATTCATCATCTTTTCAAAAGTTATGAGGTATGGAAATATTGTATTTTATTGCCACTTAGACTAACTGAATAAATTAATTTTGATTCAGATTCATTTTCATGCCCAGATGGGAATTGTACCTTTTAAATTCCTTCCTCTTCATCATTTTTAATATCTACACTATAATAAACAAATTATTATTAACAGTGAGAAAGCACATTCTTGAATAGAATTTAACTAGTCTGCCCACTCCTCATAAGAAATAATATCTATATCAATCACATAATCTAAGTGGATAGTACTATAAGATTTCATAGAGAAACAACTACTGGAAAAAAAATCACTATGAATATGCCATATGTTGCAGAATTAGCTTTGTTCCTGTAATTACTCTCTGAAGCTATGAGATGAGCTAAATAAAAGTCTACCTAGAGGCAGACAGAACTAGACTGATCAATGTAGCCTCTTCAAATATTCTAGAAACAGAGATGGCCTAGCGGTTGAGAGCGCCGACCGCTCTTACAGAGGATCCAGGTTCGATCCCCAGTACCCACATGGCGGCTGAGAACCGTCTGAAACTCCAATTCCAGGAGAACTCCAGTTCCAGGGGAATCCGACACCCTCTTCTGACCTCCGCGGCATTGCACGACACGGGTGCACAAACCTGCATGCAGACAATACATTTACATACATACAAAAATAAATAAAATTAAATTAAAAAAAAAAGAAAGAAACAGTAGTGCACCACTTCCTCCAAATTCAAATGTTTCATACTACAGGCTCAGTTCTAATGTCAACTAATGACTTTTGGTAAGAGTTTACTTTACCTCTGCCTCAATTTCCCAGGCAGTGAAATGATGTCTACCTCACCAAGTTAATCTGAAGATATACTGAAACAGTTCAAACATTCAGACAGACTAAATGCACATAAATGATAATTATTATGAAGTTTTACAAATTAGTAATTGCTGACATTTATTAAACATTTATTGCATACATACATTGTTCTAAATTGGGTATTAGTTATGATATCCATTAGCACACAGAAAACCCTGAAACACTGAAAGGTGAAATTTTTGTCCACCATAATGCTTGAAATAGCTATTAAAGAGCAATGCTATAGGATCCAACTCAGTGTGGCTCTAGAATACAGTGATGTGCTAGGCCTTCTGGATAATATTGAAATCATTAAAGCATGTGGAAAGAGTAAACTATATTAATCTACAATCCCAATTGAGAGAGGATTGTGAGTTCAAAGCCAGTCTAAGAAATATAACAAGACCGTATCTCAAAATAACTAAATAACTGGGGCTGGAGAGATAGCCTAGCGGTTAAGAGCTCCGACTGTTCTTGCAGAGGACCCGGGTTCGATCCCCAGCACCCACATGGCGGCTGAAAACCGTCTTTAACTCCAGTTCCAGGGGAATCTGACACCCTCTTCTGACCTCCGCGGCATTGCATGACACGGGTGCACCAACTTACATGCAGACAATACATTCATACACATATGAAAAAAAATAAAAAAATAACTAAATAACTAACTAATGAAATAACCAAATAATTTTAAAAGACCAAAAAAGAAGAAATTATAAATATAAAAAGCTTTTAATTCTACTACCTAAAGAACAATAGATTGGAATATTATCTCTTAGCAGAGTTCTTTCTGGGCTTACATTTTTAATCTTATTCTTTCAAAAGTTTTATATTTTAATTTTCTTTTTTATTTACTACTTTCATTTTACGTGTATGAGTGTATTGCCTATATGTATTTAAGTGCACCTCTATTGTGCACTGCCTTCAGAGGTCAGAAGAGAGTGTCAGATCTCCTGGAATTGGAGTTGCAGACAGTTGTTAGCTGCCATATGGGTGCTAAAGCTCCTAGAGTTTTATATTTTAATTTTTAATGGTTACTTATGTAGCTATCCATCATCTATTCATAATCTACCCATCTATCTATCTTTCTATCTATCTATCTATCTATCTATCTATTTATCTATCTATCTATCATCTATCTATCATCTATCAATCACCTGCTTGTGGTGCTAAAGATTGATCTCCAGGCCTTGCACACATGCTAGGCAAGCTCTCTACCACCTTGCTTCATCCTTAGCTCACTCTTTCTTTCCTTCCTTCCTTCCTTCCTTTCTTCTTTCCTTCCTTCTTTCCTTCCTTCTTTCCTTCCTTCCTTCCTTTCTTCTTTCCTTCCTTCTTTCCTTCCTTCCTTCTTTCCTTCCTTCCTTCCTTCCTTCTTTCCTTTCTGTCTCTCCCTCTCTCCCTTCCTTCCTTTTTGTCTTTTTTTGATGCTAATAAGCAATTTCATTATTATCTAAGTAATTATAAGTGAGCTCTCAAGCCATAATATGTTTGTGTAAATGCCAAGAGGAGGTTTTTCTTTCCTTTATTTTCTTAGATGGAGTATCACTAAGTGGCCTGGGCTAACCTCAGATGCCTGCTCCTCCTGCTTCTCTGTCAAATGGATTAGAGGTGAGCATTACCATGCCGGGATGTGAAGATGAACTTTCTTAAAATTCCAAAATAGCAAACAAAAGTTAAAAAAAAATAAACACAATGCTGAAACTAGGTCTAACCTCAGACACTGGACTTGGAGCAATGGTGTGTAAGTGATTTGGAAGCCCCTCGCCCTGAAGTCTGGCTCACATAGTGTCAAAGGATGCTATGCAAGCTGCTAAGGCAGAAGGTCAATCAATGTTCTAATCCAGCTATAAAACCTAAAGCCGGGCTGGAGAGATGGTCTAGCGGTTAAGAGCGCCGACCGCTCTTACAGAGGACCCGGGTTCGATCCCCAGCACCCACATGGCGGTCGAGAACCGTCCAAAACTCCAATTCCAGGAGAACTCCAGTTCCAGGGGAATCCGACGCCCTCTTCTGACCTCCGCGGCATTGCACGACACGGGTGCACAAACCTGCATGCAGACAGTACATTCATACACATACAGAAATAAATAAAATTAAAAAAAAATTAAAAAAAAAAACTAAAGCCACAACAATGACCAGCACAGCAAACTATTTTTATTGGTGCAGTAGTTGCACTTTGATCTTGGAAGTAGTCAGGAGCTGTCTAATTGGACTTAAACCCCTCTCAATGAGAAAGCACTCATGCTTGGTATTGTAAACATAGCCAAACACACATGACTGATGAGGTCATAGATCCTAGAGAAAAATTTATGTCTGTCACATCCCTAGACAAATATAATATGCTAAATATGTATCCTTATATTTACATACAAGTATACCACTTACCACTCATCAAAGATCCTTCATTTTGCAACAGATGGATGCTATTACAGAGTTCTACAACTGGTCAAAGATAGAGAATAAGTTTCTCTGATTTGGCTGCCCCTAAGTGACATATCTATAATGGAACCTCTACATCTAAGGCTCACAGAACACAGAGGAAAAGGGGGCAGAGAGAATCTTAAGCAATGCTCAACTCTCACCAATGAAACTCCCTCATGCACAGATGGTGATCAACACAGAAAACCACGATTGGCCAAAATGTAGAGAAAAAGAGACTGGAAAGTGCATGTTCCTGAACAGGACCCTGGTATTAAACTTCTGCCACTTAGGGATCAGAGACCATTGTGAAAGAGTGGCAGAAACACTCTAAGAACCTTGGCTGGTGGATGACCACAAGGAAACAGTTTTTCAGATGGCTGGGCTGATTCATATGAACTTACTTTACTGTCAACAGCATGCCTAAGACCCATGCATACTCAAACCAGACAAAAACCTAGCACAGAAGTGGAGAAATGGGCAGGAGTCTCCAACCATAACTGAGGAACTATTGGCAACTGTTCATTACTGGGTGACTACTAATGGAGTGATACTAAATAGGTTGGCCAGGCTCCAATGGATGAATTCACAATGAGAGATCTCTGGGGACACAAACTTGACTTGATATCCCTTACCATATATGGCAGAATGCATGAAATTCAGTGGGGAGGTGGTCTAAATATGATTAAGGTATATCATATGAAGTGCGCAAATGTTCAATAAGAAGCAGAAAAAAACTTTTGGATAACAGAGAAAGGTAAAATTTATAATTATTATGAAATTTGAGGCTGAAGAGATAGATCAGCAGATAAGAGCATTTATGTCTCTTACAGAGGACCAGGATTTGGCTGTTCTTGCAGCCCACCAGTGTTGAAACCTCAGCACCCACATGGCAGCTGACAACCATCCCCATCTGTAACCCCAGTACCAAGGAATCCAACACCCTGTTCTGTCCTCCGCTGGCACTGCAGGGCATGGCGCATTTACACACATGCAGGCATAGCACTCATACATACAACATAAAAATAAATCAATTAAAAATAGAAAATGTTTTAATAAAAAATTATTTATGGGGCTGGAGAGATAACTCAGCAGTTAAGAGCACTGCTCTTGCAGAAGACCCAGGTTCAAATCCCAGCATCCACATGGTGGAAAACAACCATCCCTAATGCCAGTTCCATGGGATGCAATGCCCTCCCCTGTCCTCTGTGGGAATTGCATGATGTGCTTACAAATATGCAGTCATGCCGGGGCGTGGTGGTGCACGTCTTTAATCCTAGCACTTGGGAGGCAGCGGCAGGCGGATCTTTGTGAGTTCAAGGCCAGCCTGGTCTACAGAGTGAGTTCCAGGACAGCTGGGACTACAGAGAGACCCTGTCTCAAAAAGACCAAAAAAAAAAAAAAAAAAAACAACAAATATGCAGTCATAGTACTCACACATAAAAGAAAGATAAATAAAAATTATTTAAAAAGCAAAAGAAATTAACATTCTTAACAGTTTGAAAGCAAACAAGACCATGGATGAAGCTCCCTAGTAGAACACTTGCCTGGCTTGTGTGAGGCTCTGAGTTTGGGCCCTAGAATTAAAAACAAATGTAAATGATAATAAAGCTGAATAGTATTAAATAGAAAGGACACAATATAGAATAAGTTAATAAATAATAAGTGTCTAATATAAAACAATAGCATGGTAGCAATTTCAAATATGAATAAAAGTATTCAAATGCTGCGGCTAATTAAAATTATTTAAGCATAGACCCTGAAAGCATAAAACAATCCTCAGTTGTGCAATAACTGTGCTAAGGGTCAAACGGCATTTCTGTATCACACACATTTTAAGGCTGTTTTCCTAGTTGATAATGCACCCTTCATGGTCTAGAAATGCCTGTGTGCTTCCTAAGCAAGCCCACCTGTGCAAACTGTGGGTCACTCTAAGCCAGGAATGTGCTTCTGGACAAACCAACAACCCTGGTCAGTAAAGGAATTTCTCTCATAAATGTAGACTCATAACTTAGAAAGTAGTTTCTATCTGCTTGAAAATACAGTACATAATCTAGAGATCTGTGAAGTGGCCAATGACAGATACTCAACCCAGGCTGTTCTGTAGGGGATGATAGTAGTGAGAGACAGCGAAAAGCAGATGGGAGAGTCTCACAGGTGTGCCCACTGGCTTTCCATTCTTGGTAAGGTTTTCCCTATTATCTGGCTCCCTTTTGTGTTTGGGTAACATAGCAAGACCCCTTCTCCTGATAAAAAGCAATTATTTTTACTCAACCCTTTCAAGTTGTTTGAAAACAAAAGCATAATCAATTATTATTTTTCAAAAAGTGAAATATGTATAAAGCTTAAACTCAGTAATTCCACTTCTCAAGAATATATATTCAAAATGAAAATTTACAATAACCCTATAAAAACAATGAAAATATAAAAATATTACAAGTGAACATCCTGATTGCATTACTGATTACTGTTTACTAAACTGAAAAGCAGAAAGCAATGCAATGCCAGACAATAAGAAATGATTAAATTCTACCTAGCACATGCCTTTAATTCCAGCACCTGGGAGGTAGGGGCAGGCATATCTCTATGAGACAGGCCAGCTTGGTCTATATAGTGAGTTCTACATCCCCTAGGACTACAGCAAGACCCAGTTCAGAAAAGAAAGAGGAAAAGAAAGAAAGAAGAAAGAAAGAAAGAAAGAAAGAAAGAAAGAAAGAAAGAAAGAAAGAAAGAAAGAGAAAGAAAGAGAAAGAAAGGAAAGAAAGGAAGAAAGGAAGAAAGAAAAAAAGAAAGAGAGAGAGAGAGAAAGAAAGAAAGAAAGAAAGAAAGAAAGAAAGAAAGAAAGAAAGAAAGAAAGAAAGAGAGGAAGGCAGGAAGGAAGAGAAGAAGGAAGGAAGGAACTAAAGAACGAAGGAACAAAGGAAAAATAAAAATATTAAATGTTTACAGAACCCTCTGGACCCCTGAGGCCCAATTCTTCAATTGACCTTAAGAAAACAAAAACTTTGGTTAATCTGGGCTAACTGTATGGCCTTAAGCATCCAAAAGGAAAGTACAGATATAAATAATCAGTAAGATTAGAGAAACTGTATTGCAGACATAAAACTTGAGATCTTAGTAAAAAGAGAAAAAGAAAAAAAAGAGAGTACTGTTGTCTGGCCGGTCTTCAATTCTTACTGGCAAGTGCATCTACTTTGTGGCTGCCACCGCTTTTGGCACCCCTCAAAACCATGAGACATGGCTTTTTAACCTTCCAATATGGACTGAAGACTCATGTCCCTCCAAGAATCCTCTAAACCTTCAATGCCAGATGGTAACTACTGAGATACCCAGCTTGTACTGAACAGCTAAGGAGATTTCAGCCTTGTCAGAGTATAGACTGCCATTGTTGGACAACCTGGGCTGTATCATGGAGGCCAGGACAGGGGGATCAAGACAGGACACGTGCTTAATGGACTTCATTTGGGGGATCATGGGAGGAAAAGACCCCAATGTGGAGCAAAAGTGCAGGATTTATGGTTGTTTGGGATTGCCAAGGAGGAACATTCAAGTACTTCCTTAAGGAAAACATGACATGTTTTAGAAAAAAAAAATCCTCCAATTCAAGTGACGTGTGTGTATATATTTATGTATATGTATGTATATATATAACTATATATATATATGTGTGCGTGTGTGTGTGTGTGTGTGTGTGTATACTGTAGCAATACAAGTTGGAGAGAACAACAAAAGAATTGAAAAAAAGACTGAGAGAAAGATGCAGGAGAGTTATGGCAGAATTCATGATCTGAGATGGGGTGGGGTGGGGTGGGGGGGAAAGGGGAATATGCCTGAACTGAATAGAAAAATGTCTGGAATACACAAAACATCAATAAAAATATTAAATGTTATAGCTCTATAAAAGTCAAAATTGAGGCTAGGGCGATGACTTGTGGGTGAATGTCAGGCATGGCAAGGCACCCCTGTGATCCCAGCACCGGGAAGTGGGTGAAAGCAGACAGGACTCTGTTGACTGGCTGGTGAGGCACGCTGTCTCAAAAAATAAGTTGAGGAAAAGAATTGAAGAAGATACCTAATGCGACGTCTGCCCTGTACACATGCACATATGGGCATGTGCACCCGCACGCCCTTGTGTACGTATTCACATCAATGGTTTTAACAGAATTTTTGTGAATTTCATGAAAAATATCTTGATTGTATTTAGAGCCCCCTCCCCATCTGCACTTCCCTCAGTGCCCCCCAGTGGATTTCATCCATTCTGTCATATATGTTAAGGAGTATCAAGCCAAGTTTGTGTTTCCAATTGGAGCCTAGCCAACCTGCCTAGTGTCAACCTATTTTCCTTGAAGAAAACCAACTGTCCCTCTCACAGTACTCATCCGTTGTCAATAGCTCCTCAGCTATGGTTGGGGCTTCTCATCCGTTTTCCCAGTCTGCACTGTTTTTTGTCTGGTTTGAGTTTGCCTAGGTCTTGTGCATGCTGCCAACATTGCTGTAAGCTCATTTCAGCAAGTTCTTAAAAGCCTGGAAAACTTGGTTTCCTGGTGCTTATCTGCCACCCCTCGCTCTTCCAGTCTTTCTGGCCCCCATTCTGCAATGATGCCTGAGCCATGGGTGGCAGAGCTTTGATGTAGGTGTTCTGCCCAGGGACAAGCACTCTGTTGTCTCTAATGCTCTGCACTTTAGCCAGCACACACATCATTGTTAAATGAATGCCATAACTGCTTTCCAAGTAACTGATAATAAAATTGGTAAATGAAGAGTTTACTGTATTACATGAGAAGATTGTAATCTAAACATCCATTTCCTAGTTTTATTGAATTCTAATTGCAATTCTGGTCTTATTTTAGCAATTATTTTACCAAATAAATTATGTTTAAGATTGCAATTTTAAAATCTTAGATTAAGAAATTTATATTATTTGCTGTCAGTTTATAATAGTACTTCATTAGTTTCTTTCTTCTTAAATATATTCCAATGGCTATATAACAATATTAAAATTATTAAGGTTGATTTTCAAATTCTGTTCACTATAAACATCATTTAATATGATCTTTTAGGTGTATCATACCAAAAGATAATTTTAATTTCCTTAGTATAATCTCTCTATTAAGCACATTCATCCGCCTTCTACTTTTTTATCTGCAAGTCTTAAAATTATCAGAATTCTGCAGGAGTTATTAAATAATTTTTATAACCAAAATCTTTATATGAAGAATATAAAATATAAAAAAAAATAAAGAAGACAGATTATACTTCAAATTCAGAACCGAAAAATGTCCGTTTTTAAGTCTACATATTTTCATACAATATGTAATATTTAGGCACTTTAGCAAGTTTTCATACAAAATATCTACTGATTAACCAACAAAATGTTCAAAATATTTGAAGATGGATCGTTGAGATGAGCCAGTGAGTTGCCTTTGGGGGTAAGGCTCTTGCCACTACCCCTGACAACCTGAGTTCATGTCCTGGGTTATGGTGGAAGAAGAAAATCAGCTCCTGAAAGTTGTGCTCTGACCTTCACAGTGCGTGGGCATTTGTACACACAGACACAGATACACACACACACACACACACACACACACACACACACACACTGATAAATAAATGTAATTAAGAACAGTATTTTAGTGATTCTTTGAGAGTTTCATACACTGTGTTTTGATCATGTTAAGGCCCCCTCTCCCATCTCCTCTCAGGTCCAATCCTACCTCCTAACCTCCTCCACCTCAACTCTTCCAATTGTTTAATCCATACTATGCTCAGTTTTTGTTCTCCAAATACACAAGTGTGGATCCATCCCCTGGAGGATTGTTAGCATACGTGGCGTCACACTTTATAAAACATGACTCGCTCTCCTAGCAGCTGTCAACTGCCAGGAGTTCTTGAGATGGGGAAAGGTATTCTCTCCCACCTCCCCATCCGTGCTGAGATGGTATTGGCTTGGTTTGCACATGTGCTATGCATGCCATCAGGAGCACCATGGGCTCATATGTACAGCTGCCTTACTCTGTCCGTCAAACACTCTTTCTTTGTATTCATCCACCAGCTCCAGCTCTTTCAACCTTTCCACCCCTTATCCAAGATGGCCCCTGAGCCTTTGGTAGAGGGCTGTGATACATATGTCTCACTAAGGGCTGAGAACTCTGTAGTCTCTAATTTTATGCACATTGACCAGTCGAGGATTTCTTGTATTAAATGTCATCTGCTGAAAAAAGAAGCTTCTCTAGTAAAAGTTGAGAGCTGCATTAATCTATGGATATAATGATGTCATTAGAAGTCACTTTAATTCCATGTCCATTTAGCAGAATAATAGTATTAGGATCTTCCATATGCCCTAGGACCTGTCTAACAACAGATTATCAGTCCTATTAACAGTGTCAGGAATGGGCTCCATCTTGTGAAGTGAGCCTTAAGTCCAATAACAAAGAAGATGATTACTATAACATTTGTGTCACTATTGCACTTACTGACCACAATTTACCAGGCCAGTCCTTCTTGTAGCTTGCGGGGCTCACAGTTAGGTAAGATGGATGATTACTTTCTCTTCTGATAGCACGTGCAGCATCTTCCAGCACTATGAAAGCTAGCCAGTAGAGATGAGGCTTCGCGGTCAGGGCCAATTTGACTTCTCCATGTTCTATGACTCATATATGTAGTGTCTTCAACAATAAGGTCTTACCATAAAGTTCTAGAAAACACCTAAGAGCAATGTCAATAGCCAATATTGTTTAAGGACACTCTCTATCCCAGAACACCAAAATAAAACCTTAAAAGATATATCATTTTGGGGGGCTGGAGAGATGGCCTAGGACCAACTGATCTGGCAGAGGACCTGAGTTCAATCCCCAGCACCCACATGGCAGCTGAGAACCGTCTTTAACTCCAGTTCCAGGGGAATCTGACACCCTCTTCTGACCTCTGTGGCATTGCACGACATGGTGCACAAACCTACATGCAGACAGTACATTCATACACAAACAAAATAAGTAAATTTTAAAAAGATACATCATTTTTACAATATTAATAATTTTAACCCAAAGCAGTCAATTCTAAGCTATCTAAAACCATACCATAGCAAAAATATTCAGATTCTGTTACATTACAGCCCTTGTTTGAGTAGTGTCAATTCCTGTCATTACTTCTCCTGTTTATTTTACCTTTGTGAACAACCTATAAATAATATTGTATTCATCTATTGTTGTTATATAAAATAGCTCCATAGGCTTGGTCTTGCTATTGGCATTATTTTTGAAGGTGGTGGAAACTTTAGGAGATGGAGCGTATTTGGAAGAAGTATACCTCTAGGAGTGTGTTTTGAAGAATAGCTTGCATCTCTACTTCTCTACTTCCTGTCTGCCATGAAGGGTGCAGCCTGTTCCACCACATTCCGTGCCCCCCCCCCCCCCGCCGCCATAATGTCCTTCCTTACTTCAGGCTCAAGCAATGCATTCACCTGAGTGTAGTCTGGAACTTCTGAACAAACCTCTCCTCCTCCTCCTTTAATATTTTTCTTCTCAAGCACATGTCACAGTGGCCAAAAACTAATCTATTCATTCATGTATATAAATAGTCTGCATTGAAAAAAAATCTTGAGGCTGAATATATATATATATATATATATATAATATATATATATATTGCCATAATTAGTTCTATATGCTTTTCTAAATATCAACAAATATTCCATTTTCTTCAATATGTTTTCATTCATTATATATGTGTGTGTGAATGTATGTGGGTTGGGCATGTGTGCCACAGTGTGCATGTGGACACCAAGAGGATAGCTTGGTGCTCACTTCTTGCCTTCCATCATTACATGGGTTTTGAGGCTCAAGCTCAGGTCACTAGGTAAGTGTCTTTCCTCACTAAGTCATCTCATCAGCCATTAAAATTCTGTTTCTTAAAATTATGTAGTATGTACTTCCCTTATTTCATTCTACTTTGCATATTTAATGTTAACAAAAATAAGTTTTGATTATATTAATAACCAAAGTATTACCTATTAGCTTTTCAAAGTTCTTGATTCTCCCCTAAAATATTTCAGTTACTGAAGATGCCAAATAAAGTTTCAGTTTTCTCCCTACCCCAGAACCAGCCTCCTTGGACATAGATAATATTTGGGTAAGAAAACAAGACAGTTCAGATTGATAAAGCAATACTCCTGGGAAAAACTATTAACATGTATAAAAGGATTTCCTGACAGTATAAATACCAGCCCGCACCCTCCTGGTGCCTCAGAGCCTTCCTGATGTATATATGCAGGTACGGAGAATTGAATTGGCCTTTTGATACAGTAATATAATAAAAGCGATTTGGGGAGCAGGAGTTCTAATTTTTCTACTCTTGTGGGAATGAGTTGCCAATCTTTTACTTCGGCTGATACCTTTATACCTCTGAATTCTGAGGCTTCTGCAACTCTGCCTCTGATAATGCATCACAGCGCTGCCGAGTGTCTCCCCGTCTCCAACCATGCCACCAACGTGATGTCTGCAGGTACTGAATCCCATGGCTGGGCCTACAGTTTCCAGAATGGATGTTGTGAATCTTGTCAGACAATAATGTGTTTGATTCTCCTCTTCAATCTAATTTGTTCGAGTTAAATATTAAGGATATTTTTAAAGCTTAATTGCCTAGGAATCTTAAAACTTAGTAAGGGAAATTGCTTATCTACTTTATTGGTTTTATTATAATGAAGAATTAGTTTTTATATAAGCAAATAGTGAGCTTGGGTGTGTTTACTCTGAAATGTATTTTAGCAGAAATGTTTATGGATAAAGAGCAAAATGAAATAAATATTCTAAAATAATTTAATGTTAAACAGGTACTGCTTCTTTATATTAAAACTGTATTTCATTTTAGGATTATGTTTGTTACCATCGGTAAACAGCTGAAACCTTATAAAAATAAACAATGAATTATTTGGCATACAAACAAAATGAGATTTAAGGAATAAAATAATTAATATGTTATTAAACTTACATTTTAGCATAATATTTACTTAGCTATAAAAATAGAGACCATTTAGATTCCATAGACCTAGTTAAACTTTCTCAATATTGAGTTCTATAAATAATTTTTGTATTTGTCCTACAAACATTCTTAAATAAAATTAAAATTGGAATTAAAACATCCAGGTACTACCAAAACTACATGTTTTGCTAATAAATTTGCACTTAATGCAATAATCATGTGTTTCAATGTTGATTTATAAATGGACAAAGCCTCAAACTGACTAAATTTCTTTTACGAAATAGCTATCTACGATTCAACTTTCATTTGTTTAAAATGTAATTTAGAAATAAAATATTATACTCTCAAAAATCAAGGTTTGGGTTGATACATTTATGTTCTGATTTATAAAAGTAAAGCTTAACTTTTATTATAATTTGGTAGTCTCCAAATATGTATGAAATTTTCTCCTCAATCTTCAGCTGGGTTTTAAAGAATGTTGAGATTAGATATTTGAACGTCGGTAAAATTATTTAATGTAGATTTTTTTCATTATCTACATTATCAAAGATGACTATAATTTAATTTAAAAGTCAATTCGTGAAGCATTCTGAAACATATTTGCTAAAATATAATAAGTTAATTTAATAAAAGTTTATAATCCAAATGAATCTAAATGATTGCTACATTTGAAACATAATGATACATTTTGAAGTAATTTTTTTTGTAGGTTGAGGGCTAAGGAAAATAATATGTTGCTTCTGAAATTGACTATATATAGAAAAAACTTGGACAGCATAAATCTAGAATTGAGGTGATGATTTAACAACTTAATCTAGTTTTGAGCTCAGTTGACTTATTTTAAAATATATAACAATATATTTGGTAAATTGATCTATCTTATTCCCAACTCCCTAAGTCGGAGAGACAAAAATTATCGAAATATTGTCAGTAAGAAGAATTCATAAATAGTAAATTTTACCTTAAAATGTTTTAATGATTTATAATTTATCTATGAAATTATAGTTATATATATAATTATCAACTAAGGAAATAGAAATGGTTGTTTTAAAAAAACATTTGGGTGTTAAACATGTTTAAGATTTATTGTTTTAATGAGTATTGAGTTTTTTTATATAACTACTGCTATATGGCAAAATGACTTCAAGTGTTGCTAAATTGATAGTATATTGGGAAATTTATGTAACTATTTAAAAATTATAAATTTCTCTGTATTTAGGTAAGATGTATTTTATTCTAAGAGGAATACCTCATGTCTTTAATCACTAAATTATATGTCAGTATTCTCAACTAACCTAATTTATATATTCTATATCTTATTTATTGAAAAATTATATTTAGGTTATATCTATGAAATTTTAGTATAATATTCAGGATGTCAGAGAAAATAAAACACACAAGGAAACTTTCCCTAATAGTTTTAATGTCATTAGTCCTTGCCATTAATTAAACTGGTAATTTGTAAAATTTTATAGTTAGCATTTCTTTTTTACATATACACTAAATCTTAGGAAATATATATGAGCTAATGTTTATATACAGCTTTATAAATAAGATCACTCAATAATTAAAGAACTTATATTTTATCTGACTTTATCATCACAATCATTCAATCAAGTGCGTGCATGCAGAAAGCTTATACAACCTCCTGGTTTCAACATCAACATGACTACCACAAGTCTTTCATAACATCCTGACTGCTGCGGAATTATTATGATTATATGTAAACAGAAGTATAGGTGCTCTGGCACCTCCTTTTTTAATGAAAGGAGTTTGCTAGGAAAATAAGCAATCCTGTGGAATGTTTGAGGCAATTTAAACATTTGTTCTTTCAGAGAAAAACCTCTTTTTAATATCATTCTACACAATAATATTTAGAGACTAGTGTTGTCATTTTATCACAATGTCTACATTGGATGGAAACTATGAGAATTTTTCAATTCCTAAAGACCCAAGATATCTATGCTCACCTCTTCATGAGGCAATTGTAGCAAATAGCAAAGGGATAGACCACAGGATAGTGAATATATATATATATAGTGATATATATATATATATATATATATATAGAGAGAGAGAGAGAGAGAGAAGAGAGAGACAGACAGACAGACAGAGACAGAGACAGAGAAAACAGACAGATGGAGAGAGGAAAAAAAAGTTAAGAATCGCATAACTGTGTAATTTTGAAATGAACTGAATGTGTCTTGAATCCTCATACATTTTCTTACCAGTCCCGTCTATTTTGTCTTTGATCCAAACTCCTAAATGTTTGCACACATATGTTTCGGTGACAACTATGGGAAATACAGCAACAGGACTTCATTATTCTGTGCCTTCCTGTCATTATGGAAACCAGCCATCAACCTATGGAGTGATGGCAGGTAAGAAAAATTATGGGTATGTGTGATACAGAATTGAGTGAAACATTGGAATTCCTGGAGCAGAGGGAATGGTGATCAGAGTGTAACATGAAACTGTGATCTCTTGGAAAATTCCACCCTGGAAAATGGCGGAACCACTGCTTACAGTCCCTATTGCTTGATCTTAATGCCTCTGAGCCCTCAGAGCTGGGGCTGACAGCCCTTTTCTACAGGGTTCTGCACTCTGTCCTTCTTGACTCATGTGCGTTGTATAGATTATTTTTTTAATTTTATTTATTTTTGTAATGTGTATGAGTGTACCGTCTGCTTGCAGGAGGTTTGTGCACCCGTGTCGTGCAATGCGGCGGAGGTCAGAAGAGGGTCTCAGATTCCCCTGGAACCTGAGTTTTCTCTGGAATTGGAGTTACAGACGTTTTCAGCCACTATGTGGATGCTGGTCGAAACCGTGGGTCCTCTGCAAGAGCAGTCGGTGCTCTTAACCGCTAGGACTTATCTCTCCAGCCCGTTGTATAGATTTTTTACATTTGAATTCACTGCTATTAAACTCCTAGTTGTCCTTAGCACTGCCTTTGCAGGATTCCCTTCAGCAGTAGCATACTGGCTAGTAACACAGGATTATCACGGTGACTTTGAGAGCTACAGAGCTTTTCTCAGTTCGGTTGTGCTTAGTTTGAGAAGCTAGGGGCCCCCACACTCAGTGACAGCCAAAGCCACCCCAACGTAGAGGGTTTTTAGTTTCTTCTATTATGAATTAAAAGGAAACTTAGGGACTACAGAAAGTGAATTTACAAAGAACTATTTTATAATCATGAGTGTAGAAGAGAAAAAAAAAGAAGACAGAGCCCCATGAAATCCAAATTCATCACTTCCTTTCATGGCACGGCCAAAAGGAAGATTTAGCGAGTCTTAAAAATATGGCTTGCTGCAGGGCGTGGTGGCGCACGCCTTTAATCCTAGCACTTGGGAGGCAGAGGCAGGCGGATCTCTGTGAGTTCAAGGCCAGCCTGGTCTACAGAGTGAGTTCCAGGACAGCTGGGACTACAGGGAGACCCTGTCTTGAAAAGACAAAAAAAAAAAAAAAAAAAAAATATGGCTTTGCTGTGCACAGATTTCTTATTTGTTGGTTTAAGGAAATTCCTAATGGTCATCTATATTATTATTATTATATATATTATTTATTATTATTACATGAGAAAATATTTCATTGGTGACAAACTGTGACAGGACTAGAGAAGGGGAAAGGGAAGGGACAGAAATAGAAGCAGGGAGGTAGTAAGGAGTTTGACATAAAAGGATCAAATATCAAAAAAATCGTTTTAAAAAATGTTTGTTTTGTTATCTTCCAAATAAAATGGCACACAGAGAAACAGAGTTATGCCTATAACTATTAAACAAAATGGAATGACTAGTTGATTTCATTAATAGTTTTTCAAATTTTCTTTTTATGACTCATTGAAACATTGCAATTTTAAAATAAAGCATTTCAGAAAAATATTGGCTTTTCTTACAATCTGTCAGGATCAGGCTGAATGAGTTAGTTTCCTCCCTGTTAGGTTAAAAATTAAAGTTGGTGTTCTTCATGATTGCCTGTCAACTTTGGCTTTTCTGTTTAATAATTAAGAAATATCTAAAGCCTAAGTTATTCTTTGTTTTTGAAAATGCATCATTTGTAAAACCATCTAGTTAATCAGTATTCATAAGCAATAAGAAACAGCTCTGGCTCATTGATGATTTTACTGCTGTGAAATGAAAAATACACTCATGTTGGAGGTTCAGGTAAAATGTTTTCCTTTAGTCTTTTACAGAATAATAAATAGAAAGACAGGAAATAACAAACAAGTGGTAGCGTAGCACTGTCTCTTGGAAGCAAGTTCTGTCTCAGTGATTCTCAGAATCAGGTACACCTTCAGTTTCCTCATTCTTCAAGAGAGAGGCAGCATTTGCCCACTGACTTAAGTTAGTATGAAAAAAGAACCAGACACAGACCAGTGCCAAATGATTTCTTGCCCTGATGGCTTTGGGTGGTCTTTGGTACAACCTTCCTTTTACCAAATCAAAGTGTTCTGTGATGGACGCTAGAGAGTTTACAGCTGGCTTTAGAATCCTAGCATGCAGTCTCTCTCAGCACTGGGACATGGGCACTGTTTGAATAAAACACAACAGGCATAACTCAGCACTTCCTCTTCCATTCACCTCTTCCTAATATTATTACATTAAAATAGAAAGGCCACTGTGAATGATTTTTTACTGGATTCAAAGGCTGGTTTAGTGACATTGTGAGCAAAATTGTTAAAGATTTAGAGATATGATTATAGTCTGCCAATTAAATATATTTTTACACTGGAAGAAAACTTATCATGGCAAGCATAGAGACTATATTTGAGTATATCTGTGAGGAATGTCATTAAAATATCATATGCCTTCTAATTTGTTAGAATGTCTGCTTTTGACATATATTCAGCATTAGCATGTACTTCATGACAGAATAAATCTTAAAGAATTTGAATTTCCTTGCTTTCATCCCCAGAGAAGATGTACAAATTGAGTCATAAAATACACTGATTCAGAAATGAGAAAGAGAAGGTATAAAATAGACAATAGAAACCTAGTGGTGTCATTTGAATTTTCTGAAACGTCAGCCACTTTCTTGTAAAAGCATCATATCAAAAGCAAAGCGAGATTTAGTGTCACATATTCCATGAAAGGAAGCTTCCAGAAGAACTGTTTCAAAGGATGTAGAGTTACTGATTTTATGTAGTTATTTATTGCCTAGACTTTGATACTTTGGTTTGTACATTTTATTAAATTAGCCTACAGAAAGGGTTAAAAAAACAGCTAATATTTTGGCCAGATTGGTAAGAGGGATTTTAATCCTCAGACGAATTCACTGTACCAGCACCAGAAAAATAATGAGAATGACTGAGCTGAGCGTTGAGCTACGAAGAGCCATGTCCTTCACTGCTGAGTGGGTTCTGCCAGCTTGAGTTGCAGCGGCTTTGGATCAACTCACCCTGCTTTCTTTTGATCTCTCCAGATAGACTGGTGGCTATGTTCCTTCTTCTTCTCCCCTCCTATTTACATCCAGTTTCCTCAGTGCAGGAATAACAAGAGGAAATTACAAGTACTTTCCAGTCTCTGTCCAACAAAACAAAGCAAACAAAGCAAAATTCCACCCAAATCCTCCACACTCTGGATTCCTGAGATTCTGAGATTGCTTCCGTTATCCAGCTTCCAAAGCAGTGACATCTAGGAAGCAAGTTCAAGGGCTGTTGTTCTGGTCACTGTCCTCTGGGAACTAGGCACTGACAGCCTCATGGTGGTTAATGATGACCCAGCAAGGCTATGCCACATGGAGGCCAAACCAAGAAACTGAGTATTTTTAAATATATTTTAAGGCAAAAGAAAGTAATATTTTAAGAAGGAAAAGAAAAATAAAATTTCCATTTGGGAATTAACCAAGATCATAAAATGTCACTTTCCCTCTTTATTTTCTGTCCGTTCTCCCCCCCCCCCCGCTTCCTTGTTTTCCTTCTTTCCTCCTTTCTCTCCTTTCTTTCCCTTTCTTTTTTTTTTAAATCTTAATTTATTTCCGGCGTGGTGGCGCACCGCTTTAATCCTAGCATTTGGGAGGCAGAGGCAGGCGGATCTTTGTGAGTTCAAAGCCAGCCTGGTCTACAGAGTGAGTTCCAGGACAGCTGGGGCTACAGGAGACCCTGTCTCAAAAAGACTAAAAAAAAAAAAAAAAAAAAAAAAAAAGAGTGCTTAAGTTTGAGGGATCATCTTGAAGGTCTTTGCTTCTGATCAAGAAAGGCCCCTCAGCAGCACTAACATGATGCATTTGCCCTTCTAGATGAATTGGCAGCCATTTTCATAATGAAACAAGAAGCGAAGATCCTAAATTCTCTTGCTTCCGCTGTAGCTTCCCCACTGTTCCAAGGGTAGGAGCGCAGTTCCCATGGACTGAAAGCACATGGACATGGCTGTACCCCGATTAAACCTATTTTAGAAAGACAGCTAGTGGACTCATACATATCAGGCACTGATAGGATTTATAATCATAATAAGTGAAAAGATTAAATTTGAATATGCTATTTGCTTTAGATTGTCAAGGTATGTGTGTGTATGTGTGTGTGTGTGTGTGTGTGTGGTGTGTAAAGGAAAGAAATATATTTAAATCCATGTTCTTATGCACATGTACATCATAAGTATTTATTTTAATGCTACTGTTTTCATTGTTTGTTCTTTTAAGGACTAGGTTCTTAGCCAGGGACCATGTCACTTAGCTACATGCCAAAGAAGAGCAATTATAAGCCGAATCACACCTTGCAAAGGCAGCTGTACCTCTTTCCTCAGTGCCTGCTTTAAAAGATCTTTGTCCTTCTGCTTCCACCACACAGAAAAGCAGAGAGCAATTCAGAGAGGCCAAGGAGGACTTTATTCATTGTGGAAAAGTATTTGGGACTTCGGAGGCGGTTCCAACACTTTCCAAACTTTTCATGTGTGTGCTGGTCCAGGCTAAAGACAATGTTGCTTTATCCATGCTTTGTAAAATGTGGAACCTCTGCTGCATAGGACGCACCACATCTCCCGTGTTCTTCAGTAATCCAGGCTTGAAATGTGTTGAAACATATTTTGCCATTCATACCATGTCATCACTGCCCACACTCCAAGCATAATGTACCATATTCTAGGGACTGTGCTCTGTCTGCACTACTATTCACTATGATGAGCTGTTCTGCAAGCCTAGCTCTAAGGAAACTATGACCCTGTAAATAACTACAGATCCGTTCATGTAATGAAAGATACCATGACTTCATTCTTGTTCCATTCTTGGAGCACAGTATTTCTTTTCTCATTTTTAATGGGCTCTGTTCAAAAAGGATTTTCTAGATGTCTACTTTCTAAAAGTAGAAATATTTATAACAAATAAGCTAGCTTTGAATTTTCCTGGAAAGAAGTCATTTGATTTAACTGAGTACAGACTTCTACAGAATGAAGTTCTGACATCATTTATTCCAACAACTAATGGAATTCAGCTCTATTCACTACTGCAGGTAGGACAATGGGCACTGGAGGATAGTTAATTCCTTTCTACTTAGACTTTCTAAATTGTGGATTGTGGGGGAAGATATACATCCTTTGTTACTTGTTTATTTAGATAAAGCTAAGGAACACAACTAAAGTGAAATAAACATCAATGTCCAGCAGATAACTTAAATTTAGCACAGGAGTGCCATGGCAAGAGAAAGTGTCAGGATAAGGTTCAGTATGGCCACATTCAGACCTATACAATATTCTTATTAAAAGATGCATAACAACTTAACTGGATAATTTCAGTTTGTAAAGGTAGCACACGTTTTCTTTTTTAAAAACAAACCCATTTCTCCCAAATCTTTTCCACATCTGTAAAGCAGCCAAATTTATTTAATCTCTCAGAACTTGTATGTATAATTTTCATGGGGAAAAAATGGTCCATTGGTTAGAGATGAACTTTATGATTACATTTTCTCATATAAAAATCATAAGCTTACAATTTGATGACAACACTATATTGCAAATCAGATAGTCATATATCAATGGAGACATATCTTACAGTAATTCATTTTGTTTACTTGTGAATACATTTGTGGATTTGCTGATGTAGTGTCAAAGNTGACAGGGTCTTACTGTGGCTTATAACATCTCCTAACCTGTAGAGGATGTAAGCTTGTGGCATCAGCCATGGGTTATTTCTCCAAGGGGAGAGCCAATAGCCAATTAGATTTGGGATATACAGGCACAAAACAAAACAAAACAAAACAAAACAAAACAAAAAAAACTGCTGTTGAAATTAAACTAGTAATTGACAGCATATACATTGCCATAATTAGTTCTATATGCTTTTCTAAATATCAACAAATATTCCATTTTCTTCAAATGTTTTCATTCATTAATATAGTGTGTGTGCATGATGTATGTGGGTTGGGCATGTGTGCCACAGTGTGCATGTGGACACCAGAGGATAGCTTGGTGCTCACTTCTTGCCTTCCATCATTACATGGGTTTTGAGGCTCAAGCTCAGGTCACTAGGTAAGTCTTTCCTCACTAAGTCATCTCATCAGCCATTAAAATTCTGTTTCTTAAAATTATGTAGTATGTACTTCCCTTATTTCATTCTACTTTGCATATTTAATGTTAACAAAAATAAGTTTTGATTATATTAATAACCAAAGTATTACCTATTAGCTTTTCAAAGTTCTTGATTCTCCCCTAAAATATTTCAGTTACTGAAGATGCCAAATAAAGTTTCAGTTTTCTCCCTACCCCAGAACCAGCCTCCTTGGACATAGATAATATTTGGGTAAGAAAACAAGACAGTTCAGATTGATAAAGCAATACTCCTGGGAAAAACTATTAACATGTATAAAAGGATTTCCTGACAGTATAAATACCAGCCCGCACCCTCCTGGTGCCTCAGAGCCTTCCTGATGTATATATGCAGGTACGGAGAATTGAATTGGCCTTTTGATACAGTAATATAATAAAAGCGATTTGGGGAGCAGGAGTTCTAATTTTTCTACTCTTGTGGGAATGAGTTGCCAATCTTTTACTTCGGCTGATACCTTTATACCTCTGAATTCTGAGGCTTCTGCAACTCTGCCTCTGATAATGCATCACAGCGCTGCCGAGTGTCTCCCCGTCTCCAACCATGCCACCAACGTGATGTCTGCAGGTACTGAATCCCATGGCTGGGCCTACAGTTTCCAGAATGGATGTTGTGAATCTTGTCAGACAATAATGTGTTTGATTCTCCTCTTCAATCTAATTTGTTCGAGTTAAATATTAAGGATATTTTTAAAGCTTAATTGCCTAGGAATCTTAAAACTTAGTAAGGGAAATTGCTTATCTACTTTATTGGTTTTATTATAATGAAGAATTAGTTTTTATATAAGCAAATAGTGAGCTTGGGTGTGTTTACTCTGAAATGTATTTTAGCAGAAATGTTTATGGATAAAGAGCAAAATGAAATAAATATTCTAAAATAATTTAATGTTAAACAGGTACTGCTTCTTTATATTAAAACTGTATTTCATTTTAGGATTATGTTTGTTACCATCGGTAAACAGCTGAAACCTTATAAAAATAAACAATGAATTATTTGGCATACAAACAAAATGAGATTTAAGGAATAAAATAATTAAATATGTTATTAAACTTACATTTTAGCATAATATTTACTTAGCTATAAAAATAGAGACCATTTAGATTCCATAGACCTAGTTAAACTTTCTCAATATTGAGTTCTATAAATAATTTTTGTATTTGTCCTACAAACATTCTTAAATAAAAATTAAAATTGGGAATTAAAACATCCAGGTACTACCAAAACTACATGTTTTGCTAATAAATTTGCACTTAATGCAATAATCATGTGTTTCAATGTTGATTTATAAATGGACAAAGCCTCAAACTGACTAAATTTCTTTTACGAAATAGCTATCTACGATTCAACTTTCATTTGTTTAAAATGTAATTTAGAAATAAAATATTATACTCTCAAAAATCAAGGTTTGGGTTGATACATTTATGTTCTGATTTATAAAAGTAAAGCTTAACTTTTATTATAATTTGGTAGTCTCCAAATATGTATGAAATTTTCTCCTCAATCTTCAGCTGGGTTTTAAAGAATGTTGAGATTAGATATTTGAACGTCGGTAAAATTATTTAATGTAGATTTTTTCATTATCTACATTATCAAAGATGACTATAATTTAATTTAAAAGTCAATTCGTGAAGCATTCTGAAACATATTTGCTAAAATATAATAAGTTAATTTAATAAAAGTTTATAATCCAAATGAATCTAAATGATTGCTACATTTGAAACATAATGATACATTTTGAAGTAATTTTTTTTGTAGGTTGAGGCTAAGGAAAATAATATGTTGCTTCTGAAATTGACTATATATAGAAAAAACTTGGACAGCATAAATCTAGAATTGAGGTGATGATTTAACAACTTAATCTAGTTTTGAGCTCAGTTGACTTATTTTAAAATATATAACAATATATTTGGTAAATTGATCTATCTTATTCCCAACTCCCTAAGTCGGAGAGACAAAAATTATCGAAATATTGTCAGTAAGAAGAATTCATAAATAGTAAATTTTACCTTAAAATGTTTTAATGATTTATAATTTATCTATGAAATTATAGTTATATATATAATTATCAACTAAGGAAATAGAAATGGTTGTTTTAAAAAAACATTTGGGTGTTAAACATGTTTAAGATTTATTGTTTTAATGAGTATTGAGTTTTTTTATATAACTACTGCTATATGGCAAAATGACTTCAAGTGTTGCTAAATTGATAGTATATTGGGAAATTTATGTAACTATTTAAAAATTATAAATTTCTCTGTATTTAGGTAAGATGTATTTTATTCTAAGAGGATACCTCATGTCTTTAATCACTAAATTATATGTCAGTATTCTCAACTAACCTAATTATATATTCTATATCTTATTTATTGAAAAATTATATTTAGGTTATATCTATGAAATTTTAGTATAATATTCAGGATGTCAGAGAAAATAAAACACACAAGGAAACTTTCCCTAATAGTTTTAATGTCATTAGTCCTTGCCATTAATTAAACTGGTAATTTGTAAAATTTTATAGTTAGCATTTCTTTTTTACATATACACTAAATCTTAGGAAATATATATGAGCTAATGTTTATATACAGCTTTATAAATAAGATCACTCAATAATTAAAGAACTTATATTTTATCTGACTTTATCATCACAATCATTCAATCAAGTGCGTGCATGCAGAAAGCTTATACAACCTCCTGGTTTCAACATCAACATGACTACCACAAGTCTTTCATAACATCCTGACTGCTGCGGAATTATTATGATTATATGTAAACAGAAGTATAGGTGCTCTGGCACCTCCTTTTTTAATGAAAGGAGTTTGCTAGGAAAATAAGCAATCCTGTGGAATGTTTGAGGCAATTTAAACATTTGTTCTTTCAGAGAAAAACCTCTTTTTAATATCATTCTACACAATAATATTTAGAGACTAGTGTTGTCATTTTATCACAATGTCTACATTGGATGGAAACTATGAGAATTTTTCAATTCCTAAAGACCCAAGATATCTATGCTCACCTCTTCATGAGGCAATTGTAGCAAATAGCAAAGGGATAGACCACAGGATAGTGAATATATATATATATATATATATATATATATATATATATATATAGAGAGAGAGAGAGAGAGAGAAGAGAGAGACAGACAGACAGACAGAGACAGAGACAGAGAAACAGACAGATGGAGAGAGGAAATAAAAAGTTTAAGAATCGCATAACTGTGTAATTTTGAAATGAACTGAATGTGTCTTGAATCCTCATACATTTTCTTACCAGTCCCGTCTATTTTGTCTTTGATCCAAACTCCTAAATGTTTGCACACATATGTTTCGGTGACAACTATGGGAAATACAGCAACAGGACTTCATTATTCTGTGCCTTCCTGTCATTATGGAAACCAGCCATCAACCTATGGAGTGATGGCAGGTAAGAAAAATTATGGGTATGTGTGATACAGAATTGAGTGAAACATTGGAATTCCTGGAGCAGAGGGAATGGTGATCAGAGTGTAACATGAAACTGTGATCTCTTGGAAAATTCCACCCTGGAAAATGGCGGAACCACTGCTTACAGTCCCTATTGCTTGATCTTAATGCCTCTGAGCCCTCAGAGCTGGGGCTGACAGCCCTTTTCTACAGGGTTCTGCACTCTGTCCTTCTTGACTCATGTGCGTTGTATAGATTTTTTTTAATTTTATTTATTTTTGTAATGTGTATGAGTGTACCGTCTGCTTGCAGGAGTTTGTGCAACCGTGTCGTGCAATGCGGCGGAGGTCAGAAGAGGGTCTCAGATTCCCCTGGAACTGAGTTTCTCCTGGAATTGGAGTTACAGACGTTTCTTAGCCACTATGTGGATCTGGGATTCGAACCGTGGTCCTCTGCAAGAGCAGTCGGTGCTCTTAACCGTTAGGACTTATCTCTCCAGCCCGTTGTATAGATTTTTACATTTGAATTCACTGCTATTAAACTCCTAGTTGTCCTTAGCACTGCCTTTGCAGGATTCCCTTCAGCAGTAGCATACTGGCTAGTAACACAGGATTATCACGGTGACTTTGAGAGCTACAGAGCTTTTCTCAGTTCTGTTGTGCTTAGTTTGAGAAGCTAGGGGCCCCCACACTCAGTGACAGCCAAAGCCACCCCAACGTAGAGGGTTTTTAGTTTCTTCTATTATGAATTAAAAGGAAACTTAGGGACTACAGAAAGTGAATTTACAAAGAACTATTTTATAATCATGAGTGTAGAAGAGAAAAAAAAAGAAGACAGAGCCCCATGAAATCCAAATTCATCACTTCCTTTCATGGCACGGCCAAAAGGAAGATTTAGCGAGTCTTAAAAATATGGCTTGCTGCAGGGCGTGGTGGCGCACGCCTTTAATCCTAGCACTTGGGAAGGCAGAGGCAGGCGGATCTCTGTGAGTTCAAGGCCAGCCTGTCTACAGAGTGAGTTTCCAGGACAGCTGGACTACAGGGAGACCCTGTCTTGAAAAGACAAAAAAAAAAAAAAAAAAAAAATATGGGCTTGCTGTGCACAGATTTCTTATTTGTTGGTTTAAGGAAATTCTATGGTCATCTATATTATTATTATTATTATTATTATTATTATTATTATTACATGAGGAAAAGAGTTTTCATTGGTGACAAACTGTGACAGGACTAGAGAAGGGGAAGGGAAGGGACAGAAATAGAAGCAGGGAGGTAGTAAGGAGTTTGACATAAAAGGATCAAATATCAAAAAAATCGTTTTAAAAAATGTTTGTTTTGTTATCTTCCAAATAAAATGGCACACAGAGAAACAGAGTTATGCCTATAACTATTAAACAAAATGGAATGACTAGTTGATTTCATTAATAGTTTTTCAAATTTTCTTTTTATGACTCATTGAAACATTGCAATTTTAAAATAAAGCATTTCAGAAAAATATTGGCTTTTCTTACAATCTGTCAGGATCAGGCTGAATGAGTTAGTTTCCTCCCTGTTAGGTTAAAAATTAAAGTTGGTGTTCTTCATGATTGCCTGTCAACTTTGGCTTTTCTGTTTAATAATTAAGAAATATCTAAAGCCTAAGTTATTCTTTGTTTTTGAAAATGCATCATTTGTAAAACCATCTAGTTAATCAGTATTCATAAGCAATAAGAACAGCTCTGCTCATTGATGATTTATTCTGCTGTGAAATAGAAAAATACACTCATGTTGGAGGTTCAGGTAAAATGTTTTCCTTAGTCTTTTACAGAATAATAAATAGAAAGACAGGAAATAACAAACAAGTGGTAGCGTAGCACTGTCTCTTGGAAGCAAGTTCTGTCTCAGTGATTCTCAGAATCAGGTACACCTTCAGTTTCCTCATTCTTCAAGAGAGAGGCAGCATTTGCCCACTGACTTAAGTTAGTATGAAAAAAGAACCAGACACAGACCAGTGCCAAATGATTTCTTGCCCTGATGGCTTTGGGTGGTCTTTGGTACAACCTTCCTTTTACCAAATCAAAGTGTTCTGTGATGGACGCTAGAGAGTTTACAGCTGGCTTTAGAATCCTAGCATGCAGTCTCTCTCAGCACTGGGACATGGGCACTGTTTGAATAAAACACAACAGGCATAACTCAGCACTTCCTCTTCCATTCACCTCTTCCTAATATTATTACATTAAAATAGAAAGGCCACTGTGAATGATTTTTTACTGGATTCAAAGGCTGGTTTAGTGACATTGTGAGCAAAATTGTTAAAGATTTAGAGATATGATTATAGTCTGCCAATTAAATATATTTTTACACTGGAAGAAAACTTATCATGGCAAGCATAGAGACTATATTTGAGTATATCTGTGAGGAATGTCATTAAAATATCATATGCCTTCTAATTTGTTAGAATGTCTGCTTTTGACATATATTCAGCATTAGCATGTACTTCATGACAGAATAAATCTTAAAGAATTTGAATTTCCTTGCTTTCATCCCCAGAGAAGATGTACAAATTGAGTCATAAAATACACTGATTCAGAAATGAGAAAGAGAAGGTATAAAATAGACAATAGAAACCTAGTGGTGTCATTTGAATTTTCTGAAACGTCAGCCACTTTCTTGTAAAAGCATCATATCAAAAGCAAAGCGAGATTTAGTGTCACATATTCCATGAAAGGAAGCTTCCAGAAGAACTGTTTCAAAGGATGTAGAGTTACTGATTTTATGTAGTTATTTATTGCCTAGACTTTGATACTTTGGTTTGTACATTTTATTAAATTAGCCTACAGAAAGGGTTAAAAAAACAGCTAATATTTTGGCCAGATTGGTAAGAGGGATTTTAATCCTCAGACGAATTCACTGTACCAGCACCAGAAAAATAATGAGAATGACTGAGCTGAGCGTTGAGCTACGAAGAGCCATGTCCTTCACTGCTGAGTGGGTTCTGCCAGCTTGAGTTGCAGCGGCTTTGGATCAACTCACCCTGCTTTCTTTTGATCTCTCCAGATAGACTGGTGGCTATGTTCCTTCTTCTTCTCCCCTCCTATTTACATCCAGTTTCCTCAGTGCAGGAATAACAAGAGGAAATTACAAGTACTTTCCAGTCTCTGTCCAACAAAACAAAGCAAAACAAAGCAAAATTCCACCCAAATCCTCCACACTCTGGATTCCTGAGATTCTGAGATTGCTTCCGTTATCCAGCTTCCAAAGCAGTGACATCTAGGAAGCAAGTTCAAGGGCTGTTGTTCTGGTCACTGTCCTCTGGGAACTAGGCACTGACAGCCTCATGGTGGTTAATGATGACCCAGCAAGGCTATGCCACATGGAGGCCAAACCAAGAAACTGAGTATATTTTAAATATATTTTAAGGCAAAAGAAAGTATATTTTAAGAAGGAAAAGAAAAATAAATTTCCATTTGGGAATTAACCAAGATCATAAAAATGTCACTTTTCCCTCTTTATTTTCTTGTCCGTTCTCCCCCCCCCCCCCCGCTTCCTTCTTGTTTCTCTGCCATCCTTTCTCTCCTTTTCTTTTCCCTTTAAGCTGGTTGTTTAGAGATGCTTAAGTTTGAGGGATCATCTTGAAGGTCTTTGCTTCTGATCAAGAAAGGCCCCTCAGCAGCACTAACATGATGCATTTGCCCTTCTAGATGAATTGGCAGCCATTTTCATAATGAAACAAGAAGCGAAGATCCTAAATTCTCTTGCTTCCGCTGTAGCTTCCCCACTGTTCCAAGGGTAGGAGCGCAGTTCCCATGGACTGAAAGCACATGGACATGGCTGTACCCCGATTAAACCTATTTTAGAAAGACAGCTAGTGGACTCATACATATCAGGCACTGATAGGATTTATAATCATAATAAGTGAAAAGATTAAATTTGAATATGCTATTTGCTTTAGATTGTCAGGTATGTGTGTGTATGTGTGTGTGTGTGTGTGTGTGTGTGTGTAAAGGAAAGAAATATATTTAAATCCATGTTCTTATGCACATGTACATCATCAGTATTTATTTTATGCATCTGTTTTCATTGTTTGTTCTTTTAAGGACTAGGTTCTTAGCCAGGGACCATGTCACTTAGCTACATGCCAAAGAAGAGCAATTATAAGCCGAATCACACCTTGCAAAGGCAGCTGTACCTCTTTCCTCAGTGCCTGCTTTAAAAGATCTTTGTCCTTCTGCTTCCACCACACAGAAAAGCAGAGAGCAATTCAGAGAGGCCAAGGAGGACTTTATTCATTGTGGAAAAGTATTTGGGACTTCGGAGGCGGTTCCAACACTTTCCAAACTTTTCATGTGTGTGCTGGTCCAGGCTAAAGACAATGTTGCTTTATCCATGCTTTGTAAAATGTGGAACCTCTGCTGCATAGGACGCACCACATCTCCCGTGTTCTTCAGTAATCCAGGCTTGAAATGTGTTGAAACATATTTTGCCATTCATACCATGTCATCACTGCCCACACTCCAAGCATAATGTACCATATTCTAGGGACTGTGCTCTGTCTGCACTACTATTCACTATGATGAGCTGTTCTGCAAGCCTAGCTCTAAGGAAACTATGACCCTGTAAATAACTACAGATCCGTTCATGTAATGAAAGATACCATGACTTCATTCTTGTTCCATTCTTGGAGCACAGTATTTCTTTCTCATTTTTAATGGGCTCTGTTCAAAAGGATTTTCTAGATGTCTACTTTCTAAAAGTAGAAATATTTATAACAAATAAGCTAGCTTTGAATTTTCCTGGAAAGAAGTCATTTGATTTAACTGAGTACAGACTTCTACAGAATGAAGTTCTGACATCATTTATTCCAACAACTAATGGAATTCAGCTCTATTCACTACTGCAGGTAGGACAATGGGCACTGGAGGATAGTTAATTCCTTTCTACTTAGACTTTCTAAATTGTGGATTGTGGGGGAAGATATACATCCTTTGTTACTTGTTTATTTAGATAAAGCTAAGGAACACAACTAAAGTGAAATAAACATCAATGTCCAGCAGATAACTTAAATTTAGCACAGGAGTGCCATGGCAAGAGAAAGTGTCAGGATAAGGTTCAGTATGGCCACATTCAGACCTATACAATATTCTTATTAAAAGATGCATAACAACTTAACTGGATAATTTCAGTTTGTAAAGGTAGCACACGTTTTCTTTTTTAAAAACAAACCCATTTCTCCCAAATCTTTTCCACATCTGTAAAGCAGCCAAATTTATTTAATCTCTCAGAACTTGTATGTATAATTTTCATGGGGAAAAAATGGTCCATTGGTTAGAGATGAACTTTATGATTACATTTTCTCATATAAAAATCATAAGCTTACAATTTGATGACAACACTATATTGCAAATCAGATAGTCATATATCAATGGAGACATATCTTACAGTAATTCATTTTGTTTACTTGTGAATACATTTGTGGATTTGCTGATGTAGTGTCAAAGAATAATTATTATATATAGTCTGCCAAAATTATTTTTAAGTATTTATACTCATAAGAATGAAATTCCTCAATAGTTCAATAGTACAATGTCTTGTTTATACAAGGTATTTACTATTAATTAAAGTGAAATCTGCCAATAAAAATGGTAACTTGTCAATGAAGAAAAAGTGAAACTAATAGGTTGACATTGGTCTTCTGTACCACCTTTGATCCTGTACTGAGACATATTCTTTTTCAAAATGAAAATTAAAATCTGAAAATATGTTTTCTAAACTTTATAGAATATTCTTACTCTTAATGATTTATAATATAAGTCAATGTTTCATCCTTTATTTTATTTAATTTTTAATTTATTTTTATTTAATTTATTTTATTTAGTTTTCTTCATGCCTAGGATTTTCTTCTCCTTTGTACTTTCCTTTTCCTTATGTAATTTTCAAAAAAGTGATTCCATTATATTCTAACACTTTTTTTTTCTTTTTTGACCTTTTCGAGACACGGTCTCCCTGTAGTCCCAGCTGTCCTAGAACTCACTCTGTAGACCAGGCTGGCCTTGAACTCACAAAGATCCTGCCTCTGCTTCCCGAGTGCTAGGATTAAAGGCGTGCATCACCATGCCCGACTATTCTACACTTTCAAGGATGCTTGTCATGATATTTTAGATGTCACTTTGACACATCAAATCTATTTAACTATATTAACGAATTTTAATCTTGTAATTTTTACCTGCCATTATCAAATTTAAAAAACATTGATTTTCCAACTGAAATTAAGCATTTGATAATAAAACACAAGGGAATTTTATATTGTAAGATAAATGTCTCCATCATGGGATTATTTCTCAGAATACTGCATAGTCCAAAACACTTAGTTCCTTGTTCATAGCAAACACTATAGGCCATTTGTTAATTAAGACAATAGAGCTAAACAAGCATATACACTCTGATTGAGTTGAGCCTCAGAGTCTCAGGAATATTTGTCTTTTACAAGAAAAATGGAATCCTATGCCTCTGAGATAACTGTAAAGATTTCTCTTTTAGTTATTTTAAATCTCCTCTCCTTTGACATTAATTTTGTTTTTGTTCCTCTGGGGGAGGTAGAAAATAAATAATCCCACTAACCACATGCTTTGATTCCCGCTACGGAGGACTAAATGTTGAGTAACTTGTGAACATTTAGATCATATCCAGTGTGTGGATATATGGCCTTTGATCCCAGAATCTGGGAAGCTGAGGCGGCAGGATGACAAGGAGAATGGATAGCCTGGCTATAGACCAAAACCTTGGAGAGAGAGAGAGAGAGAGAGAGAGAGAGAGAGAGAGAGAGAGAGAGGCAATAGAGAACAGTGGGCTCTATTAGGAAGAGGCTTGGTATACAGAGGGAGATATGGGAGACATAGTTACCAATGGACTGCTGTTTTCTCTTTACCCACAGGTGGTTTAACCCCTTGTCTTTACAAGTTTCCTGACCACACCTTGAGTCATGGATTTCCCCCCCTACACCAGCCTCTCCTGGCAGAGGATCCCACAACCTCTGAATTCAAGCAGGAACTCAGGCGGAAAAGTAAATTGGTTGAAGAGCCAATAGACATGGATTCCCCAGAAATCCGAGAACTTGAGAAATTCGCCAATGAATTCAAAGTGAGAAGAATTAAGTTAGGTATGCATTTGTTAACTGCAAGGAGTCAAACAACTTAATTTGCAAATCCTTAATCTATTTACTGTGATGTCTTCTGTCTGTTTTGTGTTTGGCTGTTCAATTCACTTCTCATTCTATATCTCTGTTGTGAATTTAAGCCAGTCAAATTATGAAAAGCCAATCAAGAACCAAACACCAAAAGCCTTTAATTACCTGAAATTCTTACTAGGTTAAAAGCATAGATTTTTAAGGTAATGGTATTTTTTTTTTATTTTGCCTACCTCAAGTTTAGTTGAGGTGCCCTCTTTATTCATGTTCTATCAGAAATGTTGAATAGTTCATTCATATGATTCAAAATTATGAAAGTATAAATGACATTATGCCCCCTAATTGTTTTTCATCTTTACCAATGTTAGTTTACTGTGTATTTTTCTAGCAATCTTATGTATTTATGTATGTATAATCAAGTTCATATATATTCATATATATTCTTTCAGATGTATTTAGAAAGCTTTCAGTTTTTCTAGAGTTCATTTTGGGGGATATGCATCTATCAACGTCTACTTTATAAATACGAATACACTAGGATTTATTTACCTAGCTCTTTTAGGTGATTTCTAACCTTTTAGCAACAAAAACAATGCTTCAGAGATTAACCCTATAAATGCTAATTCGCATCTGTATCAACATGAATACAAGTAATGTTGATACAAAATTGCTGATCAGAGACTAATGTCTTTTGATAGATGTTGTCAGTCTTTTGTATAGTTTATTATGACCAGGGTGTCTTTTCTGACTCCAACATATACAACATGACTAGAATAAGGAATAGTGGTTGAAAGAATGATGTATACCTAACCTTTGAACTCTTTCAAGTCAGATAAGACAAAGTGGTATCTCAGTGTAGTTTCATTTACAAATTCTAAATTTCATTTTAAATTATTCGGTTTTCCCTGTCTGGCAATCATTGGCTTCCCTTTCCGTGAAGTGCCTATTAAAAGCCACTGCTCATTTTCTGTTAAAAATTTTTAATATAAACCAATTTGCAAGCAGTTGTGCCCAAAGCCACACAGCTCATGGGTCCCACCATCCTGAAAGGGGGGGCTTGTATGTTCAATCAAGTTGATCAAATGAGTGTCCAGTCTATATTGTTGTAGTTTCACCATTAACCCCAATCGAAGCCCTTACATTCTACCACGCCCCCTCTTCTGCAGATTGTTCCCTAGGCTTAGAAAAGGGGCACAGGTGGATGAGAAGCAAAACACTCTACTTTCTCTGGAGCTGATGTCTTGGTCTCTAGTCAGTTCTGGCTGTTTTCTTTCATGGGCTGCCAGCTTGTCCAGGCATAACCTTTCGATCCTACTAATGAAGCACATGCAATTAGATATTTAGGTATTTAAACAGTATAATATATAGCCTTTCGATCCTACTAATGAAGCACACANAATTGGAAAATGATGTATGAAATACACAAAGCATCAATAAAAATAAATTAAAAAAATTTTTTTAATATAAAATAAGAATTGTGGTTCAAATTCATGAAAGATGTAAATTTTTTTTTTTTTTTGCCTTTTCAAGATAGGGTCTTCCTGTGGCCCCAGCTGTCCTGGAACTCGCTCTGTAGACCAGGCTGGCCTTGAACTCACAAAGATCCGCCTGCCTCTGCCTCCCGAGTACTAGGATTAAAGGCGTGCGCCACCACGCCCGGCTGAAATATGTACTTTTTAACATGGGTTGAAATGATAGCTCAAACCACCGAACTTCTAGAAAGTCTCACAGGTGATTTTATAATGGCACTTATTGATATATATTCTATGCAATCATATACATGTAGGTATAGAGCTGTAGGCCCTGAAATAGCATGTACTGACTACATGTGATAAACAGCATCTTTATTATATTAATTTTCATTTCTCTATGTAGGGTTGTGATTTTTTTAACTTATATGTTTATAGTTTGCTTCATATTATATTCTAGAAACATTTGGGGCAATCAATAGAAGTGCTATCAAATAACATAATAAATGTGCTTGGAGTTATGTATAACATGTGTGCCCATAGCCTTCCTTAATGAAATGTTTTAGGGAAAATAAGCCTCAATCTTAGTTTTGTTTGTTTCAACACTATTGTTGAGATTTTCACTCATATTTGGAATAAAATATCTATATCGCCCTACATTTTGTACATTATACTTGATATAACAAACATTTTGAGTATATGTCATCAGATACTCAATAATCATGATAAAAAAAAGAACAGGAAATTCCAACTGCATTATCAACTGCTTACGACACACTCATTGAACCTGCTCAATATTACTATTAAATTCACAAGTGAATTTTCTTGACTTTCAGAGGAAAAAGTCGTTTATTGACTAGAAGTTATTTTTATGTACTTTGTGATCCTATGCTAAGCTTTACTAAACAATTCTAAATTACCAAACTCTACAATTTTATAAAGTAACCATTGACAAAGATCATGCAATTTGAAGGAAACGAGCACACTGATGTTCATGGGTAGCGGGCACTGAGGCTGTCTTTTGCCTTCCACAGGGTACACCCAGACAAATGTGGGCGAAGCACTGGCTGCTGTGCATGGCTCAGAGTTCAGTCAAACAACAATCTGCCGATTTGAAAACCTGCAGCTCAGTTTCAAAAATGCATGCAAACTAAAGGCAATATTATCCAAGTGGCTGGAGGAAGCAGAGCAAGTCGGAGGTACTTAAGCAATCTGCACACTATGCTATGGTTTAGCCTCAAAACAATCACTGGTTTGGGGCTTTCTTCTTCTTCTTTGTTCCTTTGAAATGAAAACAAGTATCTTGTTGGGCTACATAAAACAAAACAAAACAAGTGTGGTGTAAGTTTAGAAGTTAGTCCATGCAGGAGAGTACAGGCTGTGGACGAAACTTCTGGATCACATGGCATAATCCTGAATTGCTGATTTTTTTTTTTAACACATCATTTCTTTCCATCTGTACAATCCTGGACAAACTATGCAGAGATTCATTTTACAACCTATAGTGTATACAGAAAACATTTTTGCACTAGTCTTCTAGATAAATAGGATAATAACTAACAAGTGTGATCAATATTTATCACAAAAGTCATCTACTTATACTAGTGTCAGGCCAGGAGAGATGATTCAGCAGTTAAGAGCACATACTATTCTTGCACAGGACCCAAGATTCATGTGCAGCACCCAGGCTGGGTGGCTTACAACTTCCTCTAACTCTGCCTGGAGCTCTAGCTTTCTGGCATCTGCACGCACCTGCACTCACAACCACATCCACATGGAGGCTGGAGGGATTGCTCAGTGGTTACTCCTTGGGTACCAGGTACACATGCAGTACACATACACACATGCAGGGAAAACACTGATACACATGAAATAAAACCGAATCTTCAGAAATACAGTTGAGTGATATTTGGAAGCATTTACAAATGTTCTAACAATAGTAACGTGAGGGTATTTGTAAAGAATTATCTTTATAAGATTTACTTCTGCTTTAACATTTTTTCCAAGGAATATAAGTAATATAAAATGCCCCAGTTTGTAAAAATTTAAGGCAGAAATGTATATAATGTAGTTTACATTCTTTTATAAAAACAAGATAGTTCAAAATTAGTATTTATGATTATCTTCCCCTCCCCCCACATTACAGCTTTGTACAGTGAAAAGGTGGGAGCGAATGAAAGGAAAAGGAAACGGAGGACAACTATAAGGTATTCTTTGAGACATTAAAGTTACTAGAGAATGAAATGGTATTTTCCACATGGAATCAGCATGTTGGTATAATATAGGTGAACTATAACAATATTAGACACATAGAGTCAAGAAAGGTTAAAAATGCATTAACAAAAAATTCATGAGAAATGGACACAGTAAATTTTAACATTTGATGGGCAAATATACGTTACTTGATTAATATTTCGACCCAGACGTTTTGGTAAAAATGGAAATCAACCTGGGGATGGCGACCCACATCTTTTATTACTGCAGGAGGCAGAGGCAGGCAGATCTCTATGAAATCCAAGACAGCCTGGTGTATATAGAGAATTCTAGGGGACTACAGGGATACCTTGTCTCAAAGAAAGAAAGAAAACAACAAATGGAAACCAAATAATTCGTGGCTGTACTTCTAGATACAAGTTCTGCCTCTAATAATACAGTATCTATCTTAGTATAAATGACAAAACTAGTAACCAGTATTTGAGCCTCAAAGTCTAACAAGACCCTGAATATTTGAACCAAAGATAATTTACTGATGCTTTTGTTTCTGTGAGGTACAAATAGGAAACACCAAAAGACAGGTTTTGACCTGGTTAGTTGTCAACTACACACTGCCTGTATTGTAATAACAGGAATGACGGGCAGGCAGAGGGAAGCTGGGAGAGTTGTACTTTGAAAGGCCCCGCAGCAGAGTTCCTTCCTTTTCTCCAGTACTGGGTGCCCTCTTGTGGTTTAAAGTGAGAGGAGTGGAAGCTCCCAGGTCCCTACTATTTTTTGCCTGTGATTTTGGTCCCTGGAAGAAGACAACATTTAGCAAATCATCTGTCTTTTACAAGTGTTTTCAGAATCTATAAGTTCCTTTTTCACAGGTATACTTAGTTAAATTTCATTTTGCTTGCCAAGAAAAAAAAAAAACAGAAAACTAAAAAGCTTCACTGTAAACATTTCACCCAACCCTCCTCACCTTCCCCTACCCAGTATTGCAGCTAAAGATGCCTTGGAGAGACACTTCGGAGAGCAGAGCAAGCCTTCATCTCAGGAGATCATGAGGATGGCTGAAGATCTGAACCTGGAGAAAGAAGTAGTAAGAGTTTGGTTTTGCAACCGAAGGCAGAGAGAAAAACGGGTGAAGACGAGTCTGAATCAAAGTCTTTTCTCTATTTCTAAGGAGCATCTGGAATGCAGATAGGATCTCCATTTCTCCAACTATTTCCATTCCTTTCACTTTTAAACAAAAATAGAAGTTACTTAGTTAGCTTAAAACAAAATACCTTAAACCAATAACTTGTGCAAATTGTTTTACTTTTTACAAGAGATCCAACCATTTAAGTCATTTTCTTTAATTGTTCTCAGAAGTCACGTTGTTCATTTGAAGCCAAAGATAGTAACAAGAGTAAAACTGGAAATATTCCTCACATGTTTCTTTTGTTCCACCTCCTTCTGCACACACAGAACAACATAGATCTTTTAGCTTAAAAATTCCTTTTCTGCTGGGCAAGTTAACATATGCCTTTAATCCCAACACTAGGGAGGCAGAGCCAGGTGGATCTCTGTGAGATTCAGGCCAGCCTGGTCTACATAATAAGTTCCAGGCCAGCTGTGGCTACTGGGAAACCCTGTCAAAAATACCAAAAAAAAAAAAATCCTTTTCTAAGCTAATTTATTAGGTTTTTAATCAATAATGTCACATATATAAAGAGAACTAGAGAAAGACCAAAATCAAAATGTATTGACTAATAAATATATAGTACACCATTAGCCCTAGTAATTTATGTGGACTAAAAGTTCTGAAGTTAAGAGCCAGAGGTGACAGAATTTTACTCCTGCCTTCAGAAATAATCTTCAATCAGACCTGGCACCTTGAAATTTAATATTTAGGGCATAAGCGGAAGAAGTGATTTAAAAAGACTGTCCAGAGCTGGGCGTGGTGGCACATGCCTTTAATCCTAGTACTTGGGAGGCAGAGGCAGAGGCAGGCAGATCTTTATGAGTTCAAGGCCAGCCTGGTCTATAGAGCAAGTTCCAGGACAGCTGGGGCTACAAGGAGACCCTGTCTCGAAAAGACAAAAATAAATAAATAAATAAATAAATAAATAAATAAATAAATACTGTCCAAACACTTGGCTACAGTATCTACTCTACACAAACATTAGCTTTTGGTGTTTAGTTGTAGAATATCTACAAGCTTGGAATCAAGCTCAGTGATAAGAGTAGGGTCCTAGTGTGTTCAAGGTTCTGGATTCAATCCTGAGCACGGTCAAAATTGTAAAATGCAACAGCAACAACAAATAAATATCCTCCAGGGCTTCTTGAACCTAACCATTACTTTATCTGTACACGGTGGGAGCCAGGGGCCTAGCTTGTTATGCTGCCATTTCTTCATGTGTTTGGAAAGTGCTCATATTAGGTATGTATTCTTTGCTTGCAATTGCTGTAAACGTGACGGGTGCTGCCTAACTTAAGAAATGAAATTACTTTTGAAATGTCACAGTTCAGAAACTCACCTGGCATAATTGGGTATAACCTGATTTATTATTAATAAAAATGTTTGATATACTGAGGTTTTCAATTCTATCTCAAGGAAGATATTTACTGAATTTCTAGGAATGCACTTATCTGAAACTTACAAGTAGAAGTAAACTGTAATATGGTGTGAATCTGTAACAGTGGCCTATTCTGCATTTTGAATGTAAATCTGCCGGCAATATTAACCTTATTCTATGTAACAAGAGTGGAAATCAGAGAAAAACTGATTGTCAATTAAGAATACTTCCTAAATAAATTATACTGTCCAGTGCTTTATTTTTCTATTAAGTACAGCACTAAATCTGGGCTGTAATCCCAGTTACTCTAGAAACCACAAGTTCAAGGTTTTTCTGGGCTACAGAGTAAGTTTAACTTATCGAGACTGCTAAAAAAATATGTATGCACACACACACACACACACACACACACACACACACACACACACACACAAGATGGCCAGGGCTATTGCTAATTTTCCATGCAGTAGGCCAGGGGCTCTGTTCCCAAAACTGCCCCAAGTAAAACACACACAAACCAGACAGATCATAATCTATGCAATTATGTATACACAGAGATAATAAACTATGCGTTTTTGTACATGTGTATCCACACATATGCACACACACTCAGGTATAATTGCATCATCTTTAATGCATGTATATTTGTAGAACAGTATAGCTTTCAGTGGCCTGAAGACCCAAACTAAAGCATGTATTTAGCATCTATGAAATACCAGATTCAATTCAAGAATTCTCAATTATTCAGTTATCCAGAAATAAGCTATCTTCTTGAGATAATGTGGGACTTTTATTACCTGCTTAAAACAATCATTAATATGAGAAGATATTCTTCAGTTCGAAAAAGTTGGTAATAGTACTTGTGTACATGTAATGCAAAACTGCACACATGAATTTTAAAACCTGTAAATAGCAGCACACAAATAGGATGTTCATCTGTATTAACGCATTTCAGACTATTTTCTAGCTATATTTAATATCTCATTAGATTTTAACCTTTTAAAACAATAGAAGGGGTTACTCTTATGTAGATTCCTAAACGGCAATTAAGGACACTGTTCTACAATTTACTATTGATGTTCATATTTTGAGAGAGGCCAATTTCAGTAAGGAATCTTTCAATTCTGTCCTTGTGAGTTCCTCAATGTATGCCTTCAGGAAATTAGTAGGGAAATCATTAACAGAAATATTTGTTAGTCATTTATACTCACCTTAAACACTACCTAGTACAAATGGCTGGAAACATACAAATGGCTGCCCATGTCTTATGGTGGATAGGATTTTAGTGAAGGACTTTCAGAGCTTGGGATAAGAAGTGTGTACCTTCAAGGTCTTGAGAGATAATATGTTGAATACCTAAAATCAGGCAGGCTTCAGGATCTTTAGGCATTTTTTACAACTTCATTAAAAGCAACCAAGATAAAAGACTCATTTTAGGTCACTTTTGTAGACTCAGCTTTTACAAAGACAAAATTGGAAAATTAAGCCTTTTTCTCCTGCTGAGAAACCTTTAAGGAGGAGAAAAGTGATTATAGATTTCTTTTTGGACATAGACAAGCCTTGTTTTTTTTTGTTTTTTTGTTTTTTTTTTGTCTTTTTGAGACAGGGTCTCCCTGTAGCCCCAGCTGTCCTGGAACTTACTCTGTAGATCAGGCTGGCCTTGAACTCACAAAGATCTGCCTGCTTCTGCCTCCCAAGTGCTAGGATTAAAGGCGTGCGCCACCACGCCCCGCATGACAAGCCTTGTTTAAACAAAGGGGCATCTTAAACAGGAACACGGCTTTAAATTCAGCTCAGAGATCAGGCTAGAATTGTGTTATTTGTGCTTGTTGATATCATACATTTGCCCAAGGAAAGGCTACAAATTTCTATAGTCATTCAAATGGGAATAAAATATAAACTACTGTGGAAGGCAAATAACATAAGCCTGTAGATTGCCAGATTCTTTCCTCTGGTTTACAGGAGTGCTAACAATCCTGAGCCCCTTCACACCAGCCCCTGATGTAACTAGGCAGTCTATTCAAACACCAAGCATAGTCCAGATAGCACAGTCATCTGACAGATGGTCATTTTATGCTTCCTAATACCAGGTGTTATCATCATTTGTTTTCTCATTTCCATACTACATCGTACTTCTCTGGTGCTCTGCAATACCCTTCAGCCATGACTGGATGCATCTCTTTCCCTATTAGAGATACTAAAAATATTGTGTTTTCTAACCTCTTCTGTTTGACTCCAAATATTAAATAAATCCTATCCCCAAAGGAAATATTTAAAAAGCTATTTGTTATGCTCAATCTATAAAAATTATTATTCCTTATTCTTTAATGGTACAAAAGGGACTCTTAATTACAGATTTACAGAGATTGCAAATGTGTCATCCCAAACATTTTATAAATGTAGTCAAATAAGAATAGTTCTTTTTCAGTCCAAAAATCTTCCATGGTATTCAAAATGGAAACAAGCATTTAAAACCTGTATGTTTGAAAATAAAGCTTAGCCGGGCGTGGTGGTGCATGCCTTTAATTCTAGCACTCCAGAGGCAGAGGCAGACAGAGGCAAAGGCAGGCAGATCTTTGTGAATTCAAGGCCAGCCTGGTCTACAGAGTGAGTTCCAGGACAGCTGGGGCTACAGGGAGACCCTGTCTCGAAAAGACAAAAAAAAAAATGTGTTTTTGTTTTTAAAATATAAGTAGGGAACTGGAGAGGCAGCTCAGGTTACGAGTGCTAGGTACTCTTGCAGAGGACCAGGTTCAGTTCCCAGTCCTCATAAGGTCGCTAACAATTAGCTTAACCACAGTTTCCGGCAGGCTCTCTTATGGCTTCCATGGTCATTGCATGACATGGATGCACTTATACCCATTTTGTAAAACAGTTATACACATAAAATAAAAAAGAATAAAGAAATGTTTTAAAAATTACAAGCAGTACAGTTATCTGATCTTTTTTCCAAAACATTATTCTTTTGAAAATTACTAAATATGTACAAAATTCCTAATATTATCGGTAGTCAAAAACTGAGTAAAAGATGTAAGGAAAAAATGAGTAACAGTAACCAATCTTTATTGATTTTTTTTTAAAAACAAAAACAAAATTAAACCAAAGTCTCCACATGTAAACAAGTAAATAAGGTTAGAGAGCAGAGCATTGTTACATATATCTAAAAAACATGTTTTGTTTGGCTCAACACTCCATGATAAAGTACAACGTTTCCCTCATTCCTGCTGAGGGAAACTGTGAACTATGGACTCAGACTATCAGTAACGAACACAAAATAGGGCTATGAATTCTAAAGCAGATAGATAAGCTTCTGTTCCTTTCACTAGTCCAAGGTACATATTAGTAACATCATACATTTGCCTTTGTTACCCACCAGTTCAAAGGGGGCCCAGCATCTGGATTAACCAGATTACACTGATCTGAATTCTTCCCAAGTTTCTGTGTTAGGATGTATCAGACTCCATATACTACAACCATTTTTCAAAATTAAAGTTAATTCTAAGATCTATTCCAACTCCTGTGGCAGCCTTCATTTTCTGTTACTCTTACGCGTAACATAGCAAGTTTACCTTAAAGAAACACTGAAAACACAATGACACACATTTAGGCAAAATTTTCTGACAAAGTTGTAGTTTATTCACCAAAAAGAAAGCTTTTTTAAAAAAAATCTAGGTCAAGCATTGTCATAGTGGTAGTACTTAATTTAGAATGGCTTCAATTTAGAGGGCTTAACATATGCACTAATGCAATTCAAAATTCAACACAGATTAAGCTGTAATTCATGTGGAAAAAAATCTCAGTTTTTTTGAAGAAAAACCAAAATATATTGTTTCATTGCTATAAAATGTTATTAATTCAGTGTCTTTTTTCATTTTGCTAATTATATTCAATACATTTTTATAAGCTTTACAAGACAGCTTGGGTAACTGTTCTAAGAGAAGTCTCAATTTTATTTTAAAACGTAATTCTTTTCTGCCAGTTAAAAAAAATTAAAGATGTGCACAATATGTTTGTGCTATTTAAGGCAGGTGCCAAGCACATTTTGAAAGGTAATAAACTTACCAACTAGAATGTTCTCCCAAAGGGGGAAAAATGGAAGAAAAGTAAAAGCTCATGACAGTTTATAAGACAGATGTTTAAATAGCACTCTTCTTTTAGATCATTTAAAAATAATTTGGCAGCTGAATGCCTATGGTACTAAAACATAACTGTCTACAAATTACAAGCAACAGATACAGAATTAACAATATACCTTTAATATTTTTACAAGTCTCTTTCAGTTGGTGCCTAATGGCATTTAACAAGAATTTTGATTTCAGTGTAAAAAGATTTAGAACATAACCTGACACTAAGTAATGGTATCATTTCTCTAAACCATGCAGGAAAGAAGACAACTTTTACACATCATCACTCCAGAAGAGTTCTAATTAAAATCCAAACTGTTCCCATTTTTGCATCATTGGCATCTTTGGCAAAAGATTCAAAATAGCCATGGGTTAGGAAACAGCTCTTCACTCATGGTCTTCATTTTTATAAAGGAATCTGCCCTGGGCTTGCTTTACGCTGAACAAGTACAGGTGAAAATAGTATGGCTTTTTAAAGCTAATCTACCCCTAAAGCTTTGAGTTGCCGTTCAATCTCTTCATCTGAAATTGTAGCCTTTGAAGTGGAGGCAGCTGGTAAGCTTCGGGCAGCTGATGGAGCTTTGGCCATCTACATTATAGAAAAGACAGGAAAAAATGCATATTAGTATACATTTTGATGAGGACAGAGGATGCACTACAAAATAATTTACTTTGACAAAACTAGAAAAACACTCAGAGAACACTAAACAAAGACACAAAACAGGTGATGAAAGTGGGAGAAACTGTTCAATAAGAAAAGAAGCTGCCCTCACTTTGCCAGAGATTTCAATTCCAATTTCGTCAAGAACTTGATTCACAATATCCTGGCTTTCTTCTTCATCATCAGAGCCATCAAAGATGTCATCCAGAGTGTCATTGACTTGAAGGGGAAGAAGGGAGGAACAAAGCAGTTATTTTCCAATACACTGCAAGTTAGATATATGTTTTTTGAATATAATCAAACTATATATAGATATTTTTAATGCTTAAAAAAGAAAATTTAGGTGAACCAACAAACTATAAAACTCAGCTTCCTTTGCTAACATTCTGAGCTAACAATTTTCCAATAATGTCCTTTCACACACCAATCCTGTAATAAAGTAAACCTACTTGGATTTCTTCAAAACATCTTACCTTTAGGGCTAAAGATAAGCTCAGCAGCAGTGTGAGTGCCGAGCATGCACAAGGGCCTGAGCTGGACCCCAAGTACCACCATGAAGAATTATTTAATATGAATCCAAAGTGCTATCTTTATTAAACAAAGCTACATGTGATAGTAACAGTTATAGGCTAAAAGTTTTAAAATGGGATTCTACAAATTGTATGCACTGAGTTGGTAGTGAATACGCAAAATCAAATTCTGCTTATATTTGGAAGACAAGCAGTCTTTCTGTATTCATTGTTGTATTTGCATATTTCTTTTTTTAATTAATTAATTTATTTATTTATTTTATGTGTATGAATGTACTATCTGCATGTAGGTCTGTGCACCTGTGTCATGCAATGCCGCGGAGGCCAGAAGAGGGCGTCGGATTCCCCTGGAACTGGAGTTCTCCTGGAATCGGAGTTATGGACGGTTTTCAGCCGCCATGTGGGTGCTGGGGATTGAACCCGGGTCCTCTGGAAGAGCAGTCGGTGCTCTTAACTACTAGGCCATCTCTCCAGCCCCGTATTTGCATATTTCTTATGTTAATACTCATTCTATATGTAGAATGTCTTTGGGGGGGTATTTTTGACACAGGGTCTCCCTTTAGTCCCAGCTGTCCTGGAGCTCGCTCTGTAGAACATGCTGGCCTTGAATGCATACCTTTAATCCCAGCACTTGGGAGGCAAAAACAAGTGGATTCTGTGAGTTCAAGGCTAGCCTGGTCTACAGAGAGAGCTCCAGGCCAGCTGGAACTAAAAAAAGGGAGACCCTGCCTCAAAAATACCCCCCAAAATAAATAATTGCCTGCCTGTCTTTCACATCTGAATATGCCGCTAGGTGAGAATGGCTTGTATTGACTTGTGACAGAGTGTGATGCAGGCGATCTGGAAGACGCCCTGAGAGATGACATCATTCTCCTTATATAAGGGAGGTGCTATATATGATAAAGGGAATCTTCTTTGCCACCAGATGAGAGTCCCTAGTTTGTTAATTTCCACCCGTGTGTAAGTTAAACCCATCAGGCTTATGTTGATTGTTGTGTGCTTAGTGAAAATTTGGCTATGGAGAACCAATCAGGTGGCACCCTGTGAAGTCCACCATCAGGTCAACAGCAGGGTGACTGGTGTGAGTGGTGAGTCTATGCTGGCAGAAATGGACTGAGGAGTGCTGAACAAGCATCAGTGTGACAGGCCCAGCAGTGGAATCAATAGGTCACTGTTTGGTATATGTTAAGTGCTAACAGGCTAAATAAAGAAAGGTTATCAGCCACTAGTCCATAAGGTTAGCAGATAGACACAAACGGCCACTCCTTTTTCCTTTTCCTTTAATCCAGCAGACATGCCTTGCATCTCCAGGTGCAGGAGAGGGCAAGCCACATTGGTTGTCTCCCCAAGTGTGGGAGACTGCAAGCTACACAAAATTACACACAAAGTAAAACATTTTTCCAGTAAAGATTTTTATTTGCCAGTAAGAATACCAAGCCAGAGGGAAAATGACCCTCTCAACGTTGCATGGGATGCAAAAACACAGGTTCTGATTTGTTTCTGATTTATGTCATAATATGTGTTTTCTTTCTTCAGAGATGATATTCTATATTTCTTTTAATTTTTTGAGAATTTTGTACATGAATATTGTGTGTGCAGTATTTCCATCCATCACTTTCAGGCTCCCTCCAACCTCCATGTCCATTCCTCCATTCCCACTCAATTACTTGTCCTCTTCATTGATAATTATTGTTGCATATATATATATATATATATATATATATATATATATATATACAAATATATATGTATATATACATATGTAAGTATATCTATGTGCACATATATATGTACATATATATATATACACATACACACATATATATCTATATCTCTCTATGTATATAACATGCATTTGAGTGCATTGTGTTTAGGACTGCCCACTTAGGATTAGATAACCTCTTAGGGAGCTAGTCCCTGGAGAAACCTTATTACATTTTATTTTTTACATAAGCTTTTGACTTTTTATAAATTTACTTATACTATTAAACTAGCAAGTGAAAATTTCAGTATCATAACAAATATCTGGCTTTCTTGTTAATGTCAAGGATACAAACAGTTTGGATGGACAGGGAAGCAGGTAGTGGACTGGGGCATGTTGAAGAAAATTTTCCTTTCTGGAAGGAATTCCAGCAGTTTAAAACAGCACTGGTTGCTACACTAAATTCTAAACTAAAATGCTAACAGATAGGCATGTTCCTATATAGCTGGAAAACAGCCAGAAAGTGACGCAATGATGCACAATGCTGACATATGAATAACAATTCATTCCTGGCCAGAATGTGCTGAGGGGTCACTCAGTCATTACTGGTGAAATAAATACTGGTGTCCTCTTTCTGGGAAGAAATATGGTACCTCATAAATAAAATCTTAGTTGACACTCTATGGAGATTTAAAAACCTACAAAGTAGTGTATACACTACATATTCTTTTAAAGACTTTCAAATAAACTGGAATTTTTTAAATTAATCTTATTGATGAATGGAAAATAGTTGAATAAGGGTATACTGTTAATAGATGATATACTAAGACTATTTTCCTTTTCACATTACTGGGGATCAAACCCAGGTCTGTACACATTAGGCAAATGCTCTACGAAAACTATATTTAAGAAAAAAAAGTACATGTTTATGTTGTACCATCATGTTTTTCAAAAGGAGGATTAAAATAATGATTAGCATATAATATTATTGCACTTTTACAAATACAGGAAAATACAAGAGTGAGATGGATAGCATTAACGTAACAGTACCTGACCGGTATGAGGAAAGATGACTTATACATACTCTGCTTCCTTGTATTCATCATTTTTCTACCACAATATATTTAGAAATTAAACATCAAGTAATGCTTTAGTGACAGAAAAACATAAACCAGGAGCTCCATATTCTCTGCCTCTAAAACAAACAGCTCTTTAGTGTGAGTCAACCTAAATAAAACTAAACTGGGATTTTTATATGCTTAATTAATAAAGTTAAAAACTGCTGTGCCAATATGTAACAGAAATTATGGCATAGCATATTTCACATTTTCCATTCAGTTAAAACATTACAAGAGGTTTAAGTTTTAAACCTTGTCAATGTGTTGAAGCTGTGAGAAGGGCGTGTATAAAGCTGGCATTATCATTTCTTGTTTCATTATTTGATCCTCTATAAATCACAACATGGAAATGCTAGTACCTGAACCTGGGTAACTGAGGATGGAATCACTATACATTTTACTAGTACATTTAAACTTACTCATTTCTTCAGTCATTTCCATTTTCATGTTTTCCTTCTGGAAATTCTGCATGGTTTGTAGTGTCTTTTGTGGATCCATTTTCTTGTTTACTGCTTGCATTGTCTTTAAATATATGGAAAAATTCATGTTAGCTATACAATTATGAAAATCTTATTGGGGATTTTACAACTACAAATATCAAATACATGTAGGATTTTGCAACTATGTATCTTGTTATAATAAAAAACTGTTTAGTATTCTAGAAAAATTTAAATATTCATTTCTACTAAATATCTATATAATAAAGACCACTGTGAAAACTTCAAATGAGTAGTAAGTAAAACAATTACATAGTAAAAAAAGTTATCAATAACAAATCCAATGGTACTCATATGGGACAACTAAATTTGCAAAACTATATGGCAAATAGGTAATAACTAAATTAAAAAATTTTAATTTCATTCTTAATTTTTGATAATTTTTTAATGTGCAATTAAAAAAGAATAGATCTATTAGGACACATGACATTTTATAATTCAAGGAACTAATTTTACAAGAACATTAAAAATTTTTATATATTTAGCTTATTTCTTGTTAAAAGATACTGTTGTATAGTATGGCCAAACTTTTTACACATATGATTCTATATGTATTTATGGGTATACTACAGAGTTTATTAGTTATGCTAAAAGATACTATACATAAAAAATATCTTGTCCTCAAATATACAAGGGAAGCAGTGCTTTCTTAGACACTGTGTGCATGATGTCGCCAAAACAGTGTCTTCAACTAGGATACCACACTCCCTTACAGTTCTACACCTAACTCTCCAATGCCTTTCTACTGATTTAGTGTTAAAAGTCAAATTGAAAAATTTGTCTCTGAGGAGACCTAAAAATTGAAGTCTGCTCAACAAGATTTCCTTGAATGTGTGTCCTGTGTCCTGACACAGGACCTGTGTGTACTAGCTGTCCTGAGTGCTCCTCCCCACTTGCTTTCACCTGTCAACACTTTAGATTTCAATTTCTATAACTATCTCATAAGGAAGTAGGCCCCAACACCCCAGATTAGAACAAGTACTGATGTTAAATCCTACTCACTATGGGTGAAAATTTACATTTGCTGGTTTAAGTTATTTTAACTGCAATTTACATTGTTGTTCTAAATAATATTAGTAACAATAATGAAGAGCATGACAGAGTAGTTTATGCCTATATAATCATAGCTGTAAGCTAATGCTGTTCTAATCAATTTATATGCATATTAAAGTTAAATGACCTTTAAAACATAAAAACATTATGTGTTAGTTACTACATTTCCCATCATTACAGATGCAAACTGAGACACAGAAGGGCTAAAAAATCTGTGCAAGGTCACACTACCAAAGTGAGATCTGTGCACGGGCAGAGCTCTCAAACTACTGTGCATACTACATCTTACATAGGTTGCTTCTTAAGGAGACTGCTGGCTTCCATAAGGTTATGTCCGGTTTAACCATTTCATCTGAACCACTTACAGTTTTGACCTCAGATACCGGAACAAACATTTACTAAGTCATTCAATGAGAATTCCAATTCAGACAATTCTATGTGGCAAAACCACATATGGGACCATTTCCAAGCCTAGCCTTCACAGAAAACCACAAGACAGTCTCCCCTCAGCACCACTAAACAAAACAAAACTCAAAACTCATACTGAAACTTTTTTTTTTTTTTTTTTTTTGTGTTGAGACAGTCTCCCTGTAGCTCCAGCTGTCCTGGAACTCGCTCTGTAGACCTTGAACTCACAGAGACCCACCTGCCTCTACCTCCAGAGTGCTGGGATTAAAGGTATGTGCCACCATGCTCAGAAACTTCTTTTTTAAAGAATATACTGGGCTCCTATAATTTTGGTAGCTCAAAAGACGGGTAATCTATTTTCTTAATTTCTGTAGACACAAAAATATGTATAAGTGACCCTAATAACTTTTGGGCTTCATACCTGTGAACTTGCCAATTTGCTAAAACTCATTTGGAATCCCAAACCTATACTTACAATGCTTTAGCACTCATTAGTGACATACTTGAGTCACCCCACATTCATGCTTAGGACAAGGCAAGGTGCTGCCCTCTCCTTCATGCTTATACACTGTAAGTGGTTTCCTTTTGGCGGTTTACTTAGTACTACATTTTCTAATTTGGGTTGTTATTGGTAATGTTGCTGCTTAAAATACCACGCATACCGCCAATGTGCTTATTAGTGTTTCTAAGTGGAAGAAAGCTACAGCAGGCCTCACAGAGGAAGAATAGAGGAAGAACATGTTAGAGATGCTTCATCCAGGCAATGCTGGCCATGAGCACCTCCTCCCCACAACCTCACATTTTTAAAGCAAAATTGGAGGGTATTAAGAAGAAGCTTTAATGAAGACGAAATATTAAGAAACAGGGCACAGATCACACAGGGTCAGCAGTACAATCCCTACAGAAGGCACAAGCTTCTGATGGAAGCTAACCTGCAGCTCACTGTTAACCAGAAATACACACTGAATTTGGTATCTCCAATTTAAAAACTTGAAAATGGAAATGCTGTGGACAAAGCCTCACAGGAAGGTAACCCTGCACATACCAGATGAGCAATGATTCAGTATCTGCATTTCCCTTGCTCCTGACTACATAGACCATCACCACTGCGAATAACAAGAATCTATAGCCTTTCAAATACTTTCTTCTGTGGCTTTTCCCCTCTTTCCTTCTTTCTATTTACTCTTTTCCTTCCCTATTTCTAATACATAGTGATACTAAGACTTAGGTCTTCTATAGTCTTTTCGATCACCCTATACCAAGATTTATGAAGCACAACAATGCTTAACACACACTGATACATAGCAGCTAGCTTCATACTCAGATATATCTTAAGCTTTGCCCAGTTAAAGTATAAACTCTAAGAGAGTATCTTTGCCTTACACCACTTCTGATTTATATGTAGAATATGAAAACAGCTCATGATTTATTAAATGACTGAAATGTTCATAGGCCTTTAAACTCAACACAAGTTCATGAAAACTTTCAAAAAATAAATTTCTCTTTAATTTTATTTATTATTTCATTTTATGTGTATGAGTAAAATTTTTTATTTTATTTGCATGTATGTAACTGCACTCATGTTATGCAATGCTCTCAGTGATCAGAAGAGGGCATCAGATCCCTTGGCATTGGAGTTACAGACAGTTGTTAGCTGCCATGCTGGTGCTAAGATTCTAGCACAGGTCTTCTGCAAAAGAAACCAGTGCTCTTTAACTACTGAGACATCTCTCCAGCCCCAACCAATAAATTCTATTGACAATATTCATGACTATGTCTGAACATTTACAAAAGAGAATCCAAAGAAAACTGATACTCAAAAGTAGTCAGATTCTAATGAAGAAAGAAACTCACAAATTTTCTGACAATTTATGGAAAAAAGTAATACTATTCAAGTCAATTTATATAAACTTCAAACCTACATATAAGCTTTGGAAAAGGGGACTATCCTTACTTTACAACATATCAATAAATATTCTAAAAGTAATTATTAAGTTAACTGTGATTATAACTCATTTTATTAATAATTAAGATTTTTATACTAGATATGTACTAAAAAGTACCTTAATGTATATGGACAGAAGGTATATATTCATATTTTAGAGTAATATAAAATTAAAGGGAGAAAACATATATTGGAGTTAACACACAGTTTATTCCTGGAGGACATAATTCTGGTACATATATGACGTTTATATAGGCATATTTTGGAGCAATACAATTGGGAGGGAACCACAACATAAGGACCAGGTCAAAAAACAGACTGATACAGTTAAATTCTTCCCAAAATGATAAACCTTTGCAGAGAAAAACTTTAAAGAGACTGAGAGAAAGATGCAGGACATGTATGGCAGACTGCATGATCTGGACTGGGGATGGGGAGGGAAAGGGGAATATGTTTAAAGTGAACTGAAAAATGATGTCTGAAATACACAAAACATCAGTAAAAGTATTATATTATAAAAATTAAAAATTAAAATTAAAAATCAAATAGCTGTTGATTACCCCCCCAAAAAAATTCTGTAAAAAGAAAAAGTACCTTAAACTCTGATCTGAATATCAATATTCAAATATCCTTGGTAAACCTAAATCTATAGACACAAAGGTTCCTGCTTACCTTTGCCGTAGTAGACATTGCTCCAGCCATTTTCATCTGGGAATTCATCACTTTTGTTTGTGTGGACATAGAAGTGACTTTTGAGCTTACAGCAAAAGTTCTTGTCTTCTGTTTCCGTAGATGTACAAGCTGTTTAGCTAAAACTCTGCAAGCTTCCTTATTACCAATCTTGGCCATCTTCTTAATTTCTAATTCCTAAGAATGGAAACAAGATATGGGGAATAAAAATCAAGGAGAAGTTCTTAGTGATTATTTTAGAAAAGCATTATCTCGTGGGCACATCATGCCTTTTCTCCATAAGAGGGAAGAGCTATCCAAAATCATAGACAGAAAGCAGTTTGAGGAGCTATCCAACATGCTGACATGGGAAGAACTACCACCTTTATCTGTGAACACAAAATGGGACATCCATACAGTCCAGAAGAAAAAACATACAAAGAAAAACTCAAAAACAAGCAGTAGACCAAAGAAAAAAAAAGACTGAGGTGGTAAATTTAAAGTTAATAATACAGATAATTAGATTAAAAGAAATGGTCCATCTTATACAGCTATTAAAAAGCAAACTTCTGGAGTATATAAAAGTGCAAATCTAACTATATGCTGTCTAAGAAATCTATTTTAAATATTAGAGCAAAGTTGTATTAAAAATGTAAAAATATTTGTCATATAAATATTTATTCAAGTCTCCCAATCTGGAGTGACTATACTATCATATAAAATAAACATAAGGACAAGAGATATTACTAGAAAAAAAACAGATCATTTCATAATAGTAAAGGGACAACTCCACAAAACTACCAGAACAATCCTAAACATGTGTGTAGATGTGAATGTGTGTGTAATTAAAACAGTGTTTAAATATATATATATATATATATATATGTGTGTGTGTATATATATATATATATATATATATATATATACATATTAAGCACAACTGACAGAATTATATAGAATTATTAGGAGAAAAAGTAAAGTATACAATTAGTCTGAGAGGCATCAACTCCTGTCTGAAATAGGTTTCTGTGACTGTTACAATACATAGTGTTTTCCTCTGCCATGGTGAAGATGTGTCAGGAAACTTCTAGACAATCTTAAACCGTTAATTTGGTAGTATTTTTCCCACATACATACATACATACATACACCATACATACACACCTACCTATGATAAACTTTTGCCTTTCATTTTAAGGAAAGGACTGTATGGCTTTCCTTTGGCGAATCTGGATTCTCTGCATCACCTCTCTCACAGTTTGGGCCCATTATTAAAACAAGGTAAGGGGTCCTAACACAAGCCCTGTGACAATGGCTCTAATAACTCATCAAGCTACTAAGAGAGTCACAGGTGGGCAGTATACATAGTGTAGAACATTAGACAAAGATGATTTCAGTTCCTAGGCTGGATGGAGGTGGACTGCCTGACATTTCAACTGACTCAAAATGTGCAGTTTTAACATAAATTATTATTTCTGAAATTTTTCCTTGGCTATTTTTACACCATAGCTGATTATAGGTAACTGAAATTATGAAACTAATTGTAAATAAGTAGTATTACAGTAGATAGACCATCTGTAATGACACTGAATAAAGTTTATTAAGCAATAATAGGGTTCATTATCATTAACAATAGAATATATATTGTTTACAAGTATATATTAAACAACTGCTAAAATATTACATATTCTGTATCAAGAAACAGTGTTTAATAAATTTAAGAGGACTTAAATTATTCTGATTTCATCCTCTAACTGCAACTAGAAATCAACAGGGAAAATACTGAAGCAAAAATCACATGGAAATAAATTTTAAAACATGGTTATGAATAAGTCCTTGACTAAAAGAAAAAGAAATGAGTTAATAATTTCAACTTAATAAGATAAAATGCAACCAATCAAAAATTCTAGCTGAAATTAAAAAACTTCCTAGGAAATCTGTATCATTAAAGCTCATATTTGAGAAGAAACTCAAATACTTCCTAAACTTCAACATAATGTAGAAAAAGAACAAAACTAATGCAAAGTAGGTAAAAAAATTATGAGCAAGTTACTGAAAAGTAGGAAAGGCCAATCAATATGGAAAAAAATCAGTGTGAGCAAACATGTTCTCGTGTTGTTAACAAGAGATCAATCAAAGTGATTCACTACTCATTAGAGAAGAAAAGGGAAAAAAAAACAAGACAGAAACATGAATTATAAGTACTGAGGATGCAAATGAGGACATCATGGCATGTGTGCAAATGTTAAAAGGTAATGAGGGAATATATGTGCAATGTTAGTGCATCTGCAAATTTAGTAAAAACTGACTTGATATATTAAAACAACAAAGTTCATTCACTGTGTCAGAATACCTAATCTTCTCTACATCTATTTTAAAAGAATTTGTAGTTTATGAATCTATCTAGACTCTCTGACAGACTTTTATGATAAATCCTGTCATGCTTAGGGAAGTAACTCACATACATTCCCAGGAAAGGAAGACTATAAAGATGGCTTCCAGACTTGTTCTACGAGGCCAGCATTACTTTTCTAATATCAAAGTCAGATAAAAAAAGAGCATGCAAAAAATTAAACATCAGTATCAGTTTTTAAAATATTATAATTTTTATTCTCATGTTGAGTGTATTGCCTATGTATGTAAGTGCACCAATGTCATGAAATGTGCACGATGTCAGACGTGGGCATCAGATGCCCTGGATCTGCAGTGATGGATGGTTGTTAGCCACCATGTGGATGCTAGGAATCAATTAGGGTCCCCTGAGTAGCAACCACTGTTCTTAAGCACTGAGCTACCTCTCTAGCCCCCAGGCACCAAATCAGTAATATTTCTACGAAATATTGCAATGTTTTTTAAAGATTTTTTTTTTTAATTAAGCTGGAGAAATGGCCTAGTGGTTAAGAGCGCTGACTGCTCTTGCAGAGGACCCGGGTTCGATCCCCAGCACCCACATGGTGACTGAGAACAATCTTTGACGCCAGTTCCAGGGGAATCCGATGCCCTCTTCTGACCTCCACAGCATTGCACAAACCTACATGCAGACAGTACACTCATACACATAATAAAATAAATTTAAAAAAAAAAGGGGGCTGGAGAGATGGCCTAGCGGTTAAGAGCGCCGACTGCTCTTACAGAGGACCTGGGTTCGATCCCCAGCACCCACATGGCGGCCAAGAACCGTCTGAAACTCCAATTCCAGGAGAACTCCAGTTCCGGGGGAATCCGACACCCTCTTCTGACCTCCGCGGCATTGCACGACATGGGTGCACAGACTTGCATGCAGACAGTACATTGATACACATATGGAAATAAATAAAAATTTAAAGAAAACACAAAAAAGATTTTTTAATTAAAAGAAATACATTTATTTCTTTCTATTCTATGTGAGTGTTTTGCCTACATGAAAATAAGTGCATACATGCATGCAATGACTGCAGAGACCTGAGGAGGGCATCAGATTCCCTGAAACCAGAGCTACCAGCCATTGTTAGCTGCCATGTAGAGCTGAGAATTGAACTTGGGTCCTCTGTGACAGTCCCTGGTGTTCTTAATCATGGAGCCAACTCTCCAGGCCCTGTTTTTACTTTGATCTATGTATGTACGTATGTATGTACGTATGTATGTACGTTATGTATGTACGTATGTGGGTATGTGTGTATAGGTGTTCACCATGTAGAGTTATATTACAGGGCAAATGGTTGTTTTATGTTTTGAGAATCAACCAATGTGAACAGATTTAGGAAGAAAAACTACATAATCTTTCAACAATGAAAAAAACACCCCAACCAGTAAAACAGTGGGAAAAAAATCATTTCTGATTTAAAGAAATAAAAACAAAAACTGAACAACTCCTCTCATCAAACTGGATAGAAAGAAAAATCATTAACCTGAAAAAAAAGAGCATCAACAACATCCTGTGATCAACATTATCGGCACTCCACTAATTGTAAAGACTGAATATTTTCTTCCTAAGTTTAATAAAAAGTTTCAAATGTCTATTTACACCACATCTGTTTAGCACTGTACTTTAAGTTCTATCTATTATAAAAACATAAGATGGGGCTTTTTTTAAAGGGTTGCTACTATCATACTGCTAAGTGGGACACCATCAGCTGCTCTCTTAATGTGTGCCTCTATACTCAGAGATTACTGCAGCTGTCAGACCTCATCTGAGAAGATTCACAGAAACTCTTAAGTGGCTGAAGTACAGAGAATTAGTGTCAATAGACTCCTCAGCCACAAAAGGGTTCTAATCCTTAAAAGACTAAAATGAGCCTACCACCTGACCCAGCCATACCACTCCTGGGTATATACCCATGAGACTCATCCTATTACAAAGATACATACACATCTGTTTATTGCAGCCCTCTTCACAATAGCAAGAAGCTGGAAGCAACCCAGGTGCCCCTCAACCAACGAGTGGATAACAATAATGTGGAACATCTACACAATGGAGTTCTATGCAGCAGTAAAGAAAGTGACATCATGACTTTGCAGGTAAATGGATGGAACTCGAAGCCACTATGCTAAGCGAAGTAACACAGTCCCAAAGAAACAAATGGGGAATGGTTTACCTCATTTGTGGATGCTAGCACCAAATCCCCCAATTGAAAGACAAGCTGAGCAATGTTATAGTTATATCGCTTTCCATCTGAAAGCAACTGTGATGTTATAAGGTGAATCTCTTTGTTTGGTTTTTGGTTTTTCGGTCCGAGACAGGGTCTCCCTGTAGCCCCAGCTGTCCTGGAACTCACTCTGTAGACCAGGCTGGCCTTGAACTCACAAATATCCGCCTGCCTCTGCCTCCCGAGTGCTAGGATTAAAGGCGTGCGCCACCACGCCCATAAGGTGAATCTCTTAATGAGCCCTCGTGCTTAACTTACCACATACTTTCAGACATGGTAATTAATGTATATGGGTGAAAAGTATATATCCATATTTTAGAGTAATATAAAATTAAAGGGAAAAAAATGTGAACTCCTAAACATATATCAGAGTTTACATACAGTTTATTCCTGGAGGACATAATTCTGGTACATATATGATGTTTATGTATGCATATTTTGGAGCAATACAATGGGGAGGGAACCACAACAACATAAGGACTGGGTCAAAGAATGGACTGATATAGTTAAATACTGCCCCAAACAATGGGCCTTTACAGAGAAAAACTTTAAAAAGACTGAGAGGAAAATGAAAGACATATATGGCAGAATGCATGATCTGGGGTGGGGTGGGGGGAAGGGAAGGGGGAATGTGTCTAAATGGAACTGAGAAATGATGTCTGAAATACACAAAACGTCAATAAAAGTATTATAAAAAAAGGTTCTAAGGCAGGAAAGGAAGATATGAAGCCTTCCTTATCCATGATTATATGATCTATGAATTTTCAGGGAATCTACTAAAAGACCTCAAGAATAAATGAACTTAAAAGATTCAAGAATAAGTGAAGCAAGGATTCAAGATGCACATAAAAAAAACTTAGTGTATCTCTATGTATATAAGCTCCCCACAAAATAGAAATTGAATTTCTTAAAATTACAGCATCAAAGAAAACACTAGTCTTACAGATTTATAAGTATAATACAGTGACAAAAATCAAGATCTAAATAAGAGATACATAAAAATATTCATGGACAGCAAGATTTATTGTTGTAATCTTAATTGTCCCAATGGTGATTAAATTTAATGTAATCACAGCAAAATACAGTCACTTTTATAGAAGTTGACAGGATTATTCTAAATTTCACATAGAGAATGTAAAGTACCTGAAATATCCTAAATGACCACGAAAAAAGTACAAAGACTGTATCACCCTAAGACCCACTGTCAAGCAATAGTAATAAAAACTACAAGACCACAGGCTCAAGAACACTCCTATCACTACGACAGTGTGGGGTCCAGGATACCCACACTTACTTAGAAAACTTCCTACAAAGATGGCTAGGGAAAGGTGCTACCAACAAATAATGATTTCTATATACACAACATAAACTTCTATCTAAACACCAGGGTGAAACACATAGTTCACAGCTTCAAATGTAAACATATGTAATTCTGTTATTTTTAAATGTTTTAAGAGTAAGCACTAATGAACTTTCCTAGGCTAGTATTTCTTAACACATCAAAAGTACCAGCCATAGAAGAAAATTAGGATAAATTTATCTTAATCAAAATAAATATAAATGAAGAAAAACTTCTATTTATCAAAACATTTAGGAAGACTGAAGACAAGTTCAAGGACTTGTAGAGAATATTTACAAACCATAACACTTAATAAAATACTTATATTTACACCATAAAGAACTATAAATATTTTGGTTAAGAATGCTTAATGCTTTTATAAGAGGACCTGAGTTCGTCTCTTAGAATCTACATTTGTGAAGCACAGAACTTCAGGTCCAAGGGAATCCAACACTTTCTGGCCTCTGCAGGAACCGGTATCTGTGTACACACACACACGCACACACACACACACACAGCAAATTAAAAAAAAAGTGAATCTTAAAAAAAAACATTTGATGGAAGAAGGTAGGTAAAATTAAGACACTCTGACAAAGAATCATATGCAAATCAAAATTAGTCTCATTAAAATAGTTGTTGAAAGAACAAACCTGACCAAACACACCAAAATCTCTACAAAGAAACTTTTAAATTCCTCAAGGAGATTGAGGAAGACACTAGAAGATGGAAAAACCTCCCATGCTCATGGTTGGAAGAATCAATATAGTAAAAATGACCATGGTACCCAAGGTAATATACAGATTCAATGCAATCTCAATTAGAATCCCCACAAGCTACTCACAGACCTAGAAAAAAAAATCCTAAAGTTCATATGGAGAAACAAAAGACCCTGGATAGTCAAAGCAACCCTGAGCAAAAGAACAATACAGAGGGGACTGCCATACCAGACTTCAAACTATATTATAGGGCTATAGTCATAAAAACAGCCTGGTATTGGCACAAAAACAGGCCTGTAGATCAATGGATCAAAACTGAGGATCCGAACCTGAGCACATCCAATTTCAGCCACCTCATATTCTACAAAGGGGCCAAGAAGACTGAATGGAGGAAAGACAGCATCTTCAGCAAATGGTATTAGCATAACTGGATCACCACTTGTAGAGGAATAAAACTAAACTCCTACCTCTCACCATGTACAAAAATCAACTCCACATGGATCAAAGACCTCAATGTGAAACCCAGAACTCTGAAAATGATAGAAGAAAACATTGGTAGTAACCTACAAGACACAGGCATAGGAAAAGACTTTCTAAATTGAACAGCAGCTGTGCAAAAAACAAGGTCAACAATTGACAAATGAGACCTTATTAAACTCAAGAGCTTCTGTACATCAAAAGAAACAATCAATGAAGTAAAGAGAAAACCCACGGAGTGGGATGAAACCTTCACAAGTGATACATCTGATAGAGCATTAACATCCAAAGTATACAAACTACCCAAAAAACAAAGGAGGAAGAAAACAAATGACCTACTCAAAAGATGGAGTAAAGAGCTGAACAGAGACTTCACAAATGAAGAAGTAAAGATGGCTGAGAAACATCTTAAAAAGTGTTCAACATTGCTAATAATTAAGGAAATGCAAATTAAAACCACCTTAAGATTTCATCTTACTCCAGTAAGACTAGCTATTATCTAGAAAACAAAGGATAACAAATGCTGGAGAGGTTGTGGGGAAAGGGGAACACTCATCCACTGGTTGTGGGAATGTAAACTTGTGCAACCCCCCCCATGGAAAGCAGTGTGGAGAACTCTCAAGAACCTGAAAATGAGCCTACCACCTGACCCAGTCATACCACTCCTGGGTATATACCCACAAGACTCATCCTATCGTAGAGATACATGCACATCTATGTTTATTGCAGCTCTCTTCACAATAGCAAAGAGCTGGAAGCAACCCACGTGTCCCTCAATTGACGAGTAGATAGAGAAAATATGGTACATCTACACAATGGAATTCTATGCAGTGGTAAAGAAAGATGACATCATGAACTCTGCAGGTAAATAGATGGAACTTGAAGCCATTATGCTAAGTGAAGTAACAAAGTCCCAGAAAAACAAACAACTAATGGGATCCCTCATTTGCAGATGCTAAGATCAAACCCCTAGTTGAAAGACAAGCTGAGAAAAGTTAATGTTATATTTCTTCTTATCCGAAGGCAACTATGCTGTTATAATGTGAATTCCTTAATGGGCTCTAGAATTAACTGACCTCTTATTTTCAGACTTTGTAATTGTGGTATATGTATGGAGGGTATGTATTCATATATTAGAGTAATACAAAATTAAAGGGAAAAATGTGGGCTAAACATAAAAAGAGAGATTAAAGTTTGCCAAAAGTGTGTTAAAAAATAACTGTTCAACATGACTAATGATTAGGGAAATACAACTGAAAATCACAACCTGCTAACCCCCACCAGAATGGCTCAAATTGAAGACTGTACTCCAATTATGTGGAACAGCTGTAATTCTCACCCAATGCCAGAGAAAAGATTATAGCTGCTCGGAAAATTGTTTGGCACTTTTTTTTTTTTCATTCAAGAAATGCAGAGATGGTTCAACATATGTAAGTCAATAAATTTACATATGGTCAGCTTGCATGGTGGCACATGCCTTTAATCCCAGCAATTGGGAGGCAGAGACAGGCAGATCTCTGTGAGTTACAAGCCAGCCTGGTCTACATAGATTTTTTTTGTGTGTGTGTTGTTTCTAATTCATTAATTTCTGCTCTGATTTTTACTATCTCTTCTTGTCTTCTCGGTTTGGGGTTGGTTTGCTCTTGCTTTCCCAGAGTCTGGAGTTGTACTGTTAAGTCATTTACATGGCCTCCTTTGGATTTTTTTAAATATAAATTTATTTTATTATTAAACTTTTTTCATAGGTCATATATCATTTCTCAATCCAATCTAGAATCACTTCCCCTTCCATGCCCCCCACCCCACCCAAGTCCCTGCACTCTGCCATACATGTCCTGTATCTTTTTCTGAGTCTTTCGGCACTTTCTCATGTAAGGTTAAACTTCTACGAATTAACAAAAAGAAAATTGCCGGGTGTGGTGGCACACACCTTTAATCTTAGCACTTGGGAGGCAGAGGCAGGCGGATCTCTGTGAGTTCCAGGCCAGCCTGGTCTATAGAGCGAGTTCCAGGCCAGCTGGGACTAAAAGGGAGGCCCTGTCTCAAAAAGACAAAAAAAAAAAAAAGAAAAAAAAAGAAAATTTACAAAAACAATTGATTTGAATGCATATAGTAACTCCACTTAAAAATCCAAATACCTAGGGAATAACAAACTGAAGGGTAGTCCTTAATGAAAAGGAGCAAAGACAGACATGAATAACCTCCAAATAAATAACCATGCTGAAAGATCTGTAAGAAGCCAGGAAAAAGAGTTCAAATGTGATTGGATTCCATGTTTATAAAATTCTAGAAGCATAAACTAATTTACAGGGACATCACATGTAGTAGCCTCACTGTTGAAAGGAACCATTAAGGGTGTGAAGGAGGGATTTCAAAGGCTAAGACATTTGGGGGTGGTGTGGGGGTGATGGCTGTGTTTATTAGCTTAACTAGGATAACGATTTCAGGGTATATTCTTAGGTAAAAACATCAAATGCATACTATAAAGATACATAATTTGATGTACATTGCATCTGAGGACAGCTACTTTTTAATAGATTTGAGTTAACATATATTTAAAGACAAAGCATAAAGAATATTTTTAAATGAGCCATATCAGTTTAATGAAAAACTTTGTCACAGACACAATCACCTTTAAAGAACAGGGAAGCCTCCACAGCAACTGAGCGTAGAAAAAAAATAAAAAGAATAGGGAAGCCAAGCAGCACTTAATGCATTTTTAAAACTCTCTTTTCCTTTCCATGGACTATCTTTACTTTTACTGTCAACTAAGAAGGTAGATTCTGTGTTTTAAGAAATATTTAGTCCTACACATTCATGATCTTCAAAAACTGAATAATTTGATTCTGTATTAGCAGAAGACACAAAATTCTGATAGTCAACAAATGATACAATACAAACAAGCTGGCAATGCAAGAAAAGATTAAATCCTGTTTCTTACTCAAGTAAATCACTTACCCCCTGCTAAGTGCCTTCTTTCTAGTCAATTATTCCAACAATAAATTCCAAATTTGTCTGAAGTTATACTGAAATGTAATGTTCTGCTTACCAGCTGTTTTTCTTGTTTCTCCAGAGCTGCTCGATCTCTGATTATGGCCCTCTGTGTGCCTCGTAACTCTCGATTCTGCTCTTTTATTACATCTAGAAGAACCACAAAAGAAAGCTAAATTTATGGCTATAACATTTCTTCTATACCACTTAAAATATTGTACTAAAAGACTAATAAAGAAAGAAAATTTGGTTTATTATATATTAATTTTTTTCTTTCAATTTAATATATTAAAAAATCAAATATTTAAACAGAGATTATAATCCTTTACTACACACTGATAGGGGACAGATTTGTACAAATACACAATGGTTTTGATGTTTAATCCCAAGAACAAATTACATAGAAATAAAAATTTCCCTTAGAGAACTAATCAGTTCACAATTTCACATAGCACATTTCTCTCTCTCTCTCTCTCTCTCTCTCTCTCACACACACACACACACACACACACACACACATACACACACACACATACACACACACACACAGAGTTTGTCTCTCCTCAGTCCAGCAATGAATGGACTTCAGGAAAGCAGACTTGTTAAATGTTTTACTGAATCTGGTTTTCTTTTTGTATCATATGTCATCATGCCAGACTCAATGACAGATCTTCCATGAAGCAGATGCAGATTTTAATGGTAACCTGCAGAATGGAAAATAATATACTCTCAAGCTGTCTATATAACAGAGAAGGGTGATATCCAGAATATATAAGAAACTCCAAAAACTCTGTAACAAAAATAAATAAAAACAAAATGTGGGCCTTTAGATCCAAATAGATGCTTCTTAAAAGAATGAATGCAAATGGTCAATAAGCAAGTGAAAAAAATTTCAACATAATTCATTAGGGAAATGCGAATTTACAACAGAAATTGATGCCACCTCACATCAGTGAGAGTAACTATTAACAACATGGTCAGGGGCTACTGAGGATTGGAAACAAAGAGTACCCTTAACAGTGCTGGTGGCAATGTTAATTAGCATAGCCATTATGGAAAACAGTATTCAAATCCAACAAAAATTAAAAGTTGAACTACCAAATGCTCTAACAGTTCCACGTCTGGGTATATATCCAAAGGAAATGAACTCACATACTGTCAAAGAGACATCTGCACTCCCATATTTAACGCAACATCATTTACCAAGGCCAAGAAATGGGAAAAAAAAAAAAAAACAACAACAACAAAAACCAACAAAACCTGAGTTTCCACGGACTGATGAATTTACAAAGAAAGTTTATATCCAACAGAATACTATTTAGCCATATAAAAGAATGAAATCTTGAGGCAATCTAGATGGAACTAGAGATCCTTTGGAACTGAATGTCATTGAGTAAAATGAGATATGTATAGCAAGACAAGTACTGGGGTTGGATAGATGGCTCAGTGGTTAAGAACACTGCCTGCTATTGCAGAGGACTCAGGTTCAGTTCTCAGCTCCCACATGGTGACTATAATCATCCATAATTCCAATTCCAGGAGATCTAATCCCCTCCTTGGGCCTCTGCGGGGACTACACACATGGGTACACTTACAAGGAGACAGGCAAAACACTCAGAAATTTAAATTTAAATAAATAAATATTTTTAAAGAGAAAAACCAAGCACTGCATGATATTACTACCACATAGCAGCTGAGGCTACTACGGTGGTCACCAGAGGCTGAGGCATCCGTAGGAAGGTCAGAAGAAACAGGAAAGCTTGAATACTTGGTACTGCTTTGAAATGAATGGAAGATATGTAGCCCCAAGGCTCAGGCCTTTGAACACTTGGTCTCCAGCTAATGTCAGTTAGCTGGTTAGGAGGTCGTGGAACCTTTAAGAAGAGGTTATAACTCACCCCAATTCTGGCCTGAGCTTTCTGTTTCCTGACCACCAAAGGGGGATATGGAGATGTATGGAGACATATACTATGTATACACATATGTATATATTCATTCATTCCACGGCTTCAGCCCTGCTCTCCCAGCTGCAGGTGCTCCCGTTGCCATGCCTTCCATGCCACTCAAACAAGAAGCCCAAAGAAATCCTCTCTTAAGTTGCTTCTTTCAGATATTTTGTTGCAGCAATGAGAAAACTAAATAACACAGGTACCAGGAATAAGTGATAGCTAGATGGGAGCAAGAAGCACTGGTGTGCTACTACAGTGTAGACAGATGGAAAGAAGAAGCTCTGATGGGCTACTGCAGTGTAGACAGATGGGAGCAAGAAGCTCTGGTGTGCTACTGCAGTGTAGACAGATGGGGGCAAGAAGCTCTGGTGTGCTACTGCAGTGTAGACAGATGGAAGCAAGAAGCTCTGGTGTACTTTAGCAGCGTAGACAGCAATAACATACTGTGCACTTCAGAAAGCTAATAAAGCCCTTTGAAAGGCTTCTCCACAAAGCATCTAGCTGAAGAAACAGATATTTAATGGGATTTAAATATTACATAATACATACATGTATCAAAATATCACATGGTACCTCCCTTATGATGTAATTTTTTGTTTATGTATCTGCTCAGAAGAAAACCAAACACTTCATCTACTGATGGCTAAAGAATGGGGCAGGACACCAAAAAACTCCAAATCTACCCAATCCCTAGAGCTAGGGTTGGAAATTCTGTAAACTGGATTGTGAAACTCACCAGGGAAGAACAGCATTTCCCAGCTGACGAGCACGTGGTAGGATTCCGAGCAAGGTGATGTACCTGGAGGAGCCGTGATGTCCTACGACCTGATTACACCTAAAAATCTATTTCTGTCCCTGTCCCTCTGTGATACTCTTCATTATAAAACAATCATAGTAAATAACACACTTCCCTGACTTTTCAGGGTTGTCTTTGCCAATTACAAGCCTTGAAAGACAAGGTCAGAAAGAAGGTCTGCGACATGTGAACAGCATCAAAAGTGGGGCAGTCTCTGGAAGAGAGAGTAGACACAATGGGGTACACTCTAACGTTAGACAATCAGTGTCCAAATTAAAATGAAAAGTTGGATACTCAGTAGATGTTTAAGAATCAGAGTCCAGACTAGCTAAGATAATCTTTATTGGAAAAAAAAAGGATTTGTGATAAAACCAAAAGGAATTTAATAAAAAAATAATTCAATTTTACTTTAATTTTATGTGACTATGCATACATTAACTGACACTGTATATCATAAAAGGAAAAATAAAGAAAATTACTGCATATTCCACAGCCTCATAGTTGTTAATAGACTTATTAATATTTAAACGTTCTGAGCCATAAACTCAGAGCATCTAATGTTACATACTAAAACATAGTCATAACACTTTAAAACATATTATGGTAAGTAGGAAAAGACAGTAAAATGACTTTTCATATTAGACAATAGGAATAGTCTATAAAACAAACAAATTACTCCTCAATTTTCCTTAAGCAATCCTTATGTTAAGCCTACATTTAATGATTTGGTCTTCTAGATAATTTAGAATGAACATGAAAAGGTTGAGATACTTTTAGTATTTTCAAGCACAACTTTATTTTCCACTTGATTTACTCCTCAGTAGGTCAGATTCCATATTAAAATACATGTTCTAAGGGAGCAGAAAATACATCTGGTAAGAAAAACAATATCCTGGGAAGTCCTAACTTTAATTTCAAGAGCAGATAACAGACAAACAGAAAGGTAGAATAGGTTAAGCAACAAGAAAAACTAAATATCGCTTCACATTACTGAATGTATATTAAAACCCTGTGTGTGTGTGTGTGTGTGTGTGTGTGTGTGTGTACATGTACATCCATGTACACAGAAACAAGGAGCCCTCAACTTCTGTTGTTCTTCGTCAGGAGCATTCACCTTGCTTCCTGAGCAGGCTCTGGGAAGCAGCTAGGCAGGCTGGCCAGCAAGCCCCCAAGCCTTAGGAATCTACCTGCCTCTTCTCTGGGGTCCCACTGCTGGGATGAGAAATGCCACCAAATCTGGCATTTTCTGGTGGGTTCTGAGGATCAAACTTATAAGCCAAGTACTTTGCCAACAAAGTTATTTCTCAGCCCAGTGTGTTAAAATATGAAATCCTGTGATTAACCTCCAGGCAGCACATGTCCTGCTTGTAGCCTGAACCACTTAAAATGCATGATTACTCCATTTTTATTTTATGTGTATGAGTGTTCTACCTTACATGTATGTAAGCATACCTGTGCATGCATAGCCATGGAGGCCAAAAGAAGGTGTGGGATCCCCTGGAAATGGAGTTGCAAATAGTATTAACTGCCATCTGGGTGATGAGACAGTCCTATGTCTAAACTTTCCCCAATGCACACTATGCATCATACACACACACAGTTATATAAAGGGAACTGGGATATTTAACTGATTCCCTTAAAATATAATAAAATGTATTGGCTATCAGGAAAGAAGACTGATAATTTGTCAGTAATAAAACCTGATGACAGGTATCTTAACTATCCCCTTATAATTTTCTGTTTATAAAAGTGGCTGCTTTCTTGTGAGCTAACACCACAAGATTACATGCCCTCCCCTTGACCTGTGCAAGCTTATTGCTCCCAGATCTATGCAAACCCTGCATCCCTTATCTTTTCCTGGCATTCCAATTTCTGAGGGGAAGACACACCTGATATGTGTATGTATGTATGTAAATATTTATGTATATATATAACTATGTATATATATATATATATATATATATATGTATATATAATGTAGCAATACAAGTTGGAGAGAACAATAACAAAAGAACTAAAAAAAAAACTCTGGAGAGACTTGGAGAGAGATGCAGGACATGTATGGCGGAGCGCAGGGACGTGGGTAGGGTGGGGGCATCGAAGGGGAATTGACTCTAGATTCTATCGAGAAATGATGTGTTACCTATGGAAAAAGTTTAATAATGGTAATAATAAAAAAAATGGAAAAAAGATATTAAATACTCTCTTTGGATTTGTAAAATCCACAATGTCTGAGATAGAGACTATCAGAATGCACAGCCCCTCCCTGTGCTTTAATCCTGTGCATCAACTAAGGTTTGACCAACAGGAAAGCAGTATATGTGTTTAAACAAAATACAGGACCTCCAGAAGGTCGAAGCTGATTACCATATTCCCACTATAAACTGAAGAACTGAAAAGGAGACAGATACGTACTTTAGTAGAAGAACCCACTTAGCACGAAATTTTCCTCCAGGCTCTCTCATTTCACCTCTTCTTCCTGCAAACCCTTTTCAGATTCTCAAGTTCCCCAAGTTTGAATTTTGAGGACAATTACTATTTTCATCTTCTCAGGGCCAGCTCAAAGTACGTGATTCTTCCTGACTCTCCTGAGAGAAAAAGAGCCCTGACCAGGGTCCTGTAAGCAAAACTTTCCCTGCTTTCCATCCTAGCCAAGACAATGACAGAAACAAGCACAGCATAACTCTGACCAGTGACACAGACACAGCACTTCCTTCCTGTTTACCTTTCCCTTCTTTCTCTAGGCAAGAGTGTCCTGGATTCTTGTACACAGTCACTTCGGCTACCCTGTAGGGCTGCTGTGAAGTACTTCACAGTAAGTGGCACCAGAAGACCTTCAAACTGTGAAAATGTCCAAAAGATGTAAAACCGAGACCGCATGCCCTCTGTTACTAATTCATTCATTCAGAGGAGAAAAAGAGTCTGAGTTCCACCAAACTCCTTCTGCAGGACCATGCCCGGAATGACACTTAGAGCTCACCTAGACCAGCTCCATGTTGGGTACATTTGAAGGCCTATCTCAACTTTTGCAGACTCTTCTAGGGAATGAAACACAAGTGCCCAGACATGGTGGCAAGATCATAGATTTAAGTTTGGGGACTTAATATGATATCTTCTTTGGATCCAAGACTTACATATTTATAGAAAAATAAGTTCAAAAGAATCTAAATAAATAAAAAATAACAAGGGTATCTCTTGTGGTCCACACTAGTTCAACATGATTTTCTACTGAGAATCAAGGCCAAGTTCCAACTTAAATTATAGCTTAGTTCCCTGTACTCTTATTGTTTGCATATAATTTGCACATTTGAAGATAAAAACAAAAAGTGATGATCAACTATAAATAGAAACATGTGGCTAATACTGTTTGAAGTGCCTTTATTTTGGAGGGGAAGGTCTAGCTTGCAGAGTAGCTCAGGACAGCTGTCAGCACAGAAGTTCCACCTGTTCCTTGGGGTGGCCCCTGTGGGCTATACATACCTACTCCACCACACAGCCTGCTGTCATGTAGTCAAAGCTCATGAAGGAGCTTTAAATCTGAAAAAAAATATTTTATACTTTCAAGTGTATTTCTTTGGGAAAAATCATTTTATTTCTGAATTTTATTGTTTATTAGTCATTCTGATTAATTATTACATGAATTGAGATCAAAACATAAAGTATCCCTACATTCTGCTTTACTGGAAGAGTCAGTCATAAACTTTGGTAAACCACAACACTTGGATCAGTGGGAAGAGTGTGCACTCTGGTGGTGATATCCGCACTGCCCAAACTTTAGTTATAATCATGAGCAGTAGTAAAGCCCTGTCAGTTTAGTGAACTCAGCTTGTTGGAGCTCGTGAAAAAAACAACACAGTGGAAATGGGTCCTGGCTATGTAGCAATATCTTGTAGAGTTGATAGGGAGAAAAACAATGAATGAGATAAACTTGAAAACAAAGGAACTTAAAATAAATAAATAAATAAATAAATAAATAAATAAATAAGCCAGGTTGTGGTGGCACATATCTTTAATTCCAGTAGAAGGAGAAGCAGTTGGATTTCTGTAGGATCTAGGCCAGCCTGATCTACAGCACTAGTTCCAGGTCAGCCAGGGCTACAAGGAGACCCTGTCTCAAATAAATAAATAAATAAATAAATAAATAAATAAATAATAAAAGCATTATAGATATGTACCTGGCTGGGTCTAAAAAGCAGATTGACTCAGATTGACTCAGGGCAGATAGACAGTAAAATGGGGTTCTGAAGTATTCAGAACAAGAATCATTAAGGGGTTCCCATCACTCTAGATGTAAATACTATAAAATCATGACAAGTGGAGAAATGTTTCTAAAAGGGATTGAGTTGATAAGGATGGTGGATTTTCTTTCTTGGATCAGAAATCGGCACCACAACAGAGTTCTTGACAGATTTATTCCAGTTTAGTCAAAACTCCACATACTTGGCAAATATCATGTATGGCTATCAGTCCAAGAAGGCACAAAACAAGAAGCTCTGTTCCTTGTCTGTCCAAATATTCCTCAGATTTCCTCTAAACGTACAACAAAGCTCACTGTAGGTGGAGGAATCCTGCATGCACAGGTTGTCAAGTTCTGGATTACTTGGTAAATGCTATTATTTTAAAGTGGGTTCTCTAAACTATTTTAATAAGTTCTAAAGACTCTGAAACTAATACGTAAGGCATGAAAAACTCAGAAAACTAACATGGAGGGCAGGAAAGACTCCAGGTTGGAAGTGCAAAAGAATTTAATTGCAGTGAAGTCATGTAAGACTCCAGGTTGGAAGTGCAAAAGAATTTAATTGCAGTGAAGTCATGTGAAGTAGATTTTAAACTACAAGAACCTGAGTAATAGAGTACTTAACACAGTTCAGAGAAGCAGCAGAGAGGACTTCCTAGAGAAGGAAATGCCAGAGACTTCCAGGCATATGGGAACTAGGTGGAAATATGTAAGGATGTGAAGGTCAATGGCATTCAGTGTACTGAGGAGCAGCAGAACAGCACTGAAAGATAGTTGGAATCTAAAGAGAAAGGTAACAGTGTGAACAGGGAGAGGCATGCAGGAAAGCATTAGAAGAGCCCACACTAGATCCTGCTGCATACCAGAGAGTCAAGAAAGAAATGTGCTCTGGGAGCAGCAGAGTCAGATTTGAGTTGCCACTATACCAACCAGAATCAATTGTGTAGATGAAGCCTGGGAGCTGCAAGAAACAAAAGCAGAAAGTGGATGTGGTAAAGTGCCAGACACACAGGGTCTGAAGTAGAACAGGAGCTGTGAACACACGCAGGAATGTATGTCGAAGAGGAAAACAGAAAAGATTGAATAAGAATAATTAGTGCCTTAGCAAGCAGTTGAAGTAAGCTAAAAATCAAGCACTAACAATAGTGGAAGAAAGTCCTGGAAGGATCTGATTTTAAAAGAGGTTTTGCTCTTTCTGATTTGAATTCCTTTAGAAAAATACAGGTAGAGTCAGCAAATTTTCTGATATACTAGTCTTAAAAAGGGGTTAGGGGATGGAGAAATGGTTCGGCTGTTAAAGATTCTTGCTGCTCTTGGAGAGGACCCAGGTTCAATTCCCAGAACCCGCATTGCAGCTAACACCCTTCCTGGGGAACCTATACCCTCTTCTGGTCTAATCAGGCACCAGGCACACACACACTGCACTTACATACATGATGCACGCAAGACACTAAATAAGTCTTGTTGGGCATGGTGGCACACATCTTTTGCAAGAGGCAGGCAGATCTCTGAGTTCAAGGCCAGCCTGGTCTACATAGTGAGTTTCAGACCAGCTGGGGCTACAAGGAGACCCTGTCTCAAAAAAGACCAATAAATAAATGAATGAATGAATGAATGAATAAATAAATAAATAAATAAATAAATAAATAAATAATTTAAAATGCACAGAGAACCAAATTTTGAATATACTGGCATCTGAGTTATAATTAAATGGTGAAAAGTAGACCTTGTAGGGAGAGATCAAGACAAAACCAAGATAACCTTAACATTCAAGAGGAAGGTTTTAAAAAGAAAAGAAAAATCTGCACTGAGAAGATTGTTCAGTGGGTAAAGTGCTTGTGAGGACCTGGCTTTGAATCCTCAGAACCCACTTAAGGCTGGTTGCAGTGTCTATAACCCCAGCGCTCTCACAATGCCAACAAAAGACGCTGTTTAAGACAAGATGGGAAACAATGGATGATATGCGAAGTTTTCTCTGACTTCTGCTTGTTCACCTTGGCACACATGTACACACACACACACACACACACACACGCAGACACACACTATGTGCAAGCAAATCATAGATATACACAAAGAAAAAGATAAGCAAAAGAGAAACTCAAGAGAAGTGTCAGAGGAATACGAGGAAAATTAAGAGTGTTGAGTCTGGCCAAGGCATGGTCGCGTGCACCTTTAATCCCAGCACTCTGGAGGCAGAGGCAGGTGGATCTCTGTGAGTTCAAGGCCAGCCTGGTCTACCTAGTCCAGGCTAGCTGGGACTAAAGGGAGACCTCGTCTCAAAAAAAAAAAAAAAGACCAAAAATAAAAAAGAATGTTTTGAGTCATAGAAACCAAATGAAAGAAATGTGAGGGAAGAAATTATCAGAATGAAACAGAACTCACAGGACTCAAAGATGAACACTATGAATGCCACAGAAGACATAGCTGTCACTGACAGTCTAAGCAAATGGTCATGGCTTTGCCACACAATCTGCTGAGAACAGAGGAGGGATGTGTGCGAAAAAATTAATCTGGAGACTAGGCCTCCTTCAAGAAGGTCACAGGAACAGCAAAGACATTCTCAGGAAATTCGGAGTCACAGTACCATAGAAAGTAGAGGCTAATTCCCACAATGAAAATTAAAGTTTCGCTAGTCATTCTTTGGGTTTTTAAGATTGATTTAGGGGTTGTAGACATGGCTCAGTGGTTAAGAGCACTGGCTGCTCTTGCAGAGGACTTGGGTCTGGTTCCCAGCACCCACATGGCAGCGAACAACCATCCATAACTCTAGTTCCAAGGATCTGACGCCCTCTTCTGACCTCCATGGGCATGTCATGATATGGGAACACTTATATACGTGCAGGCAATACACTCATACATTAAAAAATACTAGGGCTGGAGAGATAGCCTAGCGGTTAAGAGCACCGACGCTCTTGCAGAGGACCCGGGTTCGATCCCCAACACCCACATGGCGGCTAAGAACCGTCTGTAACTCCAATTCCAGGAGAACTCCAGTTCCAGGGGAATCCGAGACCCTCTTCTGACCTCCGCGGCATTGCACGACACGGGTGCACAGACCTGCATGCAGACAATACATTCATACACATACAAAAATAAATAATAAAAAAAAATTTTTTTAAAAATACTAATATTAAAATTTTCTTTTTATTATATTTAAATATGTATATATGTGTGTATATGCTCATTCTGTATATAGTAATGTCCAGATGAGTTCAGGCACCCTCAGAATTCAGAAGAGGATATCAGATCCCCAGAGCTGAAGTTGCAGGCAACTGTGAAATGCCCCACAGGTCCTCAGTAAGATCAGTTCACTCTCTCCCTCCAGCCCAGTAGTTTCACTACTAGTTCTAGACTTAGTCAATAGACAAAAGGTACAGAAATAATTCACAATTTCACGACATTAACAATATTACCAAATTAAACTGTGCACTATGTGATCACTTTGTAATAAAAAAGTAGTCACAATAATACTTAAAGAGCTGAGATGAGATCTTAGTTCTTTACAAGCATGAGCAAATTACTCAGTCACTTGCCATAAATTTCCCCATCAATGAAATGGGGGCTGGGCAACAGTCCTTCTCTCATAGACTGCATGCCTACTACAGTACTCGTTTAGAGTATGACTTCACATTGCCTTTAAAGATAGTATCAGATAAAAATTATACTGCTTAAAAAATTCCATTAACTGTGTGTGGGGGTACATGCATGTCATCACAGCATTGGGAAAGCTGAGGCAGGAAAATCATAAGGGCAGACTGGATTACATGCTGGCACCCCACGTAAACAAAACAAAACAGGAGTTCACTGCTTAGGTGTTTCCCAGTGCTTTAGGGATGGGTCAGACCCAGGACCACATTCACCAACACTCCATTCTGGAGCTATACTCCTTCCTACCTTTGGAACTTCATTTTTCAAAGACAGAAATAATTACTCAGTTATGACAAGTCCCAATGGCATGCTGGTTAAACAGGTTCATAATTATCTCCAGCAAATAGGTCACTATTTGTCTACTGAGAAAAAAAAAAAACTGTGGACGAACAGATTATAGAATATATGTCTATCCAATTCACATCAGAATAAAAGGAGATCTAATGGTCAAATCTAATTTCAAATAGGAAAGAATCCTCTTCAAGGACATTGAGATACACCTCTCATTAATTTCTGTAACAAAGTACACACTGCTGAGACTTGTTCATCTTTATGTCAAAAATGAATTAAACATAACTCTGAATAGTAATGTGTTGTAAGGTTGTCTCCCTTTTTAATTTACATGTGCAGTTGTCTTTAATGATATAGTATATAATTCTTCCAGCTATTCCAGACACAAAAAGATTCAATTATTTCCCAGATCCATAAGCAGTTACACATTTGCCTTATATATCAGAATTTCATTACTGTTAGAGCAGATAAAAAGTCAGCATACAGTAAAAGATCTTATGATCAATGATGTGCCCAAGGAACAGTAAGAAATGCATAAAATACATTAAATTTCATAACATAGAGTCTCATTACTAGGAAGAGTGTTGTCACCTTTTAAACAAAACAAAACAAAAACCTTTCCCTTAAATTTAACAGGGGGTACAAACATCAGTAAAGCTCCATGGTAAAACAATGAAAATGCAGACCTATAATTAAGACATGAGTAAATGATTTGAATTAGGATGGTAATTTAAGAAAATGTCAATTCTGAATCCTGATAGTTGTAGTAAATGTACATAGGACCCAAATTTACATTCAGAAATGTCACATGTAGATCCTTCATTTAGTGGGCACAGGTCCTAGCAAAAGTCCTTAATTTTTTTTTTAAGCAAGTAAGTCTATTCATCAAAAACACTGTTTCTTGTTATTAGTGTTAAGTCAACTGCAAATGAATGCACAGGCAACATCCCCCCTTACACACACACACACACACACACACACACACACGCACACCACACTGCACGTGTTCATTGTCTTTTGTCCCCTCTCCTCTAAACTTCAAGTGTAAGTCACTAGGTTGCCCAAAGCACCAGAAAGCACAGAACTGAGACTTGTCTCTGAAGACATTTAACAGAGGTATTAAGCAATTCAAACTAGAACACTTGGATTTGACTGTTAAAAACTTCAATTTGTAGCATCAAAGAGAGATGAAATCACTTTTCCTCTGATTAGTAAATTCTCATTATAGAAAACTAATCGAGAAAAACTCTCACTATATAATAGTCAAGCAACAAGGAGATATGGCTCCCACCCTGGGGGGAGTACCATGCAGTACTCCAGGATGACAACACTGATAATGAAGCACTGAAAAAAACAGTGTCATGTTAAAGAGTAAACAGCAGTCTCAGGAAATAAGGCACAAATCCCACTTCACATAATTGTGTTATATCATATAGCAAGTTAGTAGTTGATGAAAATGGTACTTTTCAATTAATAAAAAGTCAACATTCTGGAAAAAAAATCAGATATTCCAAAGAAGCAAAACTGTATTATGCTGTTTGATAAACTAGAGGTAAATTGACACCCTGGGGTGAAGTGAAGGGAAAAGGAGCAGGGGAGAGATGATGTCTTTGTTATTCTCCCCCAAATAATTGAGCTGGCACTGGAACAGTGAGCACAAAGAAATGAAGGAGTCACCCTAACTCAGGGCTGGGCTCTGTGTTTGTACCAACCACAGTGTAGCTACCACTGCTCCTTTTGTGGTTGGGTTAAATCCTTAAAGAGAAGCGATTATTGGGTTGAATCAACAACAACCTAGACTCAACATGTAATGGAAAGCAGTTTTTAAATAATCTGAATGAATTTAATACCTGTAGGCATCCACATATATATTCATTACAAGCATTGCCTATAACGCCAGCAAACTTGTACACTTCAATAAATTCATTTTTAACCTCCTTGAGATGACACTGAGCTAAACGTCTGAAATAAGTGTCTTTAAAAATGTGAACTTTGCGAATTACATATCCCTCACTTGAGTGAGCAAAAAAATAATTATAAAGGAGAAAACTCCTTTATGAAAAGTAAACCCAGGCCTGCACTAGGACTCACTTTTCTACTGGGGTCAGCTGTCTCCTAGCGGCAATGCTGGGTGTTCCAAAAGTATAGTCAGCCCAGACCCAAGTTCATTTTGTAACTGACCCTGCCTCCTCCCTCCTCCTCCCTCCTCCTCCCCAGTCCTCCTCCACTGTACACACAGGCTTCCTGTTCTGATGCCTTGTAGTACATCTCCAAACCAAGCAGGAAAAAACAAGAAATACATTAAACCGCCAAGTCTAATGACACCCAAGGGTCAGCCGAGTCTTGGCTTCTCAGAACGATAAGAAACCCAAACAAGAAATCAAACCACGACCAAAAATTGGTGTTGGGGGCGCGGTTCCGGAAGGACGAGGGTAGGCTGCCCAGGAGAGGTGCGGGGGGCGGGGCGGGTCGCGGCGCCCGGCTGGAGCACGCGGCCGTCACCTGTGGGTGGGCGTCCTGCGGGGACAGCCGAGCCAGCCCCGGGCAGGACAGCCCTCGGAAGCCTGGCCGGGGACTCACCGTCCACGGTCTTCTTCTTGAAGAGGGACGCCATGGTCAGCTAGCGCGCCGGGGCGGCCCGAGCCGGCCCTACTTGGGAAGGACCGGAGGGCACAGACAGGCCCTAGGAAGGCTCGTCGCGGTAGGCCTGGTAGCGGGAGAAGTAGGGCAGGGTCTCTGGGAGAGACCCGCGGAAGGCGTGGTACCGCGAGGCTCCGGAGGTCGCGTCGCTGGGCGCTCAGGTGACCGGGAACTAAGACACTTTTTGGAGAAGTCACTTCTAGGCGGCGCCTGCGCATTCTACGCTTACGCCTGCGCACTGAGCATCTGAAGCCACAGCGCTGCCCTCACTTCAATGGCTGTCCGATCTTCCTAGCGCGGTTGCTCCAGAGACTGAGGCTGGCGGGGCAGGGGTTGTGTGAGGGCGCCAGCCACTGTGACTCGGGTCCATGCTGACCTCCGACCTGGATTCCTGTTGAACGCTGACCTCCACGGTGCGGAGAGCTGGAGTTAGGGGTCCTAGGGAATGGGGGGCAGGGGAGGCTCCAGAACCGCCTGGACCCTCTCTGAGTGCATCTGTGACTGTGGTCATTAGGACATTCACACGCAATTTCACAGTGCAAGGGTGCAGCCAGTGCTCAGATAGCCCTCTGAGGTGGCTGCTCGGTCCCGGAGCACAACCCTTGACCTCCAGGAGATTCGCCTCCTGAACTGCCTGTAGCACAGGGTTTGGGGCACCCAGCCTGCCTGTCTCTATTTGGGGCGGGGGGGGGGGGGGGGGGGGATCTGGGACCCAGCATCAGGGATGGTTCGGACAGAAATGGCATGACAAGCACGTTTCTTAATGCAACACATTTTGTTTAATGTTCTTGGCGGGAAACGGATAAAACAAAACAAAATAAGCATGTTTGTATACTTGCTTAAAGATCTCCAATTCTATAGATGTCTTATAATCAGTCAGAGAGAAAAATGGTTATATAGTAGCCACTACAACTAGCAGAATGCTATACAGCTCTAGAGTGATGGCTGATATGAAGTCTCCTTATCATGTGAAAGAAAAGCACAATTATTTAAATTCTTGAATGTATAAAATAAATATGGAAAGTACAATCTTGTGTGTGTATTTTTATATATACATTCATCTGATTAGTGTATTATTCAGCTATTTAGAATCGTAATTTTGCTTTGAACATATTTTCCTTCCAATCTACTGCTTTGCAAAAATGCTTTCCATAGGATAAAAATAATCGCTGAATCTGGAGGTGTAGATCAGTGCATGTCAGGTCCAGGTTCAATCCCCAGGAACAAATAAGAGTGGTAGCTGCATATTTTTCATACATAGGATTTCAGATGTAGAGGACCCCAATAATGTTACTATCATTCATTTTGGGATGTATTCGTCATATCTCAGTTTTTAAGCATTGGGGGTCATCAGACTTCTTAGGACATCAAAATCCTCATAACCAGTGATGTTGCTGCTGCTGCCTGTGGTCACTGCAGCTGCTACTGCCACTTCTGTTAGTAAAATGTAACCAAGACTTTGTTAAGAGAACTTTCACAAAATGGCAGTAGCATACAAACTATAATTTACATCTCTTCCTCCAGTCCTTTGGGGAAGGTGAAGAAAGTGGAGATATAATGGAGGTGAGATACTTCACCCAGGTTTGGCCTTTTAATGTAAAGGCTATGGCAAAACAAGGTTGGTTACCCTGGCTGCCCATTGTAATGGATGCTATGGAGCTGTTCTGGGATGTAGAAAGGGATAGGCTGCATTGTAGCAGGACTCTTCCTCCTGCTGCAGTCACACTTGTTTTATTACTCCTATTCGATCCCCCCCACTGACCCAATTGTAACAGTTGGGAAAATGCCAAATACTTAGCAGCAACCATATGGAAGACCTTCCAAAAGTGCACAGCAGGAGCTAAAGACAGGGCTTGCTCATTACAATAAAGATAAAATAGAAATATGTACCATTTAAGCTTAGCACTCTAATAGCTGCTGCGCCCTAGTTTGAATCAGGCTGATACTCAGTTGCTAGGTCTCAGTCTGGCAGATATCCATTCTGTTTAGTTGATGGCCAGACTTTACTCAAACATAGTTTTCCTATCACTCCTTATATAAAGGGCAAGATATGCTTATATGCGGCTGAGATCTGGAACAGCAAGAATCTTCAAATGAAACAATCCTATTGTTCATTTATTTACAGTTGCCATTGTTATATACAAATTTGTTGAATCAAGACACATAAAGAATAGTGAGTAGAGAGAATTATAATAGTGTTCTTTTTAACCCCCTTTAAGAAATAGTAAATTAATATTCTGTGATATCTTTATGACCCAATACTTTTCCTCCTATTTTCTCAGACAGTGAAAAATGCCATCCTATGTATTGGTATATATCACCAGAGAAACAAATACACACCCTGTACTCTTTGACTTCTTTTTCCTGCCAGTTTTTAATCTATTCTCATTTACATGAGAAGGAAGTAAGCTTTAAGTAGAAAAAAAAAAAAAGAAGCCATAAACCACCCTGATTGTGAAACAGCATAAATGCTGTACCAAGTAATAAATTCCTTCTCACTGATGTGTTCAAGAAATAGAGTGTCAGGGCTGGAGAGATAGTCTAGAGGTTAAGAGCGCCGACTGCTCTTGCAGAGGACCCGGGTTCGATCCCCAGCACCCACATGGCTGCTAAGAACCGTCTGTAACTCCAGTTCCAGGGGAATCTGAGACCCTCTTCTGACCTCCGCGGCATTGCACGACATGGGTGCACAAATCTACATGCAGACAGTACACTCATACATTAAAAAAAAAAAAAAAAAAGAAATAGAGTGTCATAGTCTGGTTTCCTTTAAAGAATCAAAGCCTTGATTAGGTTATTAGTAAGGTGTGTATAAAATATAAAACTGTATTGTGAATAAAATATACTTTAGGCAAATACCTTTCTGTGTGGTGTTTGACATCCTACAGAGAGTGCCACCAAATCTCATCTGCTTTACTTTATAGTATGGTGAGGCCAACAAGACACAGCATTTTACTCTTTTGAATCACCCTCTTCAGGTAGCCTTCATCCCTGTTCTGCTTATTTTGTTTGGAGACAGGATCTCACGTAGCCCAGACTGGCCTTGAACAGGGTAGGTTGTTTCCAACATCATCTGATCCAGTTTTATTAGGTGCTAGTATAATATCCAGGGTTTCATGCATGCTAGGCAAGCACCAATGATTCTCAACCAACACTCGGTTCTCTTCTTCCAGTCTTAATGCCTCCATTGTTTTCAGTATTGCAGAATCATTTAGATAAAATGTGAATCCAATCGTGTATTTTTTTTCAAAAATAGATATAAACATTGTAATATTTGTATTGATTGTGGCTGTGACAGATTCTAGAATCACCTAAGAGACAAGCCTCTGGACATATCTGTGACGGGTTGTCTGGATTACTTACATCTGAATGGCTGTGAAGGAATATCTAGTTTACTTAGCCTCTGGGGTTTCTTGGGAGAGGTTATCCGGATTAACTGTGGTTGGGGAGCTGGGCCTAATAAAAAAGCCCCTCAATGCTGTAAAGAGAGCTAAACTGACCATCATGATGAAGGATAAGAATGTTGAAGAGAGGGGACTGAAGAGATGGCTCACGGTTAAGAGCACTGACTGTTCATGCGGAGGACCCACATTAGAGTTCCAGAACCCACATGGCAGCTAACAACCATCCAGTTGTAACTCCAGTTCCTGAGGATCTGACAACCTCTTCTGACCTCTCTGGGCATTGGATAATACACGTGCACATACCTACATGCACTTGTACACATAGAATAAAAATAAAAAAAAAAAACAATTTTTTTAATTTTATTTTCGTATGTGTATGAATGTACTGTCTGCATGTAGGTTTGTGCACCCATGTCGTGCAATGCTGAGGAGGTCAGAAGAGAGTCTCGGATTTCCCTGGAACTGGAGTTCTCCTGGAATTGGAGTTACAGACGGTTCTTAGCCGCCATGTGGGTGCTGGGGACCGAACCCGGGTCCTCCGCAAGAGCAGTCGGTGCTCTTAACCACTAGGCTATCTCTCCAGCCCCACAAAAACAAATTTTTAAAAATGTTGAGAGAATGCCAGGCATGGTGGCCCCCGCCTTTGATTCTGGCCCACAGAGGTAAAGGCAGGCAAATCCCCGAGAGACCAAGACCAGCCTGGGCTAAGTCCTGGGTGGGCTGTGACTACTGAGACCCTGTCAGGGGGAAAAATGTCAAGAGAAATTTGATTTGTCTAAGTGTAGTGACTACATGCATGTAAGTGCACCTATGTCATGCAATGCCCATGAAAGTCGGAAGAGGGCTTCGGATTCCCTGGAACTGGAGTTAAGGACAGTAGTTAGCTGCCATGTGGGTGCTGGGGATTGAACTTGGGTCCTCTGCAAAAGCAGCCAGTGCTTTTAACCGCTGAACTCTCTCTCCAGCCAGTCCCTGCCCTCCACCCCCAAGTCTCTCCAGTCTGTCACTTTCTACCATGTGGGTAGTCTCTGCAGCTCTCCACATTGTCTTCACTGAATCTATGGTAGAGATAATTTGGTGCTAGTTTCAGATAGCTCTTGAGAGGATGAAATAAAACAAATGTCTTATGTGTAATTTCATTAGCTTTTCTATTATGCCAAAATACCATGCTATGGCCTATATTCTATACAATATACACAAAGACACACAGATGTGCATGCTCCTGTGTGTGTGTGTGTGTGTGTGTGTGTGTGTATGACATTCATGTCTTACAGTTGTAGAGACTAGGAAGTCCAAGATCAAATCACTGGCATGCCCTGTAGGGTGTGGGCTGTGCTCCAGTTCAAAATGGCCTTTGTTGCTGAATCCTCAAGTAGAGAGGAATACAGAGTCCTAACATAGAAGGAACAGATACACAGAAAAAGGGAGAACCTTCCCTCAAATCTCTTCACCAGGCCACTAATACTATTCATGAGGACTCTCTTTATTACTTAATCACCTCCTAAGTTTCTCACTTATTATCAAATTGGTGAGCAAGCTTCAGCATGTGAGTTTCAAGGGATAAATTCAGCCCATAGCACATAACAAGCATTGAAAAGTATTAGCTGAGTGTATTATTGTTCCCACCCCTCACAATTACTGTTTCTTCAAAGGTAACTTTACTCAGAAATTCATTGGCTTATAACAGAAAACATAAGCTGAAGCTCATGATTCCCAATTTGGATGGCCTAATCTCTTTCAGCCCCTGCCTTCCCAAACTACCCAGTGTCCTTTGTCTTAATTTCTTTTTGAATTCTCTTTCTGGCACTGGAGTGGTGGTTCAGTGGTTAAAAGCACTGGCTGCTCTTGCAGAGGACCTGGGTTTGGTTCCTACTACCTGAACTGCTGCTAGCAACTACCTTGAACTCCATTTTCTGTGTCCATCGCCATCTTCTGGCCTCCACAGTCATTGCACACAAGTTGTGCACTTTACAGACCTGCGGGCAAAACACTCATACGCATAAAAAATAAATAAATATTTAAAAATATGTTTCTGCTGGGTGTGGTGGCACACACCTTTAATCCTAGCACTTGGGAGGCAGAGGCAGGCAGATCTTTTTGAGTTCAAGGCCAGTCTGGTCTACAGAGCAAGCTCCAGGCCAGCTGGTACTAAAAGGGAGACCCTGTCTCAAAAATACCCCCCAAAATGTGTTTCTATTGTTCTTAAATCTGTTGTTTTAATAGACATTCATCGTTTTGAAATATGTGATTTGGAATTAACATTCATATGTATTAAATATTGAAATTCACTACATGTTTGTGTAGGTCTTTCCTCCTTAGCTCTGCATCTTGGCTCTATAAGTTCAGAGAAAAAGTAATGTGGGTATAAATATATATATAATATATATATTAGACATTTCACAATGCAATAGTGTTCATGTATCAGTGGATATTTCAATATTTTAATGTCAAAATGCCATTAGTGTAATTGTACATGACAGATTTATTATTTAACTTCCTGTATCTGAAAGGCAGCTGACATTATCTATCTCTATAAACAGGTTTAGAGATCCTGGTTCAATGTCAATGAATAATTTGGTTTAACTCTAGGTAAGACGTTAGTGTGGGCATCCTCTTTTTAAATTTTCACTTTCACCTAGGTTCAAATGTGAACAAACTGAGATCTTATTTCTCATCTACTTCATAGTGGAACGGAAACATATTCAGTTCATATTCTACTTTATATTTACTCTGCCCAAGTAAAGATTAATATGGTCATAAACAAGAAAATTACATGTCAATGCGTATAGCACTTAACATTGTTTTTAGAATTAGATGATCAAGACGAAAAGAGAGAAAATTTATTTATGTGTGGTGTGTGTGTGTGTGTGTGCACGCGCACGCGTGTTTCTGCCACAACATACATGTGGAGGTAGGAGGATAAGTTTTGGTAATTCGTGTGCTCTTCTCCACATAGGTTCTCGAATTGAACTTCAGTAGTGATGCTTGGTTGGCACCAGGCATCTTCATTAAGCCCCTTGCCAGCTCTCCTCATTTTTTAAAATTTTTTTTAATTTTATTTATTTCAGTATGTGTATGAATGTACTGTCTGCATGCAAGTCTGTGCACCCGTGTCGTGCAATGCCGAGGAGGTCAGAAGAGGGTATTGGATTCCCCTGGAACTGGAGTTCTCCTGGAATTGGAGTTTCAGACGGTTCTCGGCCGCCATGTGGGTTCTGGGAATTGAAAAAACTTTCCTCCCTTGTGTTTGGAGCACTCATGGAGGAATTCAAGACTCAGTTCCCATTCAATAGAAGAAAATCCCCCGTGCCTTCCTTTCCTAACTCCATCCCTTCTCAGCAGCTCAACACTCAGAGGCCCTCCTTCTCATCTCAGAGCAAACAGATAGCATTTACTCCACCTGACTAAAGGACAACACACAAATAGATTTTCGTAAGCACATCTATCATTTTATCCATTTCAAATAAAATAACATGTGCTGCATTTTTCCACCTTTTAGTGCCTTAAATTTTGGATTTTCACCCATAATTTCTGTATTCATTTTTTATCATTTCCAGAAGTCTTTCTCTGTTCTTTCTTTGTCACATCCCTGCTTAAAAAAAAAAACATGCCATAAAGAATGAGTCAGGCTATTGAGACGCTTAGTCAATGAAAAGCTAAATGAGTGCTCTAAATGTGTGTGGCTGCACATCATTGGTTTTATAGTCTAAAAGACTTCATGTGTTACTTGGTATATGTAACAACATGATCCTTCCTGAAAAATAAACTAAACTTTGCCCTGAATTCCTCTCAGTGTTAATAGGAGTTGCACATGAGTAAATCAAAACAGAATTTGTGCCCTCTGGCACAACAGCATATGTATATATTTGTTCTTCAATTCAGTAAGACTCTAGAGTGTAGAATTACTACCATACAAAATAGAAATGAACTTAAACATGGGGGTAATGGGTGTAGCTCTCCAATAAAATAAATGTGTAATAGCCATCTTTCTTTATATTTTAAATGAGTTGAAATTAAGATAAGCTCTAAATGTTAGATCTTGGTAAATTAGTAAGTATGAATAATTCACTAAAACAAAGGCATTGCAGTTTCTTTACAAATAACATGTTCTTCTTAGAATGGTACAGATCTCAAACTATATATAAATGGTCTTCTCTTAATTATTTTATTGAGTTGTGTAACACATCTTTAAGGAAGACTTAGTATGTGAATTGTGTAGTGATAGTACTCTGAGCAATCTGAAAACATGGATCCTCTTCCACCGGTGCTAGCTAAAATGGTCTATAAAGTTATTGGGAGGTGTATCCAGAATATGACTTACATAGCTGGCAAAATTAGAGAATTAATTAAACTTATGACTACAAATTTTGTTTGTAACTATTTCCAACATTTGCAAAATAATCAACTTATTTATAAACATCACTCAAATTCTAAAATGTCTTCTCTTAAATTTGTTTCTCTCATATACGAGAAAATATTGCAAAGCTCAAAGATGTCTCATATTTTATGAAAAATTCAAACATTTTGGAAAACATGATGTGTCATTTTCAAAATTATTTCATAAAATTAAAGACTGATTGTTTCTCTATAATAAAATTTTAAGACAGTGCATTTTATTTATTTATTTATTGGTCTTTTGAGGCAGGGTCTCCTGTAGCCCCAGCTGTCCTGGAACTCACTTTGTAGACCAGGCTGGCCTTGAACTCAGAAAGATCTGCCTGCCTCTGCATCCCAAGTGCTAGGATTAAAGGCATGCATCACCACACCCGGCCGACAGTCCATTTTAAATATAGACCTGAACATTCATTTTTTTGAGACTCGAGTGGTGATATGTTATGGGGCTTCTTTCTACCTGAAGCTAACATTTGAAAGGCCCTCCTGGGGCTGGAGAGGTGACTCAGCGGTTAAGAGCACTGAATGCTTTTGCAGAGGACCCAGGTACGATTCCTAGGAGCAATATGGTAGCTAAGAACCATCCTTAACTCCAATTCCTGGGGATCCAATGCTCTCTTCTGACCTCTGCAGGCATTGCACAATACAGGTGCACTTAAACACATGCAGACAATACACTCATGCACATAAAATAAAAATAATAATTTGAATACTTTAAAAAGTCCTCCTGATAATACCATAGTAAAATTAGTTCATGGGATGAGTTTCAAGAATAACTCGAATTCATCTGAAATCTGAAAACATTATATGTAATAGAGACATATATACTTTGCATGTGAAGTGTCCTTCCAAGTGGCTCATGTGGTGAAGGCTTGGTCAGTCGTTGAGGAAAGTGGTTATGTAATCAATGAATTAATCCACTACTGGGTTCCTAATTTGATGGCATGATTTGGGAAGTTATAGGAACTTTTGTAAATAGGACCTAATTAGAGGAAGTAGGTCACTTGGGATGTGTTCCTGGGGTTTATGTCCTGTACAGGGTCCTTCTTTGTCTCTGTTTTGGCTGCATGCAATGACTAATTCTCCTCACCCATGCTCATCTTTCATGATGCTCTGCCCCACCATAGGCCCAGAGCAATGCAAGCCTGCCATGAACTGTAAGCTTTGAAACTATGAACCCATACAGCTTTCTCTATTTAACATGTTTTCAGTTATCATAGTGTTAGAAAAGTGACTAGCACAAACAGCATTCAGAAATCTCCCTATTTTTTCTCAAGTATGTTCCTATGGCTTTCTACCAAGAAGGGAATAGTTTTTGTTACTATTGTACAAAACTTTGAAAGAATTGACAACTTAAACTTGATTGAACATACAAGCCCCCCCCTTTCAGGATAGTGGGACCCATGAGCTGTGTGGGTTTGGGCACAACTGCTTGCAAATTGGTTTTACATGAAGGATGCTTGTACTCACAAATTATCACCTATTGTTAAAAAAAATGAAAACAAAACAAAACAAAAAAGCAGAGAAAGATGCAGAAAACTTACAGCAGAATGCACGATCTGCGATGGGTAGGGGTGGGGGGGTGGAGGGAAGGGGATATATGCCTGAACTGAATTGGAAAATGATGTATGAAATACACAAAGCATCAATAAAAATAAATTAAAAAAAAGAATCCAGAATTTATTATTTGCTAAAGACAGAGGTTAGATAACTGCAGTGGATTTCATCTGGCTAAAATAAAGATTTCATTAGTACTTAGCTCTTATAGAAGTTCTAATGTGAATCCACTACTTGATTTTTCAGACATTTGGAGGCTGCCTGTGTTCTTCCATTTCTTGTCCATTCTTTTATCTTCACAGCCATAGAGAAGCACCTTCAAATCTCTCTGACTCTGATAGTTCTGCATGTCTGCATTTAAGTCCATTTGTAGGTTACATCAAGCCCATCTGGATGTCCAAGTATGACCTTGTTATTTTGAAGTCAGTTAATCAGCAAACAATTCTATCTGCCCCCTTAATTTCATCCTCTATATAAATAGAAGACGTTGTTGACTGTATTGACATGAATATCCTGTTCTTTGCTACTTTGTGCATCATTATTAGACATGTTCAAATTCTTAATCTGTTTAGTTTGCTTTTGTCAGCAATATTCAGTGTTTTCTGAATCAGTTCTAGCAGATTTCTAAGAGACATGGAAGGACATTAGAATGATTCCCAATGTAGAATGCATCACTAAAACAGAGTCGGTTTATTCACTCCCCCTTATAGGTATAGCAAATAATATTTAAAAGAAGTTATATTTACTTGATATTTAATTTGGATTCAAGATGTCTTGATTTTATTGGCAATAAATATCTTTCAAATGATTCAATGACTAACATTTTTTTGAACCTCCAAATATAGCTGTCTCAGGAATCCAATATGTTTTTATGTGAAATAAAAATCAACATGTATCTTATAATTAAAATACATTTAGAAATGCTGTTTGAATAACAATTGAGCTTAATTGTAAGAAAATAAAATTAGACTCAAATTCTCAATTATTATATATTTGGTATTTCATATACTCATTTACTTACTATTCAATTACTTATACTAGAATTTTGGAAGTTTAAGGGATCATAATTATCACCTATCATATTTTGTTATTTTTCAAATATATCCATTGGAACACATCCCCAAAACATGCCAGCCATCTGAATGTATGTGGAATGTCTACATATAGAAACAGAGATGGCCCTACTTTCAAGTCAATGCTTGTCCTATCTGTTGTAATAAAACCCAGAAAGGAAAATAGAGGGAAGATGTGGAAGGGAGTATATTAGAAACTTGTAGCTGTTGACATTTCGGCATAAGAAATGTCAGGATGTTCCAGGGTAAAGTTCATGTAACTCATTGAAACTAATTGACTTGCAGATGTCGGACCTTTGAGCAAACTTTTCATTCTTTTGTCTGCATCTAGGCTAAGAATATTTCTTCCTGGTCTACATTTTTTTTTTTTGCAAATAAATGTGTATTTATGAAGTCACTCATGGATTTCTTCTTTCCTTGTCTTTTTGAAACAGGGTCTTCCTATAACCACAGCTGGCCTAGAACTTGCTATGTAGACCAGGCTGGCCTCGAACTCAGAGATCCACCTGCCTTTGTGTGCTGGAATTAAAGGTGTGCACCACCGTGCCCAGTTTATTTATTTTGTGTGTTTGTGTCTTTTTTTTATTAATTTTATTTATTTCTGTATGTGTATGAATGTACTGTCTGCATGCAAGTTGGTGCACCCGTGTCGTGCAATGCCGCGGAGGTCAGAAGAGGGTGTTGGATTCCCCTGGAACTGGAGTTCTCCTGGAATTGGAGTTTCAGACGGTTCTCGGCCGCCATGTGGGTGCTGGGGATCGAACCTGGTTCTCTGTAAGAGCGGTCGGCGCTCTTAACCGCAGGTGTTTGTGTCTTTTAAATTTTATTATTTTAAAATTTTATGTGTGTTAGTGTATTGCCTGCATATGTATGTTGTCCAGTACCTGCAGAGGTCAGAAAAGGATGTCGAATCCTTTGGAACTGGAGATACAGATGGTTGTCGGCTGGGCTGCCATGTGTGGGCTGGGAATCAAATCCAGGTCCTCTGGAAGAGTAGCCAGTGCTGTTAAGCTCTGAGCCACCTCTAGAGCCCTGTTATTTCATTTTATTTGTCACAAAATCTTGCTATGTACACAGGTTAGCACAAAATTCACCATGTAACCTAGACTGGCTTTGAACAGCAAGTGGGAGCCATCATGTCTAGCTACATTTTTAAAATTTTTTTAAAATTTTATTTACTTCTGTATGTGTATGAATGTACAGTATGCATGCAGGTTTGTGCACCCGTGTCGTGCAATGCCACGGAGGTCAGAAGAGGGCGTCAGATTCCCCTGGAACTGGAGTTCTCCTGGAATTGGAGTTTTGGACGGTTCTTGGCCGCCATGTGGGTGCTGGGGATCGAACCCGGGTCCTCTGCAAGAGCTGTCGGCGCTCTTAACCGCTAGGCCATCTCTCCAGCCTCCTAGCTACTTTTTAAGAGTTTTATAAAGATATTCTGATTTAAATAAAGGCAGAAAATTGTTTTAGGTTCAAAACATAACCAAGCAAAGAAGCAATAAGTAGAAATTGGACTGAGATTGGAATTTATTTATTTATTTATTTTTATTTTTGTATGTATATGAATGTACTGTCTGCATGTAGGTTTGTGCACCCATGTCGTGGAATGCCGTGGAGGTCGGAAAAGAGTCTCAGATTCCCCTGGAACTGGAGTTCTCCTGGATTTGGAGTTATAGACGGTTCTTAGCCACAATGTGGGAATTGGAGTTATAGACGGTTCTTAGCCGCCATGTGGGTGCTGAGGATCCAACGCAGGTCCTCTGCAAGAGTGGGCCGTGCTCTTAACTGCTAGGCTATCTCTCCAGCCCCGAGATTGGAATTTTTAATTCCTATATATATAATCTGCTAAGGGTGTGATAAGGTGATAAAGGCAATTCCCATAAAGCCACGATGTACATATTTCCTTAGATAATCACCCACATTCTAAGCCATTAGAAATACTTCTTTATTCTTACACTTACCTAAAATGCCAGGTAATATCTTGTTCAGGGTAGTGTGTTAGGGACTGTGAAAAAGCACTAATACTTCTGGTGGAAATATTCTGCATTAAACAAGCCAAAAATAAAAAAATAAATAAAAGTTTATCAATGAAAAATTTACAAAGATTCTGTATGGTCCAGAATTTGGCTTCACAGTAAAATAATTCAGCAGGTATTATTTCAAAAGAATGCTTTGCATCTAGGAAGATCATTTCTAAAGTTTTAAACTCTTGATCTGATAATAAATTTTATATCTACAATACAAAAATACGTGTAACCTTAATCATACAGTAATATCTGACATTACAAGTGAGAACATGGTCTTTTTCTGTGTTTTACACATAATCCATTATGTAGAAAATCAGATCTAAGCCCAGGGTTTTGTTATCAGGGGAGGCTGGGAACTCTTTCCTTGGGGTCATAAATACAGTTTTCCATCTGTGTGAAACTGCTTAGGTGAAAAACATGCCTGAAGTCAGGGGCTGCATCAGATGATCTCTGGGGGTCTCTGCCAGGCTTTTTGAGTCTTTGAGAGCATTTTCTAATCAGCATGTTAATGAGTACTTTAAATCTGTATTCTGGTTTCCTTGAAGATAATTACAAGAAACACTAAGTGGAAAAGAACATTTCTACAGGCCTGTAACAGAAGAAAAAAGAAGAAAGGTGTATGGGGATTCTGCCTGAAAAAAAAAAAAAAAAAAAAAAAAAAAAAAAAAAAAAAAAAAAAAAAAAAAAAAAAAAAAAAAAAAAAAAAAAAGTGAAAGATAATACAATGTGACACACGTGACAGGAAAGAAGACCATTACCCAGAAGTGAATGGTTCAGCAGTTCTGGTAACAGCTAAGGAGGTCCAAGGCCCCTGGCTCCCCTCCCTGTTCTTGTGATGCTTTGCTATGTGACTCAGGGCAAGTCACTTGACCTTAGTTTCCTCATCTGAAAACACAAGAGCCCTGGAGTTGTGCTTGATTAGCTGACTAATAGGAAGCTATAGGAGTTGAGCAAAGAATAGAATTTCATTTTGGACTTCATCACTGCTGCAGTGATGACAGATGGGAATCACACAAACTGTGTTAGCCCCTGTGCTTCATTAACCAGTGGGGGGAATAAAGGAATGGATTTTAGCCTAAACTTTGAAAATTCTTTAGAGAAACTTAATTTTACACACTCTATAGCTAATGAATGTAGCAACAATTTATGCTGATTTCTACATTATGGAAAATCAATTTGTGGCTTTGTCCTTTCTGTTTAATTTATCTCTAATTATGACCCTGAAAGAAATAGGAAAATACATCCCTGAATAAGTCAATATGTTTTCTTCTGAACTTAGGTTTGTAAAGGGCAAACACCTTCTTATTAATAATGATATAACTTTTTTATGAATATTGAACAAGAATGTATCAGTCCCGTTAGATTATAACAGCGGAAACCCCCGAGAAGACAGGCACATGAGGCTTATTCACTTTGGGGAACTTATTTACTTCAGAAATTGCCAAGACTGACTACCTGTTGGTACATGGTGGGGGAGCCAGCAAGATGGCGACTGAGACACACTCCGTTATAGTCACTGGGCGGGACCTCAAGTAAAGGGGAAGAGGTCAAAAGATTGACAGCTTCTGGAGGAAGTTGATATCTGTGTGTCCCTTGGAATTCTGGGAAACTGAGACCTAACAAGTCCAAATTATGTTTTTCTATCTTAGAGTATTCATAAGTTTAATTTGAATTTGTATGTGTTTCTGAGCATAAAAGTGATTTACTCTGGTTGCCTAAGTGGGGAAGTTTCCAAATGTGGCACATAGGGCCAGATGCTTCACTCCATCTATTCCCAATGTCACATATTTGCCTTCCAAGTTCAAGGTCAGCCTGGTCTACATAGCAAGCTCCAGGCCAGCTGGGACTACAGGGAGACCCTGTCTCAAAGAGACCCCCCCCCGCGCAAATACCCTAAATTAAAAAAAAAATCAAAGAATGAATGAAACATTCATAACATAGACGATAACATATTCTAAAATCAACTAAAATTTATACATTTGGCACGCCCTCTAGAAAGGTCAATAGTTTTCTTTAAGGTTTAAAAATCAATTGACCAGAAAAACAAAGGACGAATAGTTTTCCTCATTTGTGGATGCTAGCACCAAATCCCTAGTTGAAAGACAAGCTGAGCAATGTTACTATTTCTTTTTATCTGAAAGCAACTGTGCTGTTATAATGTGAATCCCTTAAGGGGTTCTAGAATTAACTTACCACTTATTTTCAGACTTTGTAATTGTGGTATATGGATGGAGGATATGTATTCCTATTTTAGAGTAACATAAAATTAAAGGGAAAATGTGAATTCCTAAACATATTTTGGAATTAACTTACAGTTTATTTTCAGAGGTCATAATTTTGGTATATGTGTGATGTATATATAGGCATATTTTGGAGCAATACAAATGGGAGGGAACAACAACAACAAAAGGACTGGGTCAAAGAACTGACTGGAATCATTAACTTCGGCCCCAAACAATAAACCTTTGCAGAGAAGAAGCTTAAAAAGACTTAGAAAAGCCGGGCGTGGTGGCGCACGCCTTTAATCCTAGCACTTGGGAGGCAGAGGCAGGCGGATCTTTGTGAGTTCAAGGCCAGCCTGGTCTCCAGAGTGAGTTCCAGGACAGCTGGGGCTACAGGGAGACCCTGTCTCGAAAAAGAACCAAAAAGAAAAAAAAACAAAAAAAAAAGCACTTAGAAAAAGAATGAAGGAGACATGTCACAGGTAGACATGCCAAATGAACTGGGGTGGGGTGGGGGGCATGGAAAAGGGAATGTATCTAAATTGGACTGAGAAATGATGTACAAAATACACAAAACATCAATAAAAATATTTTATACAATATAAAAATCAATTGTCTTTATGTCTATGGCCAACCTTGCAGCCTGAAACACCTTTATAAATAGGATTGCTGAGTAATATTAATAAAAGTTATGTTTATTTTAAATAACCATTATACATTTTTGTTAATATCAAAGACTCAGTTCCATCCTGAAAGAGTAGTTGGAATTTTGGGTTGAGAATGAAATTATATGCAGGCTTTTTGTTCATGACTGTTAAGGAGAATGCAGGGATATCAGAATCTATTGCTCTAGATGAGGTATTGGGAATCATAAATTCTGGTTCCAAATCTGCTATTAGCTTTTTAGATGGCATTATACCTTAGTCTCACCATCTGTACAGTACGAATAATCATATTTTGCTAGCACACAGGTGCATCATAAAAAATAGGCAATAAAAAGTAACTCTGAGCATGTAAATATTCTCAGAGCCACGACAATGGGGAAAACGAATGGTTAAGAGACAGAAAGCACATGGCTTGACTTTCTAATTAAGCTATTAGGATCACTTTGAACCTGGAAACAGAAATATTTTCCAATAATATTTACCTCCATAAATTTCAATGTCTTAAGTTTTTCATATTCCAAAATCTGTGAGAGACAATGCAGGAGAATCATATTCCAACACTGCAGTGTGTTTGGTATGTTTCATATGAGGGTTCAGCTGATGGTGGAGTTTTGCTCTAAGTTTATGTGTTATTCAGTAATGAACAGCAACTTTAACTAAACAGCTGAACCATGCATTTTATCTGAAGAGCAGAAACTGCGGTAACTATAAGGATCGCAAGGATGTTTTGTCATAATTTGACACTGACACATACTAATTATGGTATGAGTAAAGCATAGCATCTCTCCCTAACAAACTTCAAATTCTAAGGATATCAATTTATTTGTCCAATGTAGAGCAGCTGTGTACTTAAGGATAGTGTTTATTTGAGGTAGAAATTTAAGAATAGATATGCTTAGTAATAGGGTACTTTGAGATACGGAAAAATTATGGTGAATCAAGAAATCAACCAAATCTAAAAACATACTACTAAATGGTGATTTCTACCATACCAATAAAGATTACAAACTTGCTTTCTTCTACTTGTGCTTGAGGGAACATTTCTTATCATCTGCTGCCTTACAAACACATTTTTGTTTTTACTCATAAAGAAATTCTGAGTTTGAAAGTGCAGAGTTGTTTCCATTTTTCCCTTTGTGTGTATGACTTTCTGAGAGTATTTTGCACTTGAAATTACTACTTTTAGAAAAGATAAAGGAGCATCCTTTAGCTTTTTTTCTTTCATGAAGTTTTATCCCTTCATACGAAAAATAAAACAAACAACACAAGTCATTGGTTTAAACACACGGGTTTAATGTTTATCAGTCAGTAGGAAAGAGAATTTCAAGGATGGGTAGTCAAAACTGTTAAAACCATGCACAGTGGGTGAAAAGTATGAAGCAGAGAAAAGCCATTTGATTCTGTGATTATCATTTGTGACATTCAGAGACGTAGTTTCATTCATGGTGGGGCAGAAGGTCAAAATATATTGAGTTACAGAGCAAGTGGTATTGAGAAAGGAAGAGGCACAAGTGTAGCATACACTTCAGAATTTGAGATTGAAACGAAAGGAAGTAGATCGCAAGACACTTGAAATGTGGCCTTTCGACTATTCTTCAAGCTTCTGGCTGTGTGTACCTCTGGAAATACTCCTAATTTGTAGAGCTAAACACATACACCTTATGGAGGAAAATGAGGAATCTTGGCAGGTTTTATTCAGGGTTTCAGCCAGTCCAAATTTTGTTAGCGTTGAATGGGTGCCCACAATGCCCACATTTTATCATTCATTTCTTTTTCTTCCACCTCTTCTTCACCCTCGTTAATTTCTTGTACTCTCATTCTCCTCTTCCTCAAGGGAACGAGGCCAAGAGTAAACCCTGACATCACAGAAATTAACCTTATTGATAGGAGGATTCATCCAGTTGTATATAGTTTACAGAATCTGGATTCTGTTTAGTGTAACATTTTAAAGGCAACCATTAATATTGATTATTTTAAAGGAAGTGAACAAAAGAAATGGGAATTGTGTATTCCCCAATGAATATGTTCATAACAACATGAAACCTTTCTGTGGACATGTAGCAGTGGAAAGATTATAGCAATATTATTAAACTGACCTGAAGATTCTTCATACCACAGTCACCTGGGGTGTTTATTTTCATACACAAACATATCAGGCAGAGTAAAAAGGAAGAAATATACCTTAGCAAAGACAAGGATTATATTTGCCTCTGAAATTTAACCAAAGGACAATTGTTCATTTATAAATGACTGTCTTTATGAAAAGCTAGATAGTTGAATACTGATGTTGCTTAGGTATAAACTGTTAATTCTGTAACTGTTATTTAAAATAAAGTCACTATACTTACCTGGCAGGGGAGATACCATGATCATGAAGGTGGTTTTCCCAGGGCAAGGCTTATCCATTGCACTCCAGATGTGCTGACCCCTGCGATTTCCCCAAATGTGGGAATCTCGACTGCATAATTTGTGGTAGTGGGGGACTGCATTCATGTTCTCACCTGTTAAAGAAAAAAAATTAAAAAAAATAAAAAAAAAATAAGTCACTTGCTGAGAAAGAAGTAAATAAGTGAAGTTGCAATTCATGAATAGAGAGGTTTTAGAATAGTAATTATGCATAGGAAGCAGCATTTTACTAGCTAATAGTGACAAATCTAGATGTAATTGCTATTTCCAGTGTATGTCCAGATTTTACCATGTGAATTAATATTATCACTTGAGTTAGGCACAGTGCTGACAATGTCAGCAAAAAGGATACTTTGTGATTCAGCTTTGAAATAATGTGTTTTGTATGCAGAAGACCAGGGAAACAGCAGTGTGGATTTGATATTAATAAACCAAATGTTCATCAGAGAAGGAATAAAACACAATTATAAAATTATGTAGAAAGAAAATAAAGCTTCAATGATAATGACATACATAAGATGTTCATATACTTACATCAGAGCTGATTTTTCAGATTAGCTCAGCCAGATTCAATGCCACATGCCTTTAATCCCAGCTTTTGGGAAGCTGAGCCAGGGGTATATTTGTGAGACTGACACCAGCCAGATGTACATAGAAAGTTCCAGGCCACCTTGGGCTACAAGGAGACTGTCCCAAAACGAACAAACATAGAAACAAACCAGCAAAAAAGATTGACTCACATACCAAGAGATGCAGGTACAGGAACAGAATATTATTGTTTAGCTCATAATAAACCAAAGAGCTTTCAGAGCAAAAATAAGCTATGTGAGTAGATCACCCATAGCACAAGAATATCTTGAAACCATTTGACACCCATTTTTTAAAATAGTCCCTACTAATTTATTAGTAGCATATTTACCATTAACATCATATAATTGAGTTGTGGTAAACAAGAAAGGTAGATTTGAACAAATAGAATAAGCCTATAAATGTTGGAGTTATTTGACTGCTGAAAATTATTTTGTCAAAATTTAACAAACTGAAAAGATGAAGATCATGAACATGGATGGAGAATGGCAATTGGGAGGCTGTGAAAAACCACAAGATGGCCAAGCAGCTTCTGGGCTTACTTCTTAACCTCAAAATATTTCTGTGGAATATTCTTCCAAATGTTGCTCTATATTTGTGTGCATGTGCATGAGTATGCATGAGCAAGCACACACACATGCAAACACACACACAACCTAACTGGATATGTGTTACCTGAACTAGAACTTATGGAAGTCTTTAGCATTAATTATTTGATTTTAGTTAGTGGCTATGCATCAGTATGTAGTAAATTAATTTTCTAAAAACTATGTAGTTGTTGCTGCCAGTATATGTAGACAAAGCAACCTCATAATTTTCTACCAATTAACATTTTAGGCAATGTTCATGAGCCCTTGTTAGAAGAAAACCATATCTTGGCATAACATCTTCTGGTAAGATCGATTAAATGCTAGGTATCAAAACCTACAGAATAGAAACTAGAATTTAGGACCACAATTGAATAAAGTGTGGAAGGAAGTATTTTGTACTATTTTTAAAAATTTTTGTAAGTTTAATATTGTCCCCAAATCAGTCTATTTATGAAAAGAAAATGAGGAAGAAAAGAATTAACTCTTAAGAAATAATTGTCCATCAACATAACAGCACATAGCAGCTCAAATGAAAATGGTGGATAGAAAAAACATTGCTGAGTGTCGTTCTAGCTTTCCTTCAATTGCTGTGACAAAACACTCTGACCAATACCAACTTGAGAAGGAAAAGGTTGCCTTACATCTCCCGGGTCACATTTTACCACTGATGGAGCCCAAGGTAAGAACTCAGGGCAGGAACATGGAGGCAGGAGCTGGAGCACAAGTCACGGAGGAATGCTGCTTACTGGCTTGCTCTTCTGGCCTGTGCTCAGCCTGCTTTCTTATACAACATAGAACAACCTGCCCAGGGGTGGTGCCACCCACAGTGGACTATGTCACTCAACAGTCAAGAAATTGCCTCACAGACATAATCACAGGCCAGTCCAATGGAAGCAATTCCCCAATTGGGGCTCCCTCTGCCCACATGTGTCAAGTTGACAACTAAAGCTATCCACGACAAGTGTATTAGTTACTTTTCTCATTGCTGTGATAAAATACCTAACAAAAGCACTTTGGGAGGGTTTATTTTGGCTCACAGTTCTAGGAAATAGGTCCATCATGATGAGGAACTCAGCAGCATGAACATAAAGCACCTGCTCACATTGCATCCACAGTCAGGGAGCTGAATTCTGGTGCTTAATTTGCTCTCATTTTTATTCCTCTTTGCTGCACGGCCCATGGAATGAGGCCACCCAGTTATGAACAATCTTCCCACTTCAACCAAATCTAGAAGCTCCCTCACAGGCATACCCGGTTTATTCAGCTTACATCTCCTGGGTCACATTTCATCACTTAGGGAGCCCAAGGCAAGTACTCAGGGCAGGAACCTGGAAGCAGAAGCTGAAGCACAAGCCATGGAGGAGTGCTGTTCACTGGCTTGCTCCCCTGGCTCATGCGCAGCCCGCCTTCTTATACAGTACACAACAACCCACCCAGGGTGGCACTACTCATTATGGGCTGGGCCCTCCCACACTGCTTGACCATCAAGACAATACTCCACAGACGTGGCCACAGGCCAATCCAATGGAGCCAATTGAGGCTCCCTCAACCCAGGTGTGTCAAGTTGACACTAAAGCTATCCAGCACAAGGTGATTCTAGTTATTGCCAAATTGACAGTCAATATTAATCATGAACCAAGTGAGTCAAAATAGATTTAAAAGACTAGGTCTTCACCGGGAGGTGTGGCGCACGCCTTTAATCCTAGCACTCAGGAGGCAGAGGCAGGCAGATCTTTATGAGTTCAAAGCCAGCCCAGTCTACAGAGCGAGTTCCAGGACAGCTGGGTCCAAAGGGAGACTCTGTCTCGAAAAAGACCAAAAAAAAAAAANAAAAAAAAAAAAAAAAAAAAAAAGACTAGGTATGTGAATGAGAATATATTATATATTGAAACAGTTCCATACCTGTTGAAATGGAAACTTCAAAAAACCAACTAACACAGTTTTTATATTTATCTTAATATTCATTCATAAAACCATATTTTACAATTTTGGTTCATCTAAGTCTAAAAGAGTTGTTTCTATAAGTGTTAAATTTTTATAACATGTAATATTTGGAAATCTTATGTTTTAATAGTTTCATTGGCAGCACTTGATTTTCCTTTTCAATAGTGGATAAAATAATAAGACTTCTTAAATAAAAGTTTTCTTTTAAAATACAATTTATTTACATTTATTTATTTATTTAATGCTTGGTGGCAAGCACCTTTACCTTCTGAGACATCATACTTCCCAAATGAAGAATACTTCTGAAAATGGATGGCATATCATATTAAATGAAAGACCTCTGTAGGATTTTTTTTTTTTTTTGCTGTTATTGGCAAGATGTGTATTAACTCACTGTTTTTAATCCATTTTATACTAAGAAGGAACTTTGTTTCAGAATTTTTTTTTCTTCTTTGGTCTTTTCGAGACAGGGTCTCCCTGTAGCCCCAGCTGTCCTAGAACTCACTCTGTAGAACAGGCTGGCCTTGAACTCACAAAGATCCGCCTACCTCTGCCTTCCAAGTGCTAGGATTAAAGGCATGCCCCACCACACCCGGCTGTCCCAGAAATTCTTAAAAAATAGAAATAAAGATTAATGAGGCAAAGTCTGTGATTAAGGTGTTCATGTCTAACTGGGGGAAAATGTTGAAATAAATATTTAAAAGACAATAAGTACTTCAGAAATAATATATATTAAATATTGTTTGTATTTAATTTAGAGTACCTATAAGGAATCATTGGCTGTGCCTGGGAGATTAAAAAAGAAGAGAAATTAGTCATTAAAACATGAGTAAGAGTTCATTAGATAAACAAAAGTACATAATTTGGGCATAGGAAGCAAACCATACAGAATGATAATTAAGTGACCTGCCGCATTGAACAGATAGTGTGAAGTGTGGGTAACAGAGGCACAAGCAGCAGAGGGCCCTGGGTGGGTCACCTGAAACCAGACTATAAATATGCTGTTTGCAAGGACAAGTATATTGTTGTCACAAGAGTTTCCAAGCATTTGATGCTGAATTTTTAATCATGGAAAAACATACATAGCACTTATTTGCAAATGTATGATTCAGATAGCATAGCATACATTTGGGTTCTGGTATACAAGACAATCCTTTGGAAGATGGGATAGGAATCCAATTGTGGTGAACTGAACAATTCACTTGAGTTATGGTAAGTTGAAATTAAAATTGCACACTATGGTAGATAAAGACAATTAGGATAAAGTTTGTAGGAGGGAGATCACTTGGGGGGAATACAAATGAGTTCCATTGCTGACATGATATCATATATATGTATAGGAAACACCTGTGAAGCCTTCTAGGATGTAATTGAAAATAGAGTTTGGAGCTCAGGGATGATGTGGAACTTGAGTCATTAGCGTTATTAAAGTGACCTTTGTTAGGAACATGCTACAAAGTGCAAAACATGCTATCAAGAAGAAACTTGATGAAACTCAGCATTTTCACTAAGAACAAGACAACATCAAACACATTTAAAGAATAAGTAGAGAGAAGATAGATAGATAGATAGATAGATAGATAGACAGACAGATAGATAAATAGAGACAAAGAGACAGAGAGAGACAGAGAGGTTGCAAACTTCAGTTAGAGAAATTTTGCAAGTGACAAATGCCTCTAGCATCATCAACTAAAGAATGTGAATTTAAATAATTTAACTAAAATAGTTAAAGTAATATTCATATAGAGTGGAAGCTTTATGTGTAATTTATTGACTTTGACAATTAGTGCATTGGTAACTGTAGCAAGGGTGATGACACAGGACTGTGGTAGATGAGGTTTTGAGATTCTAATGGTTTGAAAAGTAATAATGGGAAAAATATAAGACCATTATATGACAAAATAAGAATCATACTTGGCAATATTTATGCAGCAATTACATGTTATGTATTTTAAAACATTGTTAATTATTCCTCTATTAATTTTTTATTTATTTTTCATTTTTTGTACTTTCTGCATAGGAGTGTATTGCCTGAATGTATATAAGTGCACAAATGTCATGAAATCCCCATGGAGGTCAGAAGAGGGCACTGGATCTTCTGAAACTCAGGTTATGGGTGTTTGCTGCCACATGGGTGCTAGGAATTGATCCTGGGTCCTCTGCAAGAGCAGCCAATGCTCTTAAATGCTGAGCTATCTGTCCAGCCCCTCCACTATTCATTTTTTTATATTTTTTATTAATTTTTATTTATTTCTGTATGTGTATGAATGTATTGTCTGCATGCAAGTTTGTGCACCCGTGTCATGCAATGCCGCGGAGGTCAGAAGAGGGTGTCAGATTCCCCTGGAGCTGGAGTTCTCCTGGAATTGGAGTTTCAGACGGTTCCCGGCCACCATGTGGATGCTGGGGATCGAACCCGGGTCCTCTGCAAGAGCGGTCGGCGCTCTTAACCGCTAGGCCATCTCTCCAGCCCCACTATTCATTTTTTACAGTAGACATCAGCATTTTATGTAATAGGAGATTCAGACTTTGAATTGTTACATAATCTGTTCAGGGACAGTCTTTTTTTTTTAAATTTTTTTTTTATTTTATTTTATTTATTTCTGTATGTGTATGAATGTACTGTCTGCATGCAAGTCTGTGCACCCGTGTCGTGCAATGCCGCGGAGGTCAGAAGAGGGTCTCGGATTCCCCTGGAACTGGAGTTCTCCTGGAATTGGAGTTTCAGACGGCTCTCGGCCGCCTTGTGGGTGCTGGGGATCGAACCCGAGTCCTCTGTAAGAGCAGTTGGTACTCTTAACCGCTAGGCCATCTCTCCAGCCCCATGGGACNTATATATATATATATATATATATATATATATATATATATGGATTCTATGTGATTCAAAACAAGTTTCCATGTTTTTCTGTAATGCTAAAACATATGTTAAAAAAAGCCACATAGGGGGCTGGAGAGATGGCCTAGAGGTTGAGAGCGCCGACTGCTCTTGCAGAGGACCCGGGTTCGATCCCCAGCACCCACATGGTAGCCGAGAACCGTCCAAAACTCCAATTCCAGGAGAACTCCAGTTCCAGGGGAATCCGACACCCTCTTCTGATCTCCGCGGCATTGCACGACACGGGTGCAGAAACCTGCATGCAGACAGTACATTCATACACATACAGAAATAAATAAAAAAATTTTTTTAAAAAAGCCACATAAATCCTAGCATACCATTTGGTGAATCACTCAGCCTATCCAGCATGGTTCATAAAGTAACCCCTTAGAACTGTTAGCATTGACAGGGCATGGCTCCATGTTGTCACATTGTCTCCATCAACTTCATATGTTGAAACTTTACCAAAAATGTGATAGGACTTTGTCAGAGATAGATGAGGTAGTCAGGGTATAGTTCTAATTATAACAGTGACACTGTTATACAAGACATTGGAGGGTTCCTTCTCTTTCTACCTAGAAAGAAGTGGTCATGTGACTGAGGAAACATCAAGAAGATGACTGGTTGCAAGACAGACAAGGAGCCTTCAGCCAACCCTAATCCTTATGGACTCCATGATCTTGAACTTTCAGGCTCTAGATCCATATTAAAAACATGACTGTCATTGAAGCAGTTTGGTGTTTTCTCATAGTAGAGAAAAAAAAAAAAACAACTAAGACAATAGTATTTAGAAATTTGTATGAAAACTGGGCCATAGGTTTTCACGTGTTTGTCCTAACATTTCAGTTTCCTTGACTGCATACAGAAGATAACTGAGAAGCCTAGCTAGATCTTACCACAACTACTATGAGTGTTATGTCTTTGACACAAACCAAAGTGTACAACTGAGAGTTCAGGGAAAGTTCCTTTTTTGAATGATAACAATGTATTCAGAATTTTATCAAATGCAGATTAGTCATTTTACTAAGAGCAGTGCTTCTAAATTAAGGTGGTTTTGCCTCTCCTATTGTCTATAACAAAGGACATTTTTGGTTATCACAGATCTTTGGTGTATTTGTGGGTTGTGGTGGAGAGACAAATGAAATCTAGTAAGTAGAAGGCAGGGATGCTGCTAAACATCTTCCAGTGCATGAGTTCATGTTCTCTCTACAAAGAACTATATCACCCTAAAAGTTAATAGTCCCAAAGTTGAAAAAATCCTAACAGACATAAAAATGGATTACATACAATTTTCATACTTAAAAGATTGTTTTGGATTTCAGGGTACCTAAATTTTAAAGGCTGTTGAATGTCATGCATGAATTGATTTTGCTTTGCTTTGCATTTTTAATTTCAAGGAGATAAATATCAATTTATCAATTTCTCTTAAGAAATTAAACTTCCAACTTAATGGTTGAGAAAGAAAAGATACAGCTTTGCATTGTGTAGGATGCACCAGGAAGTGCCAGCAGAAAGGTTGGCCCTGCTGAACATTGAAAGGAAGAAAAGCCTCAGATTGCTACAGACATCAAACCCCTCTGTGGATCCTACTTGTAACAACTATTTATAATGAGTCCTAGCAAAACTTACCTTCCAGGTTCTGCAAAGATTTAATAGGAGAGACTTTCTTACCTCCCCTCCATAGAAAAAGGAGAAATATGATGATGATGAGGTCGTTCTCTAACTGTAGATTGGAGCCAACTGTTATAGAGGTCATCTCTTATAAAACCTTCTTTAATTGACTAATAGACATAGGAAATGTGAAAAGGATTATTCTCTATTCAGAACCAAATATAATACTAAAGTCCCCTTAAGCTATGCACTTAAGCAAAATATATTAACACAGGAGAGGTCTGATATCAGCAATGGATTATTCCACCAGGGAGAAGTTGGCTAGGGGATCCAAGCCCCCCCCCCCCCCCGAAAAGGTAAGGCTTTCTTGCCTGTAAACTGGGATACCTGCAAGAGAAGAGAGGCGATAAAGACCTTTATGTAAGCATGGGGAAGATTGTATTGAGACCTACACTTGCAAGTGTACAGTTGTCTCTGAATACCAGAGAGGTGTTACCAAAGGCCCACAAACCAATAAAGCAGATATAAGGTCCCCCTGAGTCAAGCAAGGACTCCTCCACTCCTCCTCCAGCACCAGCTACACCTCCACTGCCTGGAAATACTGTGCAGCAGTGCAGCCATATGCCTGTATATCCCAAATCTAATTGGTATTAGCTCTCTCCTTGAAGGATAGTAAACCATGGCTAATGCCACAAGCTTACATTTCTCTAGTGGTTAAGAGATGTTTGGGGCTGGAGAAATAGGCGCTAGCGGTTAAGAGGCAACCGACGCTCTTGCAGAGGACCCGGGTTCGATCCCCAGCACCAACACATGGCGGCTAAGAACCGTCTGTAACTCCAATTCCAGGAGAACTCCAGTTCCAGGGGAATCCGAGACCCTCTTCTGACCTCCGCGGCATTGCACGACACGGGTGCACAGACCTGCATGCAGACAGTACATTCATACACATACAAAAATAAATAATAAAAAAAAATTTAATAAAAAAAAAAAGAGATGTTATAAGCCACAGTAAGACTCTGTCAGATTTAACATAAAAAATGTAATTTATGGATTAACATACCATCCAAACATCTGTGTCTATACCAAAGTAACCTAGCATAACAATTAGTACTGTTTAAATACCTATATATCTAATTGTTTGTGCTTCATTAGTAGGACTGAAAGGTTATTCCTGGACAAACTGTCAACCCATGAAAGGAAACAGCCTGAATTGACCAGAGTCCAAGACAACAGCTCCAGAGAAAGTAGACTATTTTGCTTCTCATCTACCTGTGCCCCTTTTCTAAGCCTAGGGAACAATCTGTGGAAGAGGAGGCATGGCAGAATGTAAGGGTTGCGATTGAGGTGAATGGTGAAACTTCAGCAATATAGTCTGGACACTCATTTGATCAACTTGATTGAACATACAAGCCCCCCTCTCCCAGCTGGATGGTGGGACGCATGGGCTGTGTGGGTTTAGGCACAACTGCTTGCAAATTGGTTTTACATGAAGGATGCTTGTACTCAAAACTTATTACTTTTGTTAAAAAATGAAAAAAAAATAAAGAGATAATAAAAAAAGAAATTAAACTTGAAAACATGGAGAAACTCAGGAACAAAACATCCTCAAATCCCTTTAGGCAAACTCTGTCTTCTGGGCTTCAAGGTATTAGTGTTCCTTAGCAGCCAAAACAACACAGGCTGTCGCCATTGTTCTTGGTTGCCCATCTTAACTCAGTGGTAAGACCCTATTGCTGAAGACATTACTTACTTTGGGTGCAGGACACAGAGAAATCAACCTTGAACTGACCAGGAAACTTTCTCCCAGCTAGCCAGCTTCCATACTACCAGAGGTGCTATTCAGGCTGTTGGGTGGGGGAGGGAGACATCAAAAGTCTTACCTAATATTGAACTCTGTATACTATAACTCTGATTAGCTGGCAGGATATACCCACTTGTGCAAAGTGGCATAACAGTCATGAGGACAACCAACTGTTCACCTGGGGTATATGGCCTCCTTCAGAGGAAAGATTTCATGTCTGGTACTGTAAATTTGGTCAGAAGCCCATGGCTCCGGAGTTTATAGGTGGGCCCTAGCAGGTAGACCAATGTTCCTTTGCTAAATGTTCATACTGTCAAACTGCCTTCCAATATTTATGTTTATATCTAATAGTATTATGTTGCTTCTTTGAGTATTTCATACAAAGATTTTGATCCTATTCAGACCCCTTCACCTCCTCTCAGATCAGCCCCACCTTACCATCTATCATTCCATGTCCTTTATTATTTTTTAAGGCCTATCTAGTCTAATTTGTGTTCCCCAAACACTCTTGGATGTGTGTCCACTGGAGCCTAGTCAACCTACTCATCATCACACCCTTAAAAAATGACTTTTTCTCTCCCAGAAGCTATCAATTGCCAATAGTTTCTCAGCTAGTGGTAGAGCTTTATGCTCACCTCTCTTCTGGGATTTTTGTCTGGCTTGAGCTCACACAGGTCTTATGCATGCTTTCAGAATTATTGTGCATTCATATGTGTAACTGTCCTATTACGTTTATTTTGCAGTGGGTAGGGGCTAATGCACAGACTCATAACTGGTCAAAAGGCTGAATATAACTGAATATACCTGAGTACTCAGCTATGAATGAGTAATATATATCAACCTCCCACTATTCCATGCCTCAGGGAATTTAAAAAAGAGGGAGTGAAAGAATGTGAGACCTGGCTAATGGGTAGGAGTGCTGTGAAATGCTGACTTCTCGACATGGCCTGGTTCTTGCACACATCAACTCACAGCAGCTGTGATGATCTGTACAAGACCTGCATCAGATCAAGCGAGTCAAAATTCCAGCATGGGTTGGAGAGAGCCACCCAAAGGCCCCACCCATATTGGAGGAGCTCCTGAGGACCCACACTTACTGGAGGAGCTACTGGCAACTGGTGATTCGTGAGGGAGGGAGAGTCTCGTTCCTTCTCTTCACTAGTTTGAAGCTCTGGCAGTTAGTAGGTTGTTCATGTCCCAGTGGATGGCCACACAGGTGAATATGGATCGCACTGAACTCAGGGGATTAGTAATAACAGAAAATAAAAAATAAAAAGACATGAAGCTGGGAGGAATATGGGGTGGTGATGTTAGAGAGAGTTGGAGGGAGGTAGGGGTGGATGGGTAGGATCAATTTACACTGTACAGATGTATGAAACTTTTAAATAATAAAATATTATAAATAAATAATTGTGCCTTAGATTATATTTAGTAATAGGTAGATAATGATAATATTATTGGCAACAATAACTGAATATTCTGAATCAGGACAGATTTTTCACCTCTTACTAACACTGCTTAAGAATTACTTCACAATGATACCAAGATCTAAATTATATTTGAATTCCTTATTTGTCCAAATTAACAATATGTGAAAACACCTTTCTTTGTTAATGTAAAGGGTGTCAGATGCCTTATTTTCTAGGACACGAATCACAGAACATTCTTCTGTTTGAATGCTTTGTTCAGATTTTTAAAAATGGCTACATAAAAATGATCCTTTATATGACTTTGCCGAAGGTAAAGCTCCAGCCAATTGTGTCACTTTAGTAGAAAAATATTGCTGTTTACTTATCATGATTTACAATAAGGCATGTATATTAGTAAGAAGGAGAGGAGGAGAGGCACAAGGGAAGAGTGTCTAAGGAGACAGATGATACCAGGGCTGTATATGTTATCATCCTGAATTCAGAAGGGAAGGCTGCTAAATGCTCTTACAACCATAATAGCCTATCTCATGCTAATTCTAGCCTGGAGCTTCCTGACACTTCTTGTTCAGAGATAATGGGGACAAAACTACTGGGTGGCTTTTTTTTTTTTTTTTCTGTTGAACAGCAATTTTTTTTTTCAAAAGGATGTCAAATAAATTAAGCAGTCTTTACAAACAGCAACACAAAAGCCTTTTGCTTTCTCAGGAATTCCCAGTAATAACATGCAAGAGTTATTACCCTTGATACTTAGCAGATTTTTTTAATGGCTAGCAATAATCGTTTTGATTGAATATTGGCTTATAATAGGCTTGTAAAGGAATTTAAGCACCCTTAACTGCTTTCAACCTTAGCTTCATGTGCCTAGGGAAAAATCCCTGAAACAATAGATCTTGAAGTCATTAACATGGACATATTTTATAAAAATGAAACTTAATATCTATTGACCTCAAAAGCGAATCAAATTGAAATTAACTGGTTGTATTAATTTCTAATAGTTCAGGATATTATTGACATCTTTTGAAAAATAAATTATTTTATGACAAGTTGCAATTTTCTTTTTTGCAAAGACATTTTATGATTTTCAAAATCCTTTTTGTACTACTCAACTTTACATGTCAACTCTACTCAAATATTTCTGAAATTTTCAACCAGAAGGGACAAACTATTGGGATGTTTATTTAGAAGATGCCAGTATCCCCAGCACCCACATGGCGGCCGAGAACCGTCTGAAACTCCAATTCCAGAATTCCAGTTCCAGGGGAATCCGACACCCTCTTCTGACCTCTGCGGCATTGCACGACACGGGTGCACAAACCTGCATGCAGACAGTACATTCATACACATACAGAAATAAATAAAATTAATAAAAAAATAAAAAATTAAAAAAAAAACTATAAAAAAAAAAAGAAGATGCCAGTATCGCTTGGAATATCAGAAAGCAAGCTAGATTTTGTACTATGTTGCCTGATATTTATGACTCCTCAGTGAGAATGCTTAAAGGCTGTACACTGTTCTTCCAGTATATAAAACAGAAATACTCCAGAGGTTAATCCACCAAAAAATATGTGAAGTGATTCCACTACAGGGCAATAGAATCCACATGAAGTCAGCTTCCAGGGCTTGAACAGGTTGTCAGGGAAGCAGGAAGCAGGCGAGATTGGACTCTGAAGTATTTTGAAAATGATTTCTTACTGGCTATTTTATCACTTCCAATCTCTCAGAGGAGGACAATATTGGTGATTGAAAAATATGCTAGTTAAGGCCATGGAGTCTTGGTGCTCAAAGGATGTCACAGCACAAAGCTTTAAAGAAGTTTGCTATAAACTGAGAGGTCTTTATCTCCTTCTTGCTTTCTGCTTTAAACCTGGTACTGATAAAAATGAATTTCCAAGGAATTTCCATTATGGTCATTTTGAAGTCACTATAGAAATAATATCTGGACTACTTTTGATATTCCCCTATGTTCATTTTCATTGGTTTGTTTTATCCTGTTTTATTTATAGAATACTGACCTGCTTATGATATCTTTACAACATTAATCTTTTTTAAAATTTTATTTATTTTTTGTTTGTATGAGTGTACTGTCTGCATGTAGGTTTGTGCACCCATGTAGTGCAGTGCCATGGAGATCAGAAGACGGCGTTGGTTCTCAGCTGCCATGTGGGTGTTGGGGATCGAATCCGAGTCCTCTGCAAGAGCAGTCGGCGCTCTTAATGACTAGGCTATCTCTCCAGCGCCCCCAACATTAATCTTTAAACATTACATCTTTACAAAATATTGCCACTATGTATATTTTATTAGGGCTGGGAACCATATAATAGCCTTTTATTTAAAAGTTACTAAAGAGATAGCCGAGCGGTTAAGAGCACCGACTGCTCTTGCAGAGGACCTGGGTTCGATCCCCAGTACCCACATGGCGGTTGAGAACCGTCTTTAACTCCAGTTCCAGGGGAACCCGACGCCCGCTTCTGACCTCCGCGGCATTGCACGACACGGGTGCACAAACCCTCAAGCAGAGAGTACACTTGTACACATAAAAAATAAATTAAAAAAATTAAAAAAGAAAAAAAAGTTACTAAACAGGGCTGGAGAGATGGCTCAGCGGGAGGACCTGGGTTTGATCCTCAGCACCCACACGGTGGCTAAGAACCGTTTTTAACTCCAGTTCCAGGGGAATCCAACACCCTCCTCTGACCTTTGCGGCATTTCCCGACACGGGTGCACCAACCTACATGCAGACAGTACACTCATACACATAAAAAATAATAAATAAAAAAATTAAATAAAAATAAAAGTTACTAAACTACTGAAGAGATGCTCATGTATTATTACACATTTAAACTGACTGAAAAAATGCTGGCAAACGAATTGAGTAAAAAGCAGTCATAATATTAAGGCATACTTTTCAAGTTTAATGTATAAAGTGAACAGCAGTAATCTGAAACCAATGTGAAATGTGTGATGAACAGCACACAAATTCAACATGTTGGGTTGAGTGTGCTGAGTGTTCTAACATTCTCAGTTCAATAAGGGTAATACCACTTTCTAACCAATCACAAGGACACATTCTAAAGACTGACATTTTAGGATGATGAAAGAGTCTATCACCTTCAAAGAGAGCCAATCAAGTGGGACACATAGCTCATAGAATAAGTCAAACATGTGATTTTAAGGTACTTAATATCATCATCTAAGCTGGAATCAGCATACAAAAGTCAAATTCCAGATTATTCACCACATTCGAATCAAAGACAGATCATCTGCATTAACACTGTCTTTCTTACCACCTTGCTTCCTGCACCCCTGCAGAAGCATTTCTTTGACACCCTTTAACTATCTTGGGACTCTTAGCCTCCTTTTTTTCACCTTCCCTCCTCCTGCACTGACATCTCAGGCCAGACTCTAGCTGACACCTGCACTAATAGCAGGGTAGATTATCTACTGTTCTTAATTATCTCTCCCACAGCTCGCCTCCATTAGTGTGGATAATTGACTGTATGTATAACATTCATAAGCAGAACATTGTACTATAGAAAAAAATTCAGGAGAGGAAAAAAATGAATATTTAGCTTACATAAGATTATCTGTGTATGGTATCAGGCATTGTGAAGCATCTGGAGTTTGGGGGACACATCTGTTTTTCCTTTGTTGGAGAAGTCATTAAGAATTTGGAATGAGATTTGTCAAAGGAGGAAGTGTTGCATGCATTTTTCATTGAGAAGACATTCAAGGAGAGTTTCAATGAAGGAAAGTTGTTTTCTCAGAAGACTTGAAGCAGCAAATACTGATAAGAAATTATGAAAAACTCAAAGAATGGCCAGGAGTTATAGGGCTGCCCGAGAGCCTGAAGGAAGTGAGGGCCTGGATTCAGAGAAAACTAGTCATCAACAGAATTACTGGGAGGGAAGCATACATCCCTGTGATCTCAGTCTATACACTGCCCCTGTTGTTGTTATCCTTCTGAATAGTTATGTATCTGGGAGGATAAAATAGTGAATATGCTTATTAATTGCTAATGAATGATGAGCTTTGAGTTTAAAATAAGTGTCTGGATTGGCTATAGCTTACTTGTTATTTGAACCATTTAAGAAAGTTTCACAGCCGGGCGTGCTGACACACGCCTTTAATCCTAGCTCTTGGGAGGCAGAGGCTGGCGGATTTTTGTGAGTTCAAGGCCAAGGCCAGCCTGGTCTACAGAGTGAGTTCCCGGACAGCTGGGGCTATAGGGAGACCCTGTCTTGAAAAGACCATTAAAAAAAAAAAAAAAAAAAAAGAAAGTTTCACATATTGTAACTCAAAGTTGTATTGCTCTAAGAACAAATAACAACAACAAACACATGGACAAAATTATCACAGTAAGTGTGCATTGCCTTAAGTGAATACAGTGCATTAGGAAGAAAATTAAAACACGATTTGGCTGTCAGAATACCTCTTTAAAGCTGAGACATTGAAGGAATCCTTAGATAAAGACAGGATTAGAGATTGTTCTACTGCTAAGTAAAAAATATCATTTTCCCTTTTTATGTGTGTGATCCAACTCAAACTTCTCTATCTTCCATATTTGCAAATTAATTTTCACAGTAAATATAAAAGCCATTTTATCTTATTACTAAGACTATATTAAGTGACTTACCAAGACTGTATGCTATATTATTTTTGAAGTTCTAGGGGGAGAAAAAAAGAAAAACTTGGCTCTCTCATATTGTTGACTATACAAAAAATGAAAATGTATTTTGAAGTGATTTATTAATTGAGATTGTGTGAGACATAGGTGTTGAAAGCTCCTTAAAATTCCTGGCTCCATTTTGCTTTGTTAGCTTCACTGCTAGTAGAGTCTTTAATGCAGAAAGGTTTTCATTTGTATTTCTGCTGACTTGCACATTCCACACAATAGGCCTTGTTATTAAGGGCCTGATCATGGTCACTGCAATTTGCAGTGTTAGCTAATTTTTGAAACTAGTCGTGAATTTGAAATTAATTACAGACTATTTTGGGTTCATTAGTATCTGTGAAGGATTTCATGTCTGTTGTCTTGTTTTTAATTGAGTAGACCAGACAAAAATAAGAAAATGCTGCCCTTTTTTTCAAATGTAGAGATGAGATGAAGTGGTGAAATCTGCACCTGAAACACTGAAAAAAGTACAAGCAAAATGGAATATATTCATTTATCCAATGAACAGTAATAATCAAGTGAGAAAAGCAAAAATGAAACAAAGACAATAACACAAGTTTTTGAATTTTGTGCATATTTACTAAAAAGTGTCAAAGTTCTAAGTATTCTATATAATCAAATATTTGTTAGGTTTGTGAGGTTAACTGCTTAGAGCTGAGCAACTTGTAGCTTAATTGCTTCTCCTACTTATGACAGTGGAGTTAGAAATGTCTTTTGAGTCCCTATCCCCAAAGCAGGAAACCCAGCCTGAGGCACCACGAATGCTATACAGGAAACAGTAGGTAGCATAATTCAGCCATGTCAAATTAATGTTGCTATCCTGGGAAAATAGATAGCATAATGAAGGGAGAATAAGGACATTTAGGGGAGAGAGTCCTTCAGTAGGACACACTGTCTAGCTTCTGTTTATGTGCAGATAATAATTTGTTCCCCATTAAAAACAATGTTCTAGAAATTAATGGTGAGAAATTAGATGCACATTTTGTATTCATGTATTCATTACTCTTTTTAAATATCTGGTTGCTTTTCTTTTGTTGCTAAATTTCCAAAAAGTAGACAGGGAGATTATATAGAACTCGTGCAAGGACATATTGGATTGAATATATTTTGTATGTGGAGTTCAATGAATAAATCTCTTTGCTCTCTGCTCCTGTGGTTTGAAGTCATCCTCTCGCTTGTTAGATGATAGATTATCATCAAAGGAAAACAGCAGGTTTGCACTCGCAATGATAGATAATGGCTTGAATGAAAGTATGTTCCTGAACTTGGTTGAACAGCCAGCCTCATCCTTTGAGACATTTAAAAATATACTAGTAAAGAAAAAGAAGATGCCCTTCAGGGAAAAATATTTCCTCTATGCATACATAATTTGTCTTTTCAAGATTTTGCTTCTTATAAAAAAGTGGAACTAGTGCTGTACCAACAGGAATATAGGAAATTATCTTTAAAGTCACAAAAAGAGCTTCTAAGCATGGAACAGGATAAAAGTAGAGCAGAGACAGTCTGTCCTCTCGCTTGACTGTGGTCACACAAGCCTTGCGCTCAGTTATATTTCTCATGTGTCCTGTGACATGCTCAATACTGCTTTTTAAAGTACTGCTAAGTAAAAAATATCATTTTCCCTTTTTATGTGTGTGATTCAACTCAAACTTCTCTATCTTCCATACTTGCAAATTAATTTTCACAGTAAATATAAAAGCCATTTTATCTTATCACTAAGACTATATTAAGTGACTTACCAAGACTGTATGCTATATTTTCATTTTTTACAATGAAAAAGTAGGTGCTAGAGTAATTTATACCAGTGACTAAAACATTAACCAAGATGACAAGAAAAATTCCCCTTATGAACCATATTTTGGTATATTATAATGATACATAAAGTAATTATCCTACTGTATGAAAATAACATACACAAAGCATGGCTAAGTGAGAGCTTTCAAACCACCATTACAAAAAGACTCAAATGAACAGCATTGATACTCAGTTTCACATGATTAGTACAATTAGGAAAATTATATTTATTCAAGTATTACAATATTAACCCCAGCCCCAAAACAATCTTGGACTTAAGAAGACTGAGGATTATAAAAACAAGATGGAAAGTGAAGTCAGCTTCCTATATTATTTGTTCTAATCAGCAATAGCAAATGAGATATGACCTGTTCCAGATATTTGGATTTCTTAATGTATTGTAGTAAATAGATTGTTGTTCATATTATAATAAACTGGAGTCATTGCCTGGGGAGGGAGACTACATTATAATTAAAATGTTGCTAGAGGAGTTGCTACAGAATATTTCCCAAGGTTCTTAACTCCCTTTAACCAGAGTGCTCACTGTATTTTACAAACTTGTATTTGTTTTCATTGAAGAGATTTCTCAGAGGGATTTAACTTTTATTTCCTAATATCTTAGGGAAGCACCTCAGCTTTTTAGATCTGTTCAATATACAGAGTATCTGTGGCTAAGGTATGTTTCTATTTACAAGGAAGAACCAAAACTATGAAATTAAAAAAAATAAATCTTACAATACTGAACATAAACCACTCAACCATATCCTTGTTCCCGGAAACTTTCTATTTATTGGGGAAAATTTGTGTTTAAACATTTTTAATAGCATCTTTCTCACCTTCCCAAGCATGCTCTTATTTCTAATTCTCAATTTCTACAGTTCTAAGTACAGTTTCTTTGTCAGAGGCATGGAGAATTCATCCAGCATAAAATTCAGCTCCTTGGTCCTTCACTAGCATGAGATGTCTTCTACACTGCTCCAGGCCCTTTCAGAGCTAACATCTGGAACAGCAGAGTTGTAAGACCCAGGAACAAGCTGACTGCCAGACACATATGTAAACCAGTGCCAGTGGCCTCTAAATGTGATTGTTTTCTAATACACTCCCTGTTTAGTAGTCTTCTGGAATCTAGAAGTACCCACCTTTCTGGTCTCTTCTGAGATGAGCAATACAATCTTCAACAATCCTACACACTTAGGATTCCTGTTCCAGAGCCTGGACAACCAGAGGTGCACTGCTCTTCAGGGGGCCAACAAGCCTGTTAGACACTCACTTTGCTTAACATTTAAAAGGGGCTTCATGCAGTACATGGTGTTCGTATTACCCATAATTCATATATCCTTTCCCTCTGATTCTGGTGGAACTGTTGCTAGAGTTGGTCTTTTAGCTGTCATTCATCCTATTCCTCGGGGATTTTTAAAGGTAGGAGCGTTGGAAACTGTGTTGCCTCACACATATTAGGGCAAAGTGTTCCCTTTAAAGATCCTGCTATTCAGCTTAGACCAAGAGGAAAGTTCCTCCCTTCTATTGTGTGTGTGTGTGTGTGTGTGTGTGTGTGTGTGTGTGTGTGTGTGTAGTTGTGGCTAAAGAATACCAAGAATTTCTCCACAGCCTCAACTAGAAAATGAGTGATATATTGAGAAATCTACCAAAATAAAAATTTGATTTTGCCATTCTCAAATTAGTCCTACACATGTAGTTTGGAATATGGCCAGAGACTGGGCTATTATCTTTGTCCAAGACCTATGGTAATAGCTGAATGAAATGTCCTTTGGCTTATGTATATAGCTTTCATTGATACTAAAGACCACAAAGAGTTGTAGTTTAATTTTAGATAGGTAAATGAACTAAATAGTATTACGTTCTAGGATGTTCACAGATGAAGGCAGTGGATGGAAAAAAATTAGGCAATTTTTAGGGATGTATGTCAGGACAAAGTTGCAATCATCTCAGTATTACCTGCAAGGCGACGAGCGGGAGGAAGGATGAGGTAGCTCAAAATGCAGAGCAGCAGGGGATTAATTAAAGAATGCTTTACTTGCTTGCTTATTATATACGTGTTATAACTGTGATAAAATGTCAAGAAAAGTTTTATACTTCTGGCATCTATAAGAAAATACCATTAGTGGAAATAAGGAATGTAAAACAAAAAAATGAATAAAACAGTGTTGTGTTATAAAGATATATGATCACATAAATGTATACATTTGGCCTACACTCACATTAACTGGATAGTCTGTAAAGTCTTTTTTTTTTTTTTTTTTACAGTTCTCTGTAGTCCTGGCTCACCCAGAAGTCACTATATAGGCCAAGATAGCCTCAATCTCACAGATATGTACCTGCCTCTACCTTCCAGGTACTGGGATTAAAGGCATGTACCATTAACCCCATCAAGTATATTCTTGAGTAATTTCTTCTACTACTTCTATAAAGGTGCAGGTCGAAAACCTTTCATAAAGTGGGGAATGGAGTTGATTCTGTTACAATTTCAGCAAGATTCTGCTGCTGAGAACAGGAAAATAATCAATATAAATATTATCTGTGCATTTCCAAGGAAATGGCTACTGCACCTCTATATTTTTAAATATATTCTTTTGGCTAAATATTATAAAGTGTATGGATGAAATAGTAATTTTGAGATACACCATTATGTTCCTGTTTTGGAGGTCAACTCAACTAGGTTACTGCAATGTACACTCTCACTAATTTAAGGTAAAGACAAGAATTTGACTTACCAATATGGAATCAATAGGGTTGAATTGGGCAATTTTATGAAATCTGAAGCCAAGTTGACTGGCTTAAATTTTAATGCTCTCATATGTATGTTAAATCCTATAGAGAGAAGACTTCGGAAGCAAAAATAAATATGACTGTGTCAGTTTTATTGTTGTGATCAAATGCTTGACAGAAAAAGCTTAATGGGCTATCTCCTTTAGCCCTTCCTGAGGTATTCCCTTAAGTTAAAATGTATTTCAGTTCATGCTTTCTAAGGATTTAGTCAACAGTCCCTGACTACACAGACTCTGGCCTGTGGTAAAGAAAAGAAGAGGCTAGGGTAAGCTATGCTCTTCAAAGACATGCCCCACTATTTCCTCCAGCCAGTCACCTTCTTCCAACTTTCAGACTTTGAATCCATCACTGGACTAAACTGTTCATTAGGGTAGAGTTCTCACAATCTGATCATCTCTGGAAATGTCCTGGTAGATACACCAAGAAGTGTGTTTTACTGGTCTAATCATTTCTCAGTCTGATCAACCGACAAATTAACCTTCATAGTCAGATCATTATGCAAATTATAAGGCTCATCTATAGACTCTACTTAGATCAGCCCTCGGTTCAAAGTCTTGCATGAAGTCACAGGATCATTTAATTAACCTCTAAGCTATAAGGAATGATTTTTTTAAAGCTGTTGTTTTAAGCTATTTAATTGGACTTAAAGCTCTCCCAATGGGAGGAAACACATGGGTGGCACTGTAAATATAATCAAATACATACAGCTGGAGAGATCATAGATCTTAGAGGAAACCCTATCTCTGTCATAACTGTAGACAAATGAAATTTCTTACTGTATGCTAATTATGAATATTTAAATTTATAAACAATTTTGCTATTCACCACTCATCAAAGAAGCGTCTTTTTGGAGTTGATGGGAACTAATACAGAGTTCCACAGCTGGTCACACCCAGAGAGTATGTCTGAGAGATACCCAGCCCTGAATGACACCTCTAGATTAGAACCTCTGCACTTAAAGGCTCATGGAATATAGCAGAACAGGAGTAGAGAGGATACTGATATATCCCACAACTCTCACCAGCAAAACTTCCTCATACAGCAGAGTGTGATGTACATAGAAGACCATAACTGGCAATGTTGTCAAGAATAAGAGACTGTAGCGTGTGTGTCCCCAGATAGGACTCCTATATTAAACCTCACCCATTCATGGCTCAGGAACCACTGGGGAAGAGCGGATGGGAAGAAAATAAGTACCAGGTTTGGTGCATGAGCACAAGAAAAAGAAAATTTCATGCCTCTGGGAACTCATATCATAAGGATTTGCAACAATGGTAACAACATTCGCAAGACTCATGCTGACCAAATCAGATAAAAACCCACCATAGGGGCTGGAGAGATGGCCTAGCGGCTAAGAGCGCCGACTGCTCTTACAGAGGACCCAGGTTCAATCCCCAGCACCCACATGGCGGCTGAGAACCATCTGAAACTCCAATTCCAGGAGAACTCCAGTTCCAGGGGAATCCGACACCCTCTTCTGACCTCCGCGGCATTGCACGACACGGGTGCACAAACTTGCATGCAGACAGCACATTCATACACATATCGAAATAAATAAATAAAATAAATAAATAAATAAAAACCCAACATAGGACTGGGGAAATAAGAAGTAGGTCCCAACCTTAGCTGAGGAACTATTGGCAACTCATTACTGCTGGGTGAAGGAGAGTAGATCTTCTTTAAGGGAGTGACTCTAGATAGGCTGACTAGACTCCAGTGGATGAACTTGCACTGAAGGTCATCTGTTTACCAATGTTTAACCGGAGAGACCTTAACATATATGACAGAATGCATGAAATCTGTAGGGGACTATTGGAGCATAGGTGGGGATGTCTAAATTTGATTAAGATCTATTATATGAAATGCACAAAATTTCAATAAAATGTACATTAAAAATAAAATTTAAATAATATGTCTTATTCCTAAATTTCCCAGAGTGGCTGTAGTATGTTTTGTACATACAGGACTGTAATTCTTTGCTGACAATTCCCTCAAGAGGTAAAGTGTCTTCCTCTATATTTTGGATCTGAGATCACCTTGAAATGTTTGTTAGCCATTGGAACTTTATAAAAATGATATATGGTTTTTAGCTCAAGCACCAAGAGGTCTTATATGTTTTTACCCCTCTCTTACCCTTGACTGCCACATGAACAAGTTTAGGTTAACATGCTGCATGATGACAGAGTAATCCAAATACCTCCTCTCCTCCCCCAGATGTCAGCTGAATGAGACATATGCCACACAACCCCAGCTATCCAGGGGACACAGGAAGCAGCCATTCCACAACCAACTACAGATGCATGTGTGGATACAGCTACAATCTACAGACCCTGGCACAAAGTCATAGGATCAATTAATTAACCTCTAAGTTATGAGGAGTGCTTTTTTTTCTTTAAAAAAAAGCTATTATTTTAAGGCACTAATTTTTAGAATTGTTTGACAAGTAGCAAAAGTAAATGGCATAGGAACTATTTCTAATAAACTGTTGGTAAGGTGAATTTGCTCAAATCTATTTCCCGTTTCATTTGCTGAGGTCTAACCTCAGATATGTAAATACATATAAATTTTAGTCTGGGTATTTAGTCTAGGTTTTACTTTATTGCTGATAGAACAAAATTCCCTAGATGGATTAATTTAAGCATAATGGAAGTTTACTTTTCATGAATCTGAAAGTTGAGACTTTGAAGACCAAGGAGTTGGTATCTGCCAATGGTCTCTTTTGCTATGCTATATTACTTGGGAAAGTGGAAACGTAAGAGTGTGTGTGTGTGTGTGTGTGTGTGTGTGTGTGTGTGTGTGTGAGAGAGAGAGAGAGAGAGAGAGAGAGAGAGAGAGAGAGAGTAAAATGGGGGGGGTAGATTTTCTTTAATAAGAAAACCACTTTTATCTTACCTTAACAGAATTGGTCTACTCTTTCTGTCCTTGGTGGCCTAACTGGTACGTACAAGGCCTAGGCTTCACTTCACCAGACTGTTGCATTGATGATTAAGTTTCCAACACAATATTTTGCAGAAGCACATTTGAATCTTAGTATTCAAAATATCTGTAGTAGTTATTGTCAGAATAGCTACAGAGTCCCAGATGTCATGTGAACACAACACTCCAATTTTGATCACATTTATAACTTTTTATTTGTTTTGTTTATACTTATTGTAAATTATGTTTATATAAAACAAATTTAATTAGGGGCATTTTCTAACTTTTTACCAAAATTATTTATATGTGAAAGAATGTTAGCAGTGCCAATATTTTTAGAGTGGAAAATGAAACTTTTGTTTAGATAATATTTAGAAAATTTAGATTTCATTTTTAAAATGGGGAAGACTTACTTAATTTTTTATCCATATTTCATTATATTGTGCCACTAATTGTAGCTATGTGATAAAATATTTCATAATAAAACTAAATATATTCATATTAAGAACCAGAGAATATGTATTCTCTCTTTTTTTTTTGGTCGTTTTGAGACAGGGTCTCCCTGTAGCCCCAGATGTCCTGGAATTCATTCTGTAGACCAGGCTGGCCTTGAACTCACAAAGATCCTCCTGCCTCTGCCTCCCAAGTGCTAGGATTAAAGGCGTGTGTCACCACGCCCTGTGAGAATATGTATTCTCTCCCCTTCCCTATCTCCCACCAAATAAATGACAGGAAGACATATATAAATAATAAAATATGTATGTATTTTCAATGTAATTTCAAAGCAATTATAAACAGAGAAAAGTTGGCCACTATTTGTCTTCACATTTGTTCTTCTGCAGGACCAATATCAGTGATTTAGATCTAGCTGATTTCTACTGAGACTAGCACAGAGAACACTGTGACTAATTATCTAATCTATACCTCCAGGGTTTCACTTCTGCTCTGATGTTCAATTAGAAGCATTCAAATGCAGCACAAGATCTTCTGCAGCTCTTCAAAAATATTTTTTGGTGCATTGACTAATAAGCACCATTCATTATTATATTAATTGACATGATTCATTTGTAATGCTTTCAAAACCAGTGGTCAGAGTTAAAATGTATAACTTGTCTCTCAATAAAAACAGCATGTTTTTAATAATAAAACTGTGGATAGATGTTAATTGAATTGATTATATCAGAATACCATTAATATTTAATAAGTCTATTTTTGAAGTAACAAAATGAGAATAATAAGGATTTTCTTATTAATTAGTGCCAATTGGGCTTTTGTTTCTTTTACCTTAAAGGCTGAACTGAGTAAATTTAAGATAAACCTGATGTGTGTATTTCTTATTTGTTTAACAAAAATTGCAGTTCATTCTGTGCCTGACACTTTGATAGTTTTTATGCATATTAGCTCATTTAATCTTGACGTCAACCCTAAAGACGCTCATGTAGAAATGCAGAAATTGAGACAAGGAGAAGTAAAGAAACCTGGCTAAGGTTAGAAACATGATTAGTAAAAAATCAAAGGATGAACTTTAATCTAGGCTGCCAATTTATATCATCCATAATTTAACAACTAAATTATATGTATCATATATTCATTTTAATTTATTATTTATTTTTATTTGAGATGGGATATATAACCAAGTTAACCTCTCTATGTAGCTGAAGATTATCTTCTAATTGTTCTATCTTCGCCTTATGAATGCTGGGATTCAAGAGCAGCATGTGCCACCCCAACCAGCTTATTTGCTGCTGAGGATAAAGCATAGGGATTTGTGTCTGGTGGAGTAGCCCTCTATCAAATGAGCTGAATTCTTAGCTCAAATATAAAGTATGTCTGCTTCCTGAGTTTATCACAGTGCCGATACTAAATAATTGGTCTCATTCCAGAGTCAACTCATGAAGTACTCTCCCTAGAATGGGCTCTGTTATCTTGTATATGACCACCACACTTAGAAGCTTCAGGTTTGTTTATATCAGGTTTAAAGACTGAAAGGGCTATTAGATACTATTTGAAACCTGCAAATGCCCTTCAAATATCTACATATTTATTTGAATCAGTGCTAGATACAGAAGAGCTCTTTAGCATTTAAGTTATGGATTGTATAGGTTTTCTGAAAATACAATGTCCATACATATACATATTTCAGAACAGATTTCACATCACTAAATGCGTTCTAAATGCCTGCTATTTGAATTGCCTAAAACTCAAAGTGAAGCAACAGATGGAGGAGAGGACACAGAGAGTCGCCAGGGGTCCCTGCTAATTATCCTGTGCTACCATATGTAGCAGCACTGTATGTAAATTGTCAGTGTATATTATATTTATCACTAATGTCATCCTTTATCTGCAGGCTATTTTCAGAAGCTAGGTACTTGCCCAAACTATTAACCACTTCATTTAGTACAAAGAGGAAAGAGGGCTTTTATGAGTAGAAATGTATGAAAGTGGCAGTCAAATCCATAATTTAGCAATGCATCATGAATCCTTAACTTTCTCATTTAAATATTCTACTTTGTGGAAAAAATACAGGTTCTCTTTCAAAAGTCTCACCATAAAATATTATCTCTAGGAAATAAAAAATTATTCTAATGTGCATAGAGCAAAGATATTATTTCTCAGTCAACTTTTGCTTTATTTTTCTTCAAGGCAATATTTCATGCTGTCATTATAAAATATTTTGACAGAACATTATTTCTGTAAACCTAATGCTGCAAGGGATTTTTAAACTCGATTTCGTTGTGGAAATCAAATTGGCTCTTTTAAACATAGAAAGTTAGATACACTTGAAATAAATATGACTAATATCTTGAAAAAAGAATATAATTTCAGTTATTACATGGTTATTGAAACAGTCTGTTAAGAATGCATCCAAAGTTTATGTGTTAAACTACAAAATGTAGCCAGATGATGGCTAGAAATGTGAATACAGACATCATCTAGAAGTTGATTATTTTGGAATTCAAGAAGATTAAATTAATTAGCAAAAGAATTAGTGTTGTTGAATAGCAGGATTTTGGCAATAATTGTTTGAAGATCCAACTAGGTTACAGATTTACTAGGAGCAAGTTTGGATGGCATAGTAACAGCAGGAAGAGGGTACACTTTAGTTCTGCTGGGTGACAGAAGCAACATCATATGCCTCCTGCCTTCTTATAATTTTCTCTTTAAGGAGAGTTTGGAGAATGGAGTAAGGAAAACTATGGAGAAATCTGAGCAGCTTAATAAAATGATGCATAAAATACTCAGAAGTAAAAACAGATTTAGTGTCATGCAATGATTCTCTCTCTCTCTCTCTCTCTCTCTCTCTCTCTCTCTCTCTCTCTCTCTGGAAGCATCATTCCAGTACATATGGAAAAGCTGTGGCATTTTGTAACTGGAAAGACTTACTCTGAAGGCTTACAAGCTTAAGGTCTGTCAGCATAGTTAAACAAAAGTAATAGAATCTGGGCTTGGTGGTGCACACCTTTAATCTCAGCACTCTGGGGGCAGAGGTAGCTGGACCTCTGAGCGAAGACCAGTCCGGTCTATACAGGAAGTTCCAGGCCAGCTGGAGCTACAAGGAGACACTGTATAAAAAAAATAAAAACAAATAAAAAAACAAGCAATAGAGGTTTTCTTCAGTATCCTGGAAATAAAAGGAAGATCAAGTTGCGTTATCATTTACATTTCAAGTGAAAATCAGAAGAAAACATTTTAATTAGATGAGGAAAATGGAGAGAATTTGACACGAATACTTGTCAGATAAAAATATTTACCTGCTTTAAACATATTCACTGTAGGTATGTATAAAAACACTAGATGGTGCGCATTAATATGCACACTTGTATTGTTTTATGTATCAGTTAAAGAATATATTTTAAAAGGAAGAAAACAAAATGAGACTCAAATTACTTTGTGGCAATTAAGTACAAGTTATTATTCTGTGTCAATCACAATGGAAGATTTCTAAACTAATAAAACTCTAAGTAGGGTATAATGCACTAGTTCTCCAAGGGAAATTTATGGAGGCCTGAGGATCCCTAAGAACTTCTCAGAGAGACCACATGGTCAGAGTATTTGCATGATTACACCATCACACCATTTGCCCTTTTTCAGTCTCATTCTTTTAAAACTGTACTGGAAGTTTCCCCGAGGTTACCTAACCTACGATAAATCATGATTCTGGTAATTAATAAAATGTGTGCTTATGTACTCACATATTTTCATAAACAAGGGTTCTTTTGAATCCTCAGAATGTTTTAAGAGTCTGAATGGTCCCTAGACCATAATAATTTAAGGCTGCTTCTATACTGTAATTGTAATGAGAAAACAAACATTCAGAGAGTGTAAAGTACTTAAATTTTGATTAGGAACTTAAAAAATAATTACATCCTTGAAGTAGTGTTTTCCATAGCAATCAAATCTCAAATAATCTTTAGAAAATAGAATATTATTTACAGTAATAACAGCACAGTATTATAACAGCACAATCCTGGAGTTATACTCAAAAGGAAAATGTTTTAATAAATATTACTAAGACCTAAGAAATTAAACTTTCATAATGATATATCAGGAAATTAAATATTCATTCATTTAGGAAATGGTTTCTCTTCAATAGCTGTCTTAAAATCATTACTCCTCAGTAAAATGACTGTGGTTTAGCCACCCATGAGAGGAATAGATTTATATAGTACTTAGAGGCATTCCTTCAGTGTGCAAGGTGTCCAGGAGCTTGCACAGCAGACGTAGTTGGCTGTTCATTTTGTTTTCAGATTTATTCATTTTGATTTCATGTGTATGAGTGTTTTGCCTGCGTGTATGAAAAAGCATTCAAGCGTGAAATGCCAGTGGAGTGCATCAGATCCCCTGGGTCTGGAGTTAGGGGCAGTTGTTCACTACCATGTGGTTGTTGGAATCAAACCTTGGTCCTCTGCAAGAACAGCCAGTTCTCTTAACCGCTGAGCCATCTCTCTAGCCTCTAATTGTCTCTTCTTATCCCTTATCCCTTTCTTTGTCAGCTTCAGGTCTTAAACTCTCCTATCTGTATCTAACAAATCTTTTGCTTTTCCAACAAGCCACAGGCTTTCACATTTCCATGCCTTTGATCCTCTTTATTGTGCTAGAATGTCTGTAAGCACCTACTCTATTTAACGGAATTTCCATTTTCTTGATTCAGTTAAATCAAGTTAAGATCCTTCTGCCATTAATCCTTCTTTCACAACTCCTAGGAGTAATGCAAGTTTTTTTTTTTTCTTCAAGCAGAAAACACCAGCATCCTAATTTAGAAATTTCCTCTAGTATTATGATTGTTTACTTAGCATTATTTATCACAGCACATTTATATTTTTTTACTTATTGAGCTTAGAAAGTATGTGGTACCTTGAAGATGCTCAAAAGAAGGTAGTCATATCTTGATCTGTTTGCTTAGGACTGTAATTACGGCATTGGGAGGCGGAGAAATGAGGAGTGTTGCGGATTAGAAGACGTCCTATCTACTTGGGAAGTTCCAGGCCAGGCCTGTGGTAGAATGATACCCTGCTTAGAAAACAATGTCATCGGGCTGGAGAGATGGCCTAGTGGTTAAGAGCGCCGACCGCTCTTGCAGAGGACCCGGGTTCGATCCCCAGCACCCACATGGTGGCCGAGAGCCGTCCGAAACTCCAATTCCAGGAGAACTCCAGCTCCAGGGGAATCCGAGACCCTCTTCTGACCTCCGTGGCACTGTGCGACACGGGTGCACAGACCTGCATGCAGTCAGTACATTGATACACATACAGAAATAAAAACAAACAAACAAAAAAACAAAAAACAATGTCATCATCATCATCATCATCATCATCATCATCACCATCATCTACAACAACCAATTATCCACCCATCTAACCAAACAACCTAACAAGCAAAGAACAAAGCAAAGGAAGATGGTCTTACCATAGTAACATTTCCTTTTCTTCAATATAATTTCATTTCCAGGTTTATCCCATTGGGAGAAGATACCTTTATCAGACTATACCAAGAGTTTCAATATATGGTGGAAGTAAAGGAGTTCCTCTTAAATATGTAGTAATTACAGGGCAGATATGAGTGGGGAGTCTGCATAGTAGAGAGGGATCAGAAGCACTAAGAAGTCTGGTTTTCTGTAGCTTATTTTAGAAATCTAATGTCCTCATTGTCATTTCCTTATAGGACTGTTATATAAACTTTAACCCAGTATTATTGAAATACTTCATGAATATTTGGTATCACAGAAAATAAATTTATGTAGTCAAATATGCACTGGAAATACTGAATGTTATATTGTCTTCTTGGAGAATTACAAGTTATATGTCTGTAAATGGTGTTAAGAGGTCCTTCAGGGAGCAAACATTTAATTCCAGTTAGCTCTGGAAGCATTTTCATGGATTTCTTTTCTAGCATAATAAATAAATAGCCAGGTGTGGTGGTGCATGCCTTTAATCCCAGCACTCAGGAAGATCTCTGTGACTTCAAGATCAGCCTGGACTACATAATAAGTTCCAAGACAGCTGGGGTCTCAAAAAGACAAAAAAAAAAAAAGAAAAAAAAAAAGAAATAGTAAAATATAAATGCAGTACCTATGAATATTTCAAGGGAGTATAACAGAAATATACCTTATGCCACAAACACAGGTCATGCTTTACCCATTTCTGAATTATTTCCAGAACACACATAAGAACAGCTCACTACCGAATACCTTGGCTTCAGACTGGAAGGAGTCGAGCTCTTGTCAGAGGAGTCTTGTGAGTGGTGACTCAACATTTTAGTAAAATTTTTAGGACCAGTATATAGAAGGACTCCAAAACCTTATTTATTATTGTTAAAGTAACATTATTATTATACTTTATGATAAATGCTGTGGATAGTTCTACTAGCGTAATTTTGTATTTTTTAATTTTAATTTTATGTGTATAAGTCTATTGCCTGCATGTATGTAAGTTCACCCGTGATATTCAATGCCCACAGATGTCAGAAGAGGGTGTCAGATCCCCTTGAACTGGAGTTATGCACGGTTGTTAGCTGCCATGTGGTTGCTGGGAACTGAACCCTGGCCTTCTGCAAGAGCAGCCAATGCTCTCAACCACTGAGACATCTTTCTAGAGCTAGTAATTTTGTTTTTAATATAGATTTAACTGTCATCCAAACTTTTAAAAATTTTAATAAACAACATATTTTGTGTATTACCAATTCATGTGTTGTTTATATTACAAATTTGAAAGTTAAATTCTGTAGTCTTTTAAAAATGGCAATATCTGAGAGGTTTTCCTGTAGGATATCAGATAAAAATCCATTTACCATTCTTTTTTTTTTCTTTTTTTTTTTTTTTTTGTCTTTTCGAAACAGGGTCTCCCTGAAGCCCCAGCTGTCCTGGAACTCACTCTGTAGACCAGGCTGACCTTGAATTCACAAAGATCTTATCGAAGATAGGGCTGAAAGTGATAGCAAGAGTAATCAGACAAGAGAAAGAAATGAAAGAAGTGAAAGAGGAGGACAAATTATCCCCACTTAGAGAGAGTATAAACAGTCCAAGTAGTTATAAGTGGAAAATGAACTTAGTAAAGTTGGGGTAAAGAAGCGACATGGAAAAAAAATCAGTGAGAAAATTACTTTTACAAAATTTCTGAAGAAATAGTGAAAGTAATACCACTCTATATATGAGTTTTAAAAGTAAGAACACACACATACATATATCCAACACACACACACATACACACACACACACACACACACACACACACACACACACACATACACATATATCCAAGGAAGTAAATTATGTCTACAATAAAATTACCAAATTATAAAACTAGATTCTTAAAAAATACCAATTTCTGATAAAAGCATTTAAAATGGATAAAATTAAAAAGGTGTCCTAACACTTGGGAGGCAGAGGCACGGGGATCTCTGTGAGTTCGAGGCCAGCCTGGTCTACAGAGTGAGTTCCAGGACAGCCAGAGCTATAGGGAGACCCTGTCTCAAAAAAAGACCAAAAAAAAAGTTGTCTCATGATTATGGATTGAAATAATATTTTTTAAAATATTAAGCTATTTTATAATACACACTGTACTACTCAAAGTGGTTTAGAAAATCAATGCAATTCTTGTCAAACTACCAATGGCACTGCTCACAGATCTAGAAGAAGCAGGCCTAATGTTCATAGAGAATCAAAGTGACTCCTCAGTCTCAATAAAAAAGTAAGAAAACTGGAGATATTGCACTACTTGACATAAAAATATACTGCAAAGCAAACACCATGGTATTCAAATAATACCAACACAGAAATCAATGGAACAGAGAAGACAACACAATTTATCCCTTTATTAACTAACTGATTTCTTACAAAAGCATCACAAACATACATTAGAGAAAGGGTAGTCTCTTGAATAAATGGTGCCGGGAAAATTAGATATCCACATGTAGGAGATATTTCTCATTTTGTATAAAATATAATCTCAAAATGGATCAAATACCTGCATATGACCTGAAACCATGAAACTATAGGAGGACACAGTAAGTGAAACACTTCACAATATTTGTGTAGGCAACAAGACTCTGAAAGCACGGGAAACCAGAGTAAACAGACAAATGGGACTGCATTGCCTGAGAAGATCCTGCACAGAGAGGCAAACAACCAAGGGTACAGAGAGGGCACTGTGGGTGGGAAATGTGGACATGCAGGTGAGACAGGATTTCTATCTAGCATGTAGAAAGGACCTAAGTCATGAAATCCCAAGTAATCCAATTAAAATCAGAAAGGGTTACAAAGAGAGACTTCTCCAAAGAAGAAATTTAGATGACTAAGACATTTTGGAAAAAAAAAAAAAAACCAAACATTGAATTTTTTAAGGCAGTTAGAAACCTTAAGGATTTAACCATTATATTTACTAAAATGGGTATTTTATCAGTATTTTAGTTTAGCTTCTGATATAATGAATTCCATTACGGCATTTTTCTGCTTAGTTCTGATTTGTTCCTACCTCTCCTGCTCTCTCCCTGCTGACTTCCTGTAGTAATTGAGTTATCAGGCATGTGCAGCCTTCCATAAGGTGTTCTTCCTCTCTGGACCAGGGCTCATAGAACCTAGGTCTAAGTCCTGGTAGAGAGGGGGGGAGGGATTGGAAGCGAGCCTGATGGAACAAGAGAAGGAGAAAGAGAGAGAGAGAGAGAGAGAGAGAGAGAGAGAGAGAGAGAGAGAGAGAGAGAGAGAATAAAAAAAGAAACAGACTTAGAGACAATCAGAGATGAGACCAGGAACAATTCCAAGAGGGAATAACTGGGTTTATTGCTGTAATCCGGGGGATTTTATACAGGACCTTGTGTGGGTTGGCGAACATAGGACTTCACATCATATACCCCAGATCACTACAGGAATGTGACAATGCTTTGCCCAAAGCATCAAAGACAATTGGCAACAGGCAGGTTTTCAAAGGCAAGCAGGAGACCAGTGGGAGTCCAGACTGGGGGTGGCTTGCTGACTCCCTAAGTGCTTCCCTACACCTTCCCCCAACCCCAAGCTGATTTGTTTTCTTCCCTCAGACAAACCCTCCTTCAGCCTTTTTACTTAACTCGGATATATTCCATTGTCTTCTCTATTGCTTCCTGCATTAAGATGTCATCTTCCAAGCTGGAGAGATGGTTCAGCTGCTGAGAACTAACTGCTCTTACAGAGGACCCAGGTTTAGTTCCCAGCACACACACGGCAGATAAGAACTGTCCTAACTCCAATTCCAGGGGATCTGATACCCTCTTCTGACAACTGTAGACATTGTAAGACATGAGTCAACTTATATACATATAGGCAATACACTCATACACATAAAATAATATAATAATTATATTTTTAAAATGATCTCATCTACTCTCATGATCCCCTTTTTAGGAGAAAAACAAACTGGTTGCTGGGAATGCATAGTAGTATAGGATCAATATAGATGTGATATTGCATTCATTTCAAAAGCCTCAAAGAAAGAACTGTGTAATTTTGTTCAGAACTGTGGAATTTTTATCCTCAAAGAAATTATACATGTTTAACGACCTAGACATGTTCAGCAGTTTTAAGTTTTAAACAATGTATATATGCATGAAATATCATGTGAACCTATAAATATGTACAACTTTATATTTGTATATGTCAGCCAAAATAAATTAAATAAAATAAAGAAAATATAGAGAACTGAATGGGGGCTCCTCAAAGCCAGGCTCTAACCAGCTATACATCTTCCATCTTCTGGGTCTGAAGACAAAGGAAATGGTATAAGCACATCAAAGGAATCTCTGCACTATTCAAAGCACTTAAGATACAATATCTGGGGAGTCCATCAGCAAAGAATGGACAATGAAAATCCAGCCATGCAATCGCCATAAAAGAAACATCTGTCATTTGCAACAAAATGAGGACTAGGAGGACCTTATTGTATGTGAAGTGAGAGAGACAAAGAAAAATGCTCCTACATGATATCTTCTCACAAGTGGATATTTTATTAAAATGTTAATTGGAATGTATGACAGAAATCATTAGAGAACTCTAGAATTGTACAGCACAAATCTAGTATTCTATAGTTCACAACAAGCTATTATATATTTATGAATATAGGGAGGGACTCAAAGCCTTCAAATGCAGAATAATACTAAGAAGGTAGAAATGATAATCAACTTGGTTGGATCATTACATAATGTATACATGTAATAAAATGCCATGTTGCCAGGCATGGTGGCACACACCTTTAATCCTAGCACTTGGAAGGCAGAGCCAGGCGAATCTTTGTGAGTTCAAGGCCAGCCTGGTCTACAGAGTGAGTTCCAGGCCAGCTGGAGCTACAGGGAGACCCTGTCTCAAAAAGACCCCCCCCAAAAAAATGCCATGTTGTACCCCCCTTAGCACATACTGATGAAATGTTTTATAAAATGTTTAAAGAGATAGGAATGCTAACTTTTTTGATATGGTTATTATACATTATATACCTGTATTGATACTTCATACTGTGCACCATAAATTAGCATAGTTCAAATAATAATTACTAAATAATTAAAATATAATGTTATCTCTTGTAAGTGGCATAAAGTAAATAATTCATACTTCATTATTTTATGACTATAGTTTAAAAATTAAAATTTAACTAAGTAAAAGTAAAGTCATAAGGAAGCTTACACAAATTCTAAATAGGGTAGAAAAGTAAACGCCAAGATCGTCAAAAAGCTAGTAAAAATGCCATCATATAAATACTTCACACAAAAAAGAAATTAGGACACATAGGAAAATATATCGACCCTCAATAGTGACAAGCAAAACACATTTTAAGATGATCATTTAATAATATAGTAAACCTAAAATTGTCAATTCATTCATGGTTTATGAAGATGAGTAGGAATTTTTAGCTATTAGCTGTTTACATTTGTAGACACTTTTGGGACAATAACTTAGTTTCATGCTTAAAAAATATATAAACACAAAGTTGGATCACTTTACAGAATAATCTGCTCATAAATTTCTTCCTTGAGAAGAAAAGTTCTAAACACAACTATTGAACCTCTCAACCAAACATGTTTAGATGCTTATTTCAGAAGACAAATGCATTGCATTTGTCAAATGACAAGAGAAAGTCTGCTTTACTTATTTTATTGGCATTAATTTGTCATTATTTCAAATTAATATTCAAGTCTTTTAGCTAATTTTTCTAACAAATCTATGATAAAGATACAATTATATTTAATTTCATATGCTTTAAGTTTATGGGAATCTCAGTGTATTATTCAAGTATTATCTGAATATCTTTCTTTAGTGACTTTTATGACTCCAAATTACATTTCTCTAGTGTATTGTGAGCCCATGTCCCTATGACAAAAAATAATTTCTCTTATTTGTTATTAAAGCCGCTTAGGCAGGTGGCTGGCCTGGAGAAAATGTGCAGTATGTGTTTCTTTACTAGTGCATGAAGAAGAAACTACTTCTAGATATTAATCTTATCCATTTGGACATTTTCCTTTTATTTTCTTCAAGGATGTATTCTTTGTATTTTAGATGAGTTGTTTCTATTTAAATGTATTCAGAGCCTAAGGGATTATTTCCACCTAATTTTATTCAGATGGTTCCAATCTTAAAAACAAACACAATTTTTCAAGTCATCTACCGTTACTAATTTTTGGACATTTTCCATATTTCTTTTTCTTTGTCTTAACTTTTGGGATATTCTAAGAGCTAATTTTTTTTTTAAAGCTAAGCCAGAGATTTGGTGAGACAATGAACTATTGGGACAGATTTATAAATTCAGTAATATAATTTATCAATGTAATAATTGAGTTATCAAATAATTTGCTCACAGAGACACAAAGAGCTCTCAGCAATGACAGGACTAGATCCTGAATTCAAATTGCATTGCTCCAGTCTTGTTCCTCCTAACCAGCTGAATTTTGTTTCTTGTTTTGCTCTGAAGTGTTTTTCTTTTACTTGTTCATTCACAAATGGTGTTTTGAGAATTTCTTTCTTTCTAGACCTTGTGAAGATCACCAGTGGTAAACGGGTCAGCCTTTGATTTGAAAAGACCCTCCTGGCAAGTAGGACTCTGGACGTATTCTCCCCATCCGATGTAATTCTTCCCAACTCTTTTTGGATTTTTGTTTTGGCTTAAGCCAATTGAGCTTCTTGTTCAACACTGAGTTCCTCCCTTGAGAAACCTGATTAATTCATATTGCTGAAATTATCACCTTAGTGCATGTGACATATGGTTTCATTCTGTTTCTAGTGTCTCTGGTTTGGGACGTATTTTTGAAACACTAATAGATTTCTTATCTTGGAAGCCTCTTAATGCTTTGACATTAAACATAGGCATTAAAAAATGTAGCAGTGTTAATTGAGAATGGTAATCAGGATGTCACCACTGGGTCCCATTTCTTGTGAGTTAATGTTACTTAATTATGTCTGGCATCCTTAGAATTGAAACTTAACAATGAGCTATCACTTTAATTTTATATTATCGCTATATAAAACTGTGATGCTTATAAAATAGAAGTATTTAATGTTTTCAAAATATTGTTTAAAATGCTTAATTGCTACTAGAGTTGATGCTAGTGTTTACCAGCATTCTCAGCATCTTAGTTTTTAATCTTCCTTGTTTTAAAAGGATACTTTGATTTGTAAATGTATGCTCATTATATTATTAGTATTTTCTTTTAATTATTTAAAGAGAGACATTTTCTCTTATATTTGAGGATTCAGCTCAATGTCTTTAAACATTTTTTATTGACTTTTTATTCATTTTTTTATGTGTATGAATGTATTGTCTGCATGTTGGTTTGTGCACCTGTGTAGTGCAGTGCCACAGAGGTCAGAAGAGGGTGTCAGATTCCCCTGGAACTGGAGTTCAGGATGGTTCTCAGCCACCATGTGGGTGCTGGGGATCGAACCCAGGTCCTCTGCAAGAACAGTTGGCGCTCTTAACCACTAGGCCATCTCCCCAGCCCCAAGTTCAATGTCTTTAAAAACTGATGAGAGAGACTCATAATGTAATTAGTTTGATTATTAATGATAGCTGTACTTAAAATATCCACTATTATAATTGCTCTTTAAAATTAACAGTATCGGGCTGGAGCGATGGCCTAGCGGTTAAGAGCGCCGACCGCTCTTGCAGAGGACACAGGTTCAATCCACAGCACCCACATGGCGGCTGAGAACCGTCTTTAACTCCAGTTCCAGGGGAATCCGACACCCTCTTCTGACCTCTGTGGCATTGCACGACATGAGTGCGCAGACCTACATGCAGATAGTGCACTCATACACATACAAAAATAAAGAAAATAAAAAATATATTTGATCTCTTGCAGATATCTTCTCTCAGACTCTGTCGATTCTATTCTAACCTTATTCTAAGCTTCTAATCTATCCTCTTCCATTCTGACAAAGGACTCTTCTCATATTTATTGAACAACATATTAATCATAGTATGGGAAATGCATGACAAACCTTTGAAGTGAAAAAGTTGTTTTTTTAGTCCTACTGACTCAGAGCACAAAAAGCCACAGACAGATTTTTTTTTTTTTTTTTTTTTTGAGAGAGAGTAACTCCCCGTAGCCCCAGCTAGGTTGGGACTACATACATAGACCAGGCTGGGCCTTGATCTTACAGAGATCTGCCTGTCTCTACTTCTTGAGTGCTGGGATTAAAGATGTGCCATCACACTGGGCAACCACAGACAGATTCCATTGACCTATGCTCCCATATTGTTTGCTACATTTGTTGGGAGACATTTGCAATGTTATTGTTTGAAACATCGTTACTGTCACATCTCACATACACATATATTGTTCTGTGTAAGGGGGAATAACTGGGTCACATATAGGGAACATGGCATAACATTGAAGCTATGCATTTACCTTAGTTTGTAAGAGTCAATTACATCAGGATTCCAAATAATTATAGGACTGAATACACTGTTTTTCTTAGAGGAAGTACATAGCTCTAAATCTTTTCAAAATATATGATTAACTTGGTTTACAAGGTTATGTAAAGTTTAAATTTGTAAGGGTTTGTTACAAAGAGTCTCACACTGGGGCTGGAGAGATGGCCTAGCGGTTAAGAGCTCCGACTGGTCTTACAGAGGACCCAGGTTTGATCCCCAGCACCCACATGACGGCTGAGAACCGTTTGTAAATCCAATTCCAGGAGAACTCCAGTTCCAGGAGAATCCGACGCCCTCTTCTGACCTCCGCGGCATTGCACGACACGGGTGCACAAACCTACATGCAGACAATACATTCATACACATAAAAAAAAAAAAAAACGAGTCTCACAGAAAAGGCCCTCTCACAAGCCTTGTCTCTTCCTTTTATGTCAATTCCTTTCCAAACAATGTTTTGTAATACTGTCTCATCAAAAGTCATTCTGATTTACTAAAATTTGCTTATAAACAGATACTTTGATTCAGTTCCTGTACTATGGATCAGTTTTGAAACTTTCAACTGTAATTTACAAACTACATAAATTTATGATCTTAGATATTAAGGAATCTGGAAATAATTTCACATAACCTAAGTCCATATAGAATTGTGTTTTAGGACAGTAAGACTGGATGCTCAACCATACTATCAAGTCCTTGACTCTGTCATCCTAAGTGTCTTCTTCACACTGAGGCAAATTTCCTTTGTGTTTGCATAAGAAAGAGAATTTTTGTTACCTTTTAAAAAAAGAACTCGGGGCTGGATACACAGTTGTAAGTTTATTATTTATTTATTTATTTATTTTTGTAACAGTTGTAAGTTTAAAGTTCTTGAAGAGGACCCTGGTTTGGCTTCCAGCACTCACACGATGACTAACAGTGCTCTATACTTCCATCTCCAGGGGATCGGATGTCCTAGTCTGTCCTTTATGGGCATTTTAGGACATGGGTGTACTTACACACATGTAGGCAAAACCCTCAAGCATACAAAGTAAGAATAAAAATATTAAAAGTCCTTTAAAGAATATCTTTCTAGGGGCTGGAGAGATGGCCTAGTGGTTAAGAGCGTTGACCGCTCTTACAGAGGACCCGGGTTCGATCCCCAGCACCCACATGGCGGCCGAGAGCCGTCTGAAACTCCAATTCCAGGAGAACTCAAGCTCCAGGGGAATCCGAGACCCTCTTCTGACCTCCGCGGCATTGCACGACACGGGTGCACAGACCTGAATGCAGACAGTACATTGATACACATACAGAAATAAATAAAAAATTTAAAAAAAAGAATATCTTTCTAAAAAAATAAAAAATAAAAAAAAATTTAAAAAAGCGAAAATAAAAAAATAGGCTGGGCATGGTGTCATACGCCTTTAAACCTAGCACTTGGGAGGCAGAGGCAGGCGGATTGTTGTGAGTTCAAGGCCAGCCTGGTCTACAGAGTGAGTTCCAGGACAGCTGGGGCTACAGGGAGACCCTGTCTCAAAAAAAAAAAATAAAAAGACAAAAACAAAAAGAATAACTTTCTTAAATATCCTGAGATGAATCTGTGTGTCTCACAGTCTAGACTGGCCCTTAGACATGGACTTAGCATGACTGCCATGGCGTGTGGGTTCCTTAGAGAGCCCTATATAGTTTATGACTGTGTTCCAAATGTCTAGATATTTCCTGCAACGTAATAGGGTTTCTGCATTACTATGGTAGATATTTATACTTACAATTGAAAACATTTCTACAAAGTCAGCTGGAAGACTGTCAGATATCTCCTTGTCCTTGCTCAGCCCATCAGATTTCCATGGATCTTTTCAGCCCTGCCTTGAAAACTAGACCAATTGGACGTAAGGGGTTTAGCCACATTTTCTTTGATATTAAACCCCTGTTATGGCACAATGGATTTAAGAATGCTTATCAAAGGCAGCCTGTGACCTCTTGTGAGCATAAAGTACTTGACATCATGCATAGGCTTCAAGCAAGAATGTGATACATGGCAATGTTCTTTTCATAATTCTTTAGTACTAAATTAATCAGGACACTATCTTCTTAGGCTCAAGCCAGAGCCACTAGTCATATCTGTGGCAAACATAATACAACCCCTCAGATGACAAGCATAACACTTGGATTTATAAAATTTTTAGCCTTGTGCTGTGTTCTTGCTCTGGAGTCACTTCTGCCGCCAGTGTGTCTGTAGTCACAGTGGTAGCTGTATGTGAGGCTCAGTTTCAGATTTTATTTGAATTTTAATTCACAGTCTTATCTTCCAATAACTTCTTCAGTTTCCCTGGAATGACAACATTGCTCTGTTCTGATCTGCTCTCACTACAGGAGTTTCAAACTCTGTAAGAATGCAGTTGGAGCCAGGAGTGGTGGTTCATGCCTTTAATCTCAGCACTTGGGAGGCAGAGGCAGGTGGATCTCTGTGAGTTCAAAGCCAGCCTGGTCTATAGAGTGAGCTCCAGGCCAGCTGGGACTAAAGAGAGACCCTGTCTCAAAAATACCAAAAAAACAAAACAAAAAAAAAACCCCAAGAATGCAGTTGAATATTTGTCATATATATAAAATCTGCCTTTGTGAAAGCCCAGTGTGTATTCCTGTCTAGCTCTACATATGAATTTGTATCTAGCATGATTTCCCATTCTTTCATGTCTATGCTGTGGGCATAACCTTACTTTTAAAGCTTTGACCCTCCAACCTAATTATTGACTGAAAATCACCATACTTTGTGGCTCTCAGAATTACAGATCATGCACAATTGTAAACAGCACCCAAGAATGCAGCCTTCTCTTTGTGTTATTTAAATGTCAATCTTGGCTCTTATCTTTGTTTTATAGACATTCATTCTCATGTTTTATCCCTAACTATACAAACTTGACACTACCCAGTGTCCTTTCAAATATGCAGAAATTTAACATTACAGAAATTCCTTCTTTTTAAGAGAAAATGTATGATTAAATATGGAAGAAAGGCATATTGAAAGGGGCATAAGGAGAAGAACAAAGGGGGAAGGGAGAGAGCACTGTGATTTTAAAACTTTCAGTTCTGATGTCAGAATTATGATTGACAATCTCCAACTCAAGATAGTATTTAATTGTTTCTTTTATCAATGATTTCCTATAGATTTTTGGAAGGAAAGGCATTCTTGAAAGAAAAAGTTTCAGCGTATCTTATTTCCAAAGGGGTTTCTTATTGAACAGGGAAAGCACGTTTGAGATATATCAGTGGTGAATCCATGACTCCTTGGCGCATCATCCTCAGGTCTATAGTGCTGTTGTCAGGAGACTCTGCTTAGTTCTATGATGTCACGACCACTCATGGCGTCTGCTGCAATGATCTATATTTTCTATGTTCTTCTCCACTTATTTTCTTAATCTTTTTGTGAAGAGACTTTCTTGTCACTATTGTCAATTAGTTGGTGGATTGAAATAGCTCGTAAGAGAGCTCCTTCATGTGTCGTGAGCATCCTTTGTTTTGTCAGATCATGCATTTTCTTAATTATGGAAGACGATTGAACTGACAAGGCAATGACTCCAACAAGTCATTCTCAAATTTCAAAGCTAATTTTCACATTAGAATCTATATAGAAACCACATGCAATCCACTGTTATAGCTGTGTGATCCACATATGTAAGCTGACTCGCTTTAATTACATATACATAGAATAATTTCTATAGTAACTGGCATGCATTATTTACATATATACATAGTATTTCTGCAGTAGGGCCTATTTATCTAAGTATTTATTTTTGTATGTCCATATACAATTCCAAATCTAATTTGTCTTTAATAAAATTACTTTACAGAGGCCAAGGACTCTTTCTATTGTTAATTAATGAATTACAAATAAGTGACTTATGTGTCACTGCATTTTATTATTCATGAATAATGAAAGAATGTAATCTGTTATAAATATTTGGGAAAGTTTTCTATCGATATTCTAATGTAAACAAGGAGATTGTGACCAATATAATTGTACCCTTGATGATTTAAACAAATCAGTGTTAGATTTTCTCCTCGTCCCTGTCTTTGCCTAGTGCCTCAGACAACCAATCTTGTCTACAGGAGCTTCACAGTAGGTCCCAGGCAGCAGTGACCACAATCCGCCTCAGTGTACTTTGAGTGCTATAGGCCACAGGGAACTGAGATCCTCTGATTGATTCATAGTTTCAAAGCCAAAGGAATTAGTGTGGGTTTACCTGACATCATGTTTAATAGAAAACAAGGAGGTACTAAACTCCAATGACTAAATATTTTGTTTGTGTACAGAATTTATTTCTGTCTTATTTCAAGTAAAAATAAGTAAGCTCTCATTCAGAGGGAATATATGTGTAAGAGTCTTAAATTTATGAAGAAATAAACTAGTACATAAAAACAAAAGATTGATACATTTATTTATTTATTTATTTATTTATTTAATTATTTATTTATCTTTTTGAAACAGGGTCTCCCTTTAGTCCTAGCTGGCCTGGAGTTCACTATGTAGACCAGGCAGGCCTTGAACAGGTTAATACTTTTGAATGGGTTACAATGTCTGTGTGTTTCTTAATGGAACTGAAGATATGCCAGAACTAAAATTTTGAAAAACAACCAGTGTCAAAAGTTAAGAACAATATGGAGGCAATAAAAACACTAAAAATGAGACCTCCTGTGCCAGTTCAAAAGGTAAAACAAATGAGCAAGTGTAGGATTGGTAGCATCACCAAGTTCAGTGTTCTTTGCTTTTGACTTGAATGTGCAAACAATTCTAGTTAGCATATCAGATGGATCAAAGTCAAGGCTTTGATTTTGTAACTGAAGCAATGCAGGCCATTTTCATGGCAGTAATTACATTAATAATCTCATGTCTATGTTTTTATCTTTGTTGTCAAAATCTAGCTTATTTCACCCACTCTGTTGCTCAAGCATTCCTCAATTCTTGATTTTGTTCCTAGAGGTCAGCATGCTTCTGTTTCCTCAGATAGCAAGTGGTAGATCTCTGTTGATTCCCTGCATTGCTGCACTCAGTGATGGCACTCCTTTCCTTTTTGGGGCTAGGGGTTTTTCTGAGTACTCCTTGTAAATTCCAATTGGAACCAATCTTCAATTGGTTCTCTACACTTGACTTTATAACACACCCTGATTCCAAAGAACGACTGACATGTGGAAGATTAGCATGAAGGTGATAGAGAAGAAAAAAATCAGTCAGTAAGACCTAAACTTTTGTGTATATTGAATATTTCATGGATAACTGCATATGGGATATTGTGTTTTTAAGTATGTGTAACATCTGGTTCTTTTTCACTAAAATCGTGTGCAGTGCTTTTTTTCTACTTAAGAGCAGATTTCTATTGCTTCATAAATAATTTTGTATTTATACCAAAGCCATTTCTATTAATTCAATATGGTGCAATAAAAGTATTCTGTAGAATAGATACAGCCTTACTGCTTTTTGATCTTTTTAGTTATTGGCTTCATGTTCATCTTTGCCAACTAACGCATCAATTTTTTTTTTAGCATTCATCTGGACATAGAAACTAGATATTGAAAGCACTCCTACTATTTATCTGCTTTTGTCCTAGTTTCTGAAAGGCAATGATAGGTGAGGATGAGCAGAAACAGAATTTAAGGGCACTTTAATTTTTGAAACAAAGAACAATATATGTAAATGATTTTGTTGTTACCTTCCACCTAACAAAGCAGCAATGCGTTGTGAGCATCTGAGATCCAGCAGCAAATAATGTGCTAGCAGAAGGTCTTCCTTTCATCTTGAAGCTGCATTTTAGTCACTCAAATGGACTTAAATTAGGTCTGAAGGTGGTTTCCTAATTCATGGGAAGAAAAAATAGATTTGAAGCTCTGCTTGTCAGTTTAATAAGTGGAAAGATTTAAGATTCATTCAACTTTATGGTAACTCTGACTTTTATAACTCTGACTTTTATGCTTCCAGCTTGAACTTTCAGCATGATTCCCAATGAAGACCTGACTCCTGAGCTTGTTCAGTGATCAAGATGAAGACTCCAGACAGTGCCAACTTCTGCCTTCACCTTTAGACATCCAGGAAGATGCTTTCATGATAAATATTCTTTTCTTCTTTTCTGTCCTGCTGTTACTCAAATTCAGAATGTCTAAGGCTGGAATCTAGCATGAATCCTGGTGCATGAACTTTCTCAACTCTTTCTTTCTTTCTTTCTTTCTTTCTTTCTTTCTTTCTTTCTTTCTTTCTTTCTTTCTTTCTTTCTTTCTTTCTTTCTTTCTTTCTTTCGACAGGGTCTCTCTGTAGCCCCAAGTAGCCTAGAACTCTCTATGTAGAACAAGTTGGCCTTCTTGTCTGAAAGACCCACCTCCTTTCTTTCTTTCTTTTTCTTTCTTTTTTTTTTTTAGACATGGGAAAGTGGCTAAGAAGTCCCAACCAACATAAGGCACTTTTAGAAATTGGTGGGTGCTGAGAAAGGGAGAGGTACTGTCTTACAGGGATGGCAATCTTGGTGGCCCCAGCAACAGGACCCACACTGAAGGACAGGATATTTTGCCCACAAATCAGACTCTATAGGTCCTGTTATATATAAAAAAGGGTACATTAAATTGGGTGGGATGTAGTAGGGGGAGGTGTGAGTAGGAGAGGGAACCTAAATACCTCCAAACTGTACTGTATGAACATTGAAAATTTTCAATAAAAATAAAATAAAATAAAAATATTCTCAATTCTTCCTATACCTCCTTTTTGGAGTTTCTGCTGCCTACAAACCCCCATTCACCTCACTTAACAAAATCTTCTAGTTGGGTGAGAATTCTAATTTACTGATTGGTTTTTTAAAATATTAATTATTAAAGTTAATATTTTATTGTATACTTTCTTACCTGGTCAAATATTTTCTGTAATTGTTGCTTCTTCATGGTTATTAAACTTGACATTGTTTTATACAATCAAGGTAAAATATGCTTTATATGTTTCCTTATCACTAAGCTACCATTGCAAAAGCTTGTCTGGAAAGAAGTTGCTCCATTTGAGCTAATGATACTGAAATTTCTTTTAAATTTATAGCTCTACAACTCAGAGTCTTTTGTCTTTAATCTCCACTATAACTTCACACGAATTCCTTTGTGTTCACTTAATCTGTCCAACCAGCACAAAACAATTGCACATATTCAAGGTCTTTCAAAGTCCATTTTAAGTTCTACCTCATTTGTTTATTCTTTTCTGGTCATCTGTCGTTTATTTAGCATTATAATTTTCTGGCACGGATTGGTATTTGTTTTCCTACTGATCTGTGCTGTTGATTAGATGGCATGATCTTGATCAACATGATTACTTCAAATCACTTCGTTTTCACCTATTTTTTTAAATAACAATTTCATTTAACTGTTAATATTACAGGTTTCCACTACATATTTGTTGATCTTCTAATAATCCTTCAATTTCCTCATTTGGGCAATTCCTGGTCAGATTTCAATGGCTTGCTGAAACTATCCAGTGTACCAAACCTTGCTACCTAGGACACTTAAATCATTTCTTGGTCCTCTGAAATTCCTTTCATACGTTTATCAAGTTTCATTTTCATTCACATTGCGATTATAGTACAATCTTCTTTCTCTCCCTCCCTTCCTTCCTTTTCCCTTCTCTTTCTCTCTTCTTCCTTCTTTTGAAAATTCATAGCCTGTAGAGGAAATCTTTATGTTAAGTCTATGATTGGCTTTTACTACTTTGGAAAGAGCTGAATCTTAAGTTTTTATCACATTTATTTAGTTAATTTGTGTGTGCACACATGCATGTGTGGTGTGTGTGTGTGTGTGTGTGTGTGTGTGCGCGTGTGTGTATGTGTGTGTGTGTGGTACCTGCTCACATGTCCATGCTGAATCCTTTTTTGCTCCTCAGATCATTAGGCAAATCATTGCTTTGCTGTGATACAAGACGGATGTCAGTATATAAGCAAGAGTGCCCATGTAGCCATAGAACATGTACCTGGTACTCCAAAACGTTAAGTCTATTTGAAGTGTTCAGTGAGAATTTGTCAAGCAGACATAAGGATAGGAGGCCTTTTCTCTTCTACAATTCACTACTTCATGTATTCTACTCCTGTGTGAATTGATCCTAGGTAGGTGAAACTTAGAACATGTTTGCCACACTACAGAAATCTACATTGAAATCAGATCATTCACCAGCCATGGAACAAACTGCCAGAATTGCAGGCTTCATCATGGAAGTCCCAGGCACCCCCATGACTAGGTGCACATTTTTGCATGACTTCATTTATTGCCTTGTGCCAAAGAAACACAATAGAAGAAAGATCTCGTGTAGAGAGTTGTGCCAAATGGATGTGGCGCCACAGCTACCCAGGAGTGTCAGTCCTTGTAAACCAGGACTCCGAAGACAGCCAAAGGGCAGGCCTGCCCAACATAAACATAGATAATATTTGTGGTTTGACTCCCACACAGCTATGCAGAAGACATTACGAGTTGGCTTACAATTTGATCTGGTATTTTTAAAATTACTAAGGCATAAATAAAAAAAAATGACCTAAATGCATAAATAAAGGTCTCTGTCCACCATGTGCTAGAAAATTAAAGCTAAAAATTGCAGAGGTTTTATATGAATTAAAATATGACATGATGTTTAAAGCTTTATTACTTTGAACATATCCCCCTCAAAGAAAGTAAGAATAAAAACTGGAACAGAGGGAGGAGCCTTAAGCATTCATAAAATATGGATTCCTTACAAATTAAAGATAAATATATCATTCAGTATTTATCAATGATTTTTATTAGAAAAAATTTCAAATCATATATGTACTATTTTTAGAGCATTTTTAAATTTTCCTACACAATTCTTAACTAATTAGTCCAAGCATTGCTTCTCCGTAGCTATAAAATGATCATTAGTATTCATATTTAGATATTTTATAACTTAAAAAAATAGTGGGGTGGGAGAGATGGCTCAGCAGTTAAGAGCACTGGCTGCTCTAGCAGAGGACCTGGGTTTGGGTCCTAGCACCTAAGAAGTTGGCTATCACTAGACCTTAACTCCAGTTCCAGAGAATTTGATGCTTTCTTCAGGCATTGCACATGTGGTGCCCTTACATACATTCAGGCGAAACTCTCATAAAAATAAAATAAAAATATTAAAACAAAAGAAATAGTATTTATCTTTTGAGGTGATTTAGTGTCTTAGTGGCACAACACATCCTCTTTAAGGCCTGAAACAAGACAGTGAATGCTAATGTTTTCCTGCAATAAATAATTACCATATCAATCCTCTATTTGAAAAACTGTAAACTTTGCATTAGAAAGATAAAAGTTCACATACAAGTCCCTTCCTGTGCCTGCCAGCTTATCTTTTGCTTGTCTGAATCTAACATGTTTTTATTTGTGTAAAGATAATAGTAATTTTCTTTTTTCTCTCTCCATGATTTATTTTATTTTTTAATTAATTAATTATATATATATTTTTTTTTATAAAATCTAGACCCGTGTCCCCCCCATCCCCCCACCCAACCAGCCTTCATGCATTCTGCAAACATGCTTTTCATCTCTTTCTCAGACTTCCTCAATATCCCCATGTGGAAGTTGACTGTTTTGAGCAGAAGTTCACTGTTTTTCAGTCAGTTTTGATGCAGTCCTTTCTGTTGGTTGTTGTTTGTGGTTGTTCCCAATATGCATCACTCCCAACTGCTTTGGACAAAAGCTCAAGGGGCCATGCACAGGAAATACATCTAGGTAATTGGCACTACCATTCACAGATGAGGGATACCATTCGTCTTTTTTCTGGGACTGTGTTACTCTTCACCGCAACAAGATGTCCTCCAGCTCCAGCCATTTTCCTGCAAAGCTCAGATGTCGTCTTTCTTTACTGCTGCATAGAACTCCATTGTAGATGTACCACATTTGCTCTATCCACTCATCAGTTGAGGGGCATTTGGGTTGGTTCCAGCTCCTTGCTATGTGAAGAGAATGAAATAAACAGGGCCATGCATGTATCCCTGGGGTGGGGTGTTCTTGAGGGTACATGCTTAGGAGTGGTATGGCTGGGTCAGGTGGCAAGTTTCATTCCAAGTCTTCCAAGTGTTCTCACACTGTTTCCATAGGGGTTGCATGAGTTGACATTCCCAACACAGTGGATGAGTGCTCCCCTTTCCCCACAACATCTCCAGCACTTGGTATCATTTGTTTTCCTTGATCCTAGCCAGTCTTTTGGAGTAAGATGATATCTTAATGTGGTTGGATTTGCATTTCCTTAATGATAGTGATGTTTGAACACTTCTTAAGTGTTTTTCTCAGGCATCTCTAATCCTCACTGTGAAGTCTCTGTTCAGCTCTTTGCTCCATCTATTGAGTGGGTCATTTGTTTTCTTCTTCTTTGATTTTTGAGTAGTTTATATATTCTGGAAATCAGTGCTTTGTCAGATGTTTCTGTGGTGAAGGTTTCCTCCCACTCTGTGGGATTTCTCTTCACTTCCTTGATTGTTTCTTTTGATGTACAGAAGCTTTTGAGTTTAATGAGGTCCCATTTGTCAATTGTTGACTTTAATTCTTGCACAGCTGCTGTCTGATTTAGGAAGTCTTTTCCTATCCCTATGTCTTGTAGTCTACTGCCAACTTTTTCTTCTATTGCCTTCAGAATTTGCGGTTTCACGTTGAGGTCTTTGATCCATCTGGGCTTGACTTTTGTACAGGGCGAGAGGTAGGGGTTTAACTTCATTCTTCTACAAGAGGTGTTCCAGTTTTGCCAACACCACTTGCTGAAGATGCTGTCTTTTCTCCATTGTGTCTTCTTGGCCCCCTTGTCAAATATGAGATGGCTGAAATTGTATGTGCTCAGGTTTGGATCTTTGGTTTTGTTCCATTGGTCAACAGGTCTGTTTTTGTGCCAGTACCAGGCTGTTTTTATGACTATAGCCCTGTAATATAGTTTGAAGTCTGTTGTAGAGATCCCCCCTGTGTAGCTCTTTTTGCTCTGGGTTGTTTTGGCTCTTCAGGGTCTTTTGTTTTTCCAAATGAATTTAAGCCCTTTTTTTTCAAGCCTGTGAAGAAACTGTTGGGGATTTTGATTGGCATTGTGTTAAATCTATACAAGAGTTTCGGTAGAATGGACATTTTTACAATGTTAATTTTCCCAATCCATGATCATGGGAGGTTTTTCCATCTTCTGATGTCTTCTTCAATTTCTTTCTTTAAGGGTTTAAAATTTTTGTTGTAGAGATCATTGGTGTCTTTGGTTATGTTTGTTCCTAGGTATTTTATTGTTTTTGAGGCTATTAGGAGTGGGAAGGTCTCTTTGAATTCTTTCTCCAGTTGCTTGTTGTTGGTAGTGTAAAGAAAGGCCATTGATTTTTTTTAGGTTAATTTTGTATCCTATCACTTTGCTGAAGCTGTTAATCATTTCTAGGAGTTTTCTGGTGGAGTTTTTAGCATCCCTTAAGTTAAAATCATATCATCATCAAATAGGGATATCTTGACTTCCTCTTTTCCAATTAGTACTCCTTCAATTTCTTTTTCTTGCCTTATCGCTCTAGCAAGTGTGTCAAGCACTATATTGAAGAGGAGTGGTGATGGGGGCAGCCTTGCCGAGTTCTTACCTTTAAAGGGAATGTTTCTGTCATTTCCCCATTTAGGATGATATTGGCTGTGGGTTTCCTGTATATGGCTTTGATTGAGGAATGATCCCTCCAATCCAATTCCTTCTAGGACTTTAAGCATGAAGGGATGCTGTATTTTGCAAAGGCTTTTTAAGCATCAATTGAGATGATGGTGTGGTTTTTGTCTTTCATTCCATTTATGTGTTTGATGATGTTTATTGATATTCATATGTTGAACCATCCCTGCATCTCTGGTATGAATCCAACTTGGTCATGATGGATGATCTTCTTGATGTGGGTTTGTATGCGATTTTCCAGTATCCTGTTTAAAATGTTGGCATCTGTGTTCATTAGGGAGATGGGTCTACAATTCTCCTTTTTAGTTGTATCTTTGCCTGGTTTTGGTAATAAAGTGATGCTGGCTTCATAGAAGGAATTTGGGAGAATTCCCTCTGATTGTATCCTTCTAAACAGTTTCAGTAATAATGGTTGTAGGTCTTTTTGAAATGTATTATAGAATTTTGCTGTAAAACTGTCTGAGCCTGGGCATTTTTTAGTTGGGAGGTTTCTTATTATATCTTCAATTTCTTCCTATATTATGGGTCTGTTTAAGCTGTGGATCTCTTCTTGGTTGAGCTTTGGTGATTCCCAGGATTTCAGATATTCATCCATTTCTTCTAGGTTTTCAAACTTGGTAGGGTATAGGTTTTTGAAGTATTCCTTTATGATTTTCTGGATCTTTTCCTTGTCTGTTGTGATATTTCCTTTTTCATCTCAGATTGTATTGATTTGGAGTTGTTCCTTCTTTCTTTTGTTTAACTGGGCTAGAGGTCTATCTATCTTGTTTATTCTTTCAAAGAACCAACTTTTGGATTCATTGATTTTTTTGTATTGTTTTCTTTGTTTCTATTTCATTGATTTCTGCTCTGAATTTTGTTATTTTTTCCTGTCTGTTGCGTTTAGGGTTCATCTGTTGTTGCCCCTCAAGTGCTTTTAGCTGTAGCGTTAGATCATTCACTTGTGCTCTTTCTGTTTTTCTAATGTAAGCACCCAGGGCTATAAACTTCCCTCTTAGGACTGCTTTTAAGGTATCCCATAAGTTTTGTTGTGTTATATTGTCATTGTCATTCAGTTCCAACGATGCTTTTATTTCTTTCTTTATCTCTTCCTTGACCCATTCATTATTCAAGAGTGTGTTGTTTAGTCTCCATGTGTTCTTGTAGATAGTAGGGCTTATCCTGGTGTTGATGTTGAGCTTTATTGCACTGTGGTCTGATAGAATGCATGAAATTATTTCAGTCTTTTTGTATTTGTGGAGGTTTCTTCTGTGTCCCAGTATGTGGTTGATTTTGGAGAATGTTCCGTGGGGTGCTGAGTAGAAAGTGTATTCTCTGGTATTAGGGTGGAATATTCGGTAGAGGTCTGTGAGGTCCGTTTGGTGTATCATATCGTTCAGCTCAGATGTCTCTCTGTTTATTCTTTGTCCTGTTGACCTATCCAAAGGACTCAGTGGGGTATTGAAATCCCCTACTATGAGTGTACTGGGGTTAGTGTGTGACTTGTAGTCCTGGAGAATTGTCTTTATAAAGTTTGGTGCACCAGAGTTTGGGGTATATACGTTCATAATTGTGAAATCTTCTTGGTGAATTGTTCCTTTGATAAGAATGTAATGGCCTTCTTTGTCTCTTCTGATTTCTTTTACTTTGAAGTCTATTTTGTCCGATATTAAAATAGCAACACCTGCTTTCTTTTTGGTACCATTTGCTTGGAATATTTTTTTCCATCCCTTCACTTTAAGGTGGTGCCTGTCCTTGAAGGTAAGATGTGTTTCTTGTAGACAGCATATCGATGGATTCTGTTTCCTAATCCAGTCTCCCAGTCTATGTCTTTTGATTGGGGAATTTAGTCCATTAATATTTAAGGTTATGACTGATAGGTTTGTGTTGCTTCCTTTTGCCTTATTATCCATCTGCGGTTTTGATTTAGGTTTCTACTTCTGCAGTTATGCTTTTATTGATTTCTCCTTCTAGTTGCCTGGGGTTGGTTGCTCCTTTCTTCTGTTCTTTGGATTGCTTCAAGTATTCTCTGAAGGGTTGGTTTTCCGGACATGTATTCTTTCAAGTTGTTTATGTCATGGAAGATTTTCCTCTCTCCTTCCACTATGATTGACATTTTTGCTGGGTATAGTAACCTGGGCTGGCATCCATTGTCCCTCAACACTGGGAATGCTTTGCTCCAGGTTCTTCTTGCCTTCATCGTTTGCTGTGAGAAGTCCGTTGTTATTCTGATAGGTTTCCCCTTATAGGTCACTTGTTGTTTTTCTCTTGTCGCTTTAAGAATTTTCTCTTTGTTTTGGGTGTCCAGCATTTTAACTATGATGTGGCGTGGAGAATTTCTTTTCTGATCTTGTCTGTTTGGAGTTCTATGTGCTTCTTGTATTGGTATTGGTTTGTCCTTTTTTAGTTTGGGGAAGTTTTCATCTATTATTCTGTTGAAGATCTGATCAATACCTTTCTCTTGGGATTCTTCTCCTTCCTCTATTCCTATGATGCGGAGGTTTGATCTTTTCATAGTGTCCCACAGCTCCTGGTTGTTCCACTTTTGTGTATTTTTAAATTTTTCATAATCTTTCCTTGAGGTTTTTAGTTGTTCTGTGTTATCTTCCAGGTCTGATATTCTTTGTTCTGCTTCCTCCATTCTGCTTCTGAGGCTTTTTCCATTCCTTTCCTCTTGATTGGATGAGTGTTTGATTTCCTTTTTCATTTCCTCTTCTGATTTCTTTAGTATTTCTGCTTCTTTTTGGAGCTTCTCAATCTCTTCCTGTAGCTCTTTGCTTATCTGGTTGGTTTCCTTATCTTTTTCAGCATGGGATCTTTTCAGTGTTTCTACTTCCTTCCAGAGTTTGTCATTCTCTCTCTCTAGGTCCTTCTTGAGTTCTTCATTCTCTTTTCTCAGTTCTTTGATTTGTTCTTTATAATATTGTAGTTCTTTAAATATGTTCCCAATTGTGTTTCTGATATCTGTGTCCTGGGGCATCCCCAGAGGGATCCCACTGTAGGAATCTTGCATAGGGTTGGTAGAGCTTGCTGTGGTATTAACCTGCCCCTTTCCCATGTTGTCTTTTCTTTGTGTTCCTGGCATATGGGCTTCTCCTTGCCTGTATTCCAATATGAGTCCTTCACTGTGTTGAAGGCTTGCTTTGCTTGCCTCCTTCAGAGGCCTTCTTTAGCCTGTGCTCAGTACCTGCATTTCTGCTGGTCTCAGGAGATCTCAGATCTCAAGACCCACACAACCCTACCTTTAATCATGGCTGGGAGGATAACTGCCTCCACAGCCACAAAAGCCAATTAAGCAAAAAACAACTGGATTAATGGATTAGCTAGGTTAAGTCAATCAACAATCAGCCAGGTCTCAGGAGATCTCCGATAATAGTAATTTTCATTGCTGTTGAAATAATTTGTAACAGAGTGGCCTTTGGTAGGCCTCTATTGCTGTTGGCTCTTACATGGCCTTCTAGTCACAAAACTGCTTTAGTAAATTGCTGTCTGTGTGGTCACAAGAAGCATCATGCCCAGTTTATTTTTTTTTTATTTTTTATTTTTTTTAATTTTTATTTATTTCTGTATGTGTATGAATGTACTAGGTCTGCATGCAAGTCTGTGCACCCGTGTCCTGCAATGCCGCGGAGTTCAGAAGAGGGTGTCGGATTCCCCTGGAACTGGAGTTCTCCTGGAATTGGAGTTTCAGACGGTTCTTGGCCGCCATGTGGGTGCTGGGGATCGAACCCGGGTCCTCTGTAAGAGCGGTCGGCGCTCTTAACCGCTAGGCCATCTCTCCAGCCCCCAGTTTATTTTTAAAATAACAAAAAGTTGAAATACAGAGCTCGTGGCAGCAATTCAAGAAGAAAATGCTCAAATCCAAGGAAAGTAGGTCTATTGGTTTACAAAATCTTAAAGGGAAAGGAAAAAGTTACAGGAGAAAACTAGAAGGTGTAGGATGTGGAAGGTTGAGGCTTAACTAAGAGTTGACTGGAGGGATGGGGTGACTTGTGTTTTATATCTGAACTCTAAATTTTCCAGAAAACTCTGCACTTTTTCACTCCTTACCGTTTCTGCTATTTTGATATTCACTCTCAATGTTTATTGTGCCCCCTTAGTCTTTCTGATACAGGATTTCCCTAGATCCCTTACTGCCCTGGAACTGGCAATGTAGACCAACCAGGCTTGCCTTGAAATCTTCCTGCCTCTGCTTCCTGAGTGCTGGGATTAAAGGTGTAGGCCAACATGCCTGACTGCCATTCCCCATATTTCAAGCCCTGTTTCCAAATAGGCAAGCAACAAGTAGAGCTTGAGGTCCTGCTTATATAACAACCTGTAACAAGAGAGTTTCAAGGAAGGAAACAAAGCTTAGACTATTGACAAGTAAAGATGACACATTTTGAAATGTCTTCTTTGTCAGAATTTGGTTTTACAATATAACTTTCCAAAATAAATGTAGCACCATTAATAACCAAGGGATTTTTGTTCAAAAGTCTCAGAATGCAAATTCCCAAAGAGTTTATTACAAATAAAGATTTCTCTTTGGCACTGGAGAAAAACCTTCTTGAATCATTGTTCCTTTTTATCTTCCTGATTTTCCAGTAATAACCTTGGTGACATTTCTGTTTTATGTTTTGAGAATGGCCTTATGTGGATTCATACAAAAAATCGTACTGGAGAGCTATATTCTTTCACCACATGTTTATGTGACATGGGGAACAATGTTATGAAAATAAGGGAAGTGTTTCTAGAGTTTTAGAGATAAGCTGATTGGAACGAAGAGATCTTTTCTATCTATCCAGCATGAAAACACATTTTCAAGCTGAGCACATCTTCTAAGCATACTTGAGGGAATTCATTCCACCCAGAGCTCAGTCATGCTTTCAAACCAATTAAGATGATGGACTGTATATTTAATAAATTTTCCAATTGTAAAAGAAAACATATATTGTAAAACAACGAATCCCTAAGGTGTGTTTTTATTATATTGTAAAAGCTTTTAAAATTCTTAGTCCTAATAAGACATGAGTTTTTGCTATAATTATTTTAAAGTTGTACTAATTTTATTCTTCTCAGTTGGAGCCCCGTAGTATTCATATTAACTCTACTTAACCTGTGGGCAAATTATCAACAGGAGCAGGCTTATACAACAGTAAGTGTAACCATTCATGGCTTGCTATTATCAACATCGTTACTGGTAATATTTATATAGGGTAATAAGTATGCTTATTTATAAGCTGGTTTGATCAAAGAGAATCCCTGCCCTAAGGATGCAACTATATGAGGTTTTGTTCATTATAAATCTGATCTGTACTTGTTTTGGGCAAGTTACACAAATCATTTTCAAGAAATGTTTCTAATTTAAGTATCCAGTGGCCAGTTATTAGACTGAGGTGCATATAACGTGGAACTCATTGTATCTGAATTGCCCCAATTCAGTAATATTTGTTGAATTATGTCAGTAGGCTATGTGACAGCTGATCCACTATTTTATTTTTCAAGCCAGGGCAACTTTAAGACTGCAAGGCAGTCTCATTAGAGTTATCCTGAAAGAGAACTATAAAGCAGACTGTCTCATGCTATCCAGACACCTTTGTGTTTACTTGACTTATCTGTGAAGCACCCTCATCATTCTTGCTAGTCATTCATATACGTTCAAATTAGAAATGTCATCTCCATCACATAGTGATTGTGCATTATGGAGCTGTGACACCCTCTAAGCATCCTTTCCCACATTTTTTAATTTTTTTAAATTAATTTTATTTATTTCTATATGTGTACGAATGTATTGTCTGCATGCAAGTCTGTGCACCCGTGTCGTGCAATGCCGCGGAGGTCAGAAGTGGGCGTCGGACTCCCTGGAGCTGGAGTTCTCCTGGAGTTGGAGTTTCAGACGGTTCTCAGCCGCCATGTGGGTGCTGGGGATCGAACCCGGGTCCTCTGCAAGAGCGGTCGGCGCTCCCAACCGCTAGGCCATCTCTCCAGCCCCCCTTTCCCACATTTTTAAAGTGGATTTAATATATGGTTTTTGTTTGTAAGTGATCCCTCAAAGTACCTGAGAAATGGTAAAGACTCAGTCTGTGATAGCAATTACTATTATCACAGTTCCCCTGGGTATCAGCAGCTGGAGTTATCAGTGCCTTCAGTGAACATCATAGTTTAGTAACAGAAGTTCACAGCATTTGGTTGGAAGGTGAAAAATACAACCTGGCTTGTACTGCTAGAGTATAGTCATTTCGTTGAATAACACTGACAAATAGATAAATAAAAAAACAAATTCATGCCAGGTACACATAGAACAGGACACTGGAGAAGTCTCATTGCTCTTTTCATACTGTGAAGGCACATGTGTTTCCTGTACCTTCAGGGAGCAAACTAAGGTGAGCAGCTCACAGATTTCTCCCTCATGCCAATGCACAACTGCTCCACATTCCTCCGGGCTAGCTCACAGGCCTTCAGCCTGCCTTTCCTCTTGTTCCGTAGATTCAGAAACTTCAAAATTGCTCCGATGCTGGCGGCCTTGCACCTTCCTTTTGATACTGACTTTTCTTATTGTTTGGTTATTGCGCTTGCGCGCTCCCCCAGACAAAATAAGAGACCACAAGGTTTAGGCTCTCTGGGATAAAGTTTACTTCAGGGTAGCCAGGGCTAGGCTCAGGGGAAGATAGAGCCAGCACTGAATGGCATCTGGCCTGGGAATTTAAGGGAGAAGGTGGGAAAGGGATTCAGCCAGAGTGGGGGTGGGTAGTGCATTTAGCAGAAGTCTCTGGCTCTTCAAAGTGGCGGAAGATTCCTGAGTATGCTGTGACGGCCCGTTTTTCCATAACCAAAGACTGGCCTGTAGAGAGGATTCTCCGTGCAACCAGTCTTGTGTGCCTCTGCATTTCAAACGGACTCCCAGTCTTCTGAAATTCATATCCTGACACTTAGATTTTTAGATCTTGGGATGGCCAGCTCTTAGGCAGTGCATCTGAACAGATCATTCTCTTGATCTCCATGAGCTTCCACTTCACACATTCCCTCACAGTTCTCCCCTGTCCTGCTACACCTCCTGCTTTAACTATAACAATTATTAGAAGCAATAGTTTTTTGCTTAACAGCTTGGCCTCTGGAATCAGGGAATCTGATTCCTAATTCTACATCTAAAATATAATCTAAATGGTTACATGGAAAATTTATTTAACTGAGGTATTAATTTCCATCTACAAAATGACATGAAAATAATAATATAAATAGTGCTGGAGAGGTGACTTACCAGTTAAGAACATTGGCTATTCTTGCAGAAGGCCTGGGTTTGAGTCCCAGCACCCACATGATGGCCAGCAACTGTCTTTAACTCCAGTTCTAGGGGAAGCTGACACTTCTTCTGAACTCTACAGGCACTGCCAAACATGGGTGCACTTACATGCAGACAATACAATTATACACATAAAATAAAAATAAAAATATATTTACTTAGTATAATGAATAGAAAGTAACAAGCACTCAGAAAATAGGAGCTTTTTATTTTATCTCTCTGTTTTCATCAAATTATATTATTTCTCTGCTTAACAAAATATTGCTTACCATATAACAAAAAAACCTAAAACTGTCAGTTTTAAAATGCATGTTTATGTTCTATATAATTTTAATGAAAAATGTGACTAAATTATATAAGACAATATAGATTATGAAACACATTCTAATTAAAAGGTTTTAAAATACAAACAAAATGACTCATGTTGGAATAAACACATAATGCAATATCAATTTATTTTAATGCATTAATAAGGTCATGCTATAATTTCTTTTCTTAAACTTTGCTATGTATTAAAAGTCATCCAGGGGGCTGGAGAGATGGCCTAGTGGTTAAGAGCGCCGACTGCTCTTGCAGAGGACCCTGGTTTGATCCCCAGCACCCACATGGCGGATGAGAACCGTCTTTAACTCCAGTTCCAGGGGAATCTGACACCCTCTTCTGACCTCTGCGGCATTGCACGACACGGGTGCACAAACCTACATGCAGACAGTACATTCATACACATACAAGAATAAATAAAAATTAAAAAAAAATAAAAGTCATCCAAAATTCTTTGAATTGAAGTAGATGTTTCTGGAGAGTCCATTTCTCAGTTAGATACGGACCCTGAAATTGAGATTCCACATTGTGGAGCAGGCAATGTGGCTGGCTTGAGGTGGGCAGGTGGAGTGAAAGGGAAGAGTCTGGCCTCGTAGGTAATGGTCCTTTGCTGAACAAGATGCTCTCATCAAATTGATGAAATGTGTCTTCACTCCTACAGGCTCACTCCTGTAGGATATTTTGCTGGCTTGCATCAGGATGCAACATTCTTTTTTTTAAGCATAAACCTCTAGGAAGTCATGATGTATCAGAATAACAGACCATTTGACCAATAGCCTTTAGTTTGGCATTTTGACAGAGAATGAGATATATTCAGAACTGGCTCAGGGTTGGCAAGTCATTTTGATGACCCAAGGTGATGGTGTTTTGTATGACCAACAGATGGCAGTAGCAGCCTCTTTTTACCCTGTTGTTACCATAAAATTGAAGAGCCTGCTAAGAGCACTCACAGACTTTTTTTAGGTGCTTTGAATTCTTAACTGATTTTGAAGCATTATCTCACCCTTTTGAGCACAGCTCGACTCACTCACTGCTAAAATGTAACATAATTCTAGGAGACTTGATACTTACCAAATCCATATCTACCTATTTGAAATGGGAAACCGAGAGACTGAAACTCTTTCCTTTGCAATTTTCATAATTTTACATTTTATTTATCTGGATATTTTGGCCACATCAAAATTCTATTTCATCAAAAAGGTAAGGAGAACCCACACTTTTTAACATTACATATGTTTGCCAGTGTAAATCCTTTCGAGTCAAGTTCCAGTGTTCAGACTAAGGCAGTTGTCCAAGTTAAGGATGTACAACCTTCTTCAAACAGTAGAGACACCGAACATATTTATTATTCTAGCATCATTTAACATGCTACACCGCTCTGGAAGCCTGATCATTCTCCTTTCTGTCCACCTTCCATGCAATATTTGGCAGTGATACATTTGTATATGATGTTATAGTTTCAATAGAAAATAGTCTCTTCATTGTCAATGTTCTGTAAGAGGGCACATAATTCTAGAATAAGATACATTAGGATAAGATATTTTAGGATAATATATCCAAATATAATAATTTGCTTTCAGCAAGGTTGTAAACATTTGACCATTTGTACTATTTAAAATGCAAATTAAGGCAATAAAAATTCAATGAAATGTTTTTTATTTTAAAATGTTAAAGCAAACATGCATTTACAGATATTTTTATAATTAAACTATTATAAATTTTATTCACTACACTGTCTTCACTTTAACCATTTAACTACCCAATTAACTACTATTTAACTACCAATTCTGTAAGAGTTGTGTTTATCTGATAGCCTTAAATTTAATCTCTGAATGTCAGTAGTATATTTAGATCTCTTTTTAGTTTCTCATAAGTAATGGGGTGAATCATTATAATTCTCTTTAATGCCTTCTCTCTTGAGTCATACTCTGACTCCTGATGCAAACTCAGAACTGGTGACTTTTGTTTCCCCCATTTGGCTTAATGAACTTGCTGTGTGGAAGCTACTCTTACACTTAAACACTTAATCCAAGAATGTAAATAATATGGGAAAGCTTATATTCGGATTTTTTAGATATTTAAAAAACAGATCAATGTGAAACTGAATGCTCTATCCTAAAGAGAATTAATGGGACAAGGGTGTCTGGTCTCATCATGTGATGTGCTGGAAAATATAATTTTGGAAGAGGAGAAGAAAAAAACAAGTAGTACTAAAGAAGAATACATAATAAATTTGTTGTGTTTTTATTTTCTCTTAAAAATAAAACAAACTTTTATGTCCTGTTCATACTTTCATTGAGGTACTGTGATATAATAGCCACGATAAAATCTGTCTCCATAGAAAATCTCAGAGAACTAGCAAAATACTCTTAGAACCCATGAGTTAATTAAAAAATTCATAGAAAAAAGGATCAGTACACATTTCTCTGTATCATAGCCATCTGGAAACTGAAATTAAAAATAGTGCCATTTATTATTTCCCCAAAGAAAACAAAATATTTTCTGTATTCATGAAAATTGCAGAATTTAATTTTGATACAAAAGATTATATAAAAATTTCAAAATGCAAAGAAAAAAATGAAACAACACCCAAGTAAATGGAGAGGAACACTATGATCTTAGATTACACAGCTTGGTAGGATAAATATGTTTATCATCTCCCTATGGATATATAAATTTAGTATACATCCTTCTTCCCACAACAATCTTAGCCAGGCTTTTTGTAGATGTTGACAGCTATTCTAAAGCTTGTGTGGAAGGGTACAAGTCCTCAATAGCTAAAATTATCATGAAATGGAAAAATAAATATGAGACATCACTTGTTATTAAATTATTTATAGAAATCAATATTGTTTGGTATACTTGGAAAGATAGACACAGCACATGTATGAAAAGAATAAAGGCTTCAAGCATATCAAACTTATTTCTGACAAAAATTTTTCTTTGAAGTTCGTTCATCTTTAGCTTCTTATATTTCTAAGACAGCGGGATGGGAGATCCTAGGATGTGGGGGGAGTATAATGGTCAAAATGATATGAATCTTTTTGTTCTCAAGAAGAGATTCCAGAGAGGAAACAGAAATAAAGGGACATTCAAGGGTACAACTTTGATCCCAATTCAAAAAGAAAGACAACTGGAGAGAAGAGTAGCCTTACCAATTACAGAATTGACTTTGTTTACTTTATTCTAAACTGTTACAGTTCCTAATAATTTATGTTTCTGACTTTTGTTTAATATTAGGCTCATATATTGGAAGATGAGTTTGTTTATGACTACAGATATAGGGAGGTTTACAGTCTAGCAGAATTTTTGTGGAAGAGAATGTTCTAAAATATGTTTAGGCTTGAAAATTACATGTCAGAATTAGAAACAATAATCTGTATATGTACATGTACATGGATTTAATGCTTTTTATATGTGTATACATAAGCCACAATAAGGGATGATGGAACATTTAGTTGCACATTCTATTTGTTTATGGAAAAAGAAACTGAGGCAAGGACCTGTTATCCACCTGGTATTATTAAGTCACAAAGGTTACCATCAGGGCCATGGAGGGTTTCCAGCTCTCAAGCACATTTGCTGTGTGGTTATTTTCTGCAGACAGAGCATGAGAAAAGACAACAACAAAAAGACAAAAGGCTAAATGTCCATTTATCAAATATTGACATAGCTTTGTGGAAACTTGCCTGGACTTCTAAACTTATTCAAAGCACTTACTTCCACAAGAACATCCCTCTTATGTCTACCAAGTGAAAATATAAGGCTTAAATGAAGAGAAGTCCACTTTTTCAAAAGAGAACTGATGTGGGGCTGGAGAGATGGCTCAGCAGTTATGAGCACCGACTGCTCTTGCAGAGGACCTGGGTTCGATTCCCAGATTCCCAGCACCCTCATGGTGGCTAAGAACCGTCTTTAACTCCAGTTCCAGGGAAATCCGACGCCTTCTTCTGACCTCCGTGGCATTGCACGACACGGGTGCACCAACCTACATGCAGACAGTACACTCATACACATAAAAAATAATAAATAAAAAATAACTTATGTTTACAGAATATAAAAGTTTCTTGCTACTAATGAATTTGGAATGGGGTTTTCTGTTTCACTAAAAATTTTCAAATTATGTGCCTTTTATCACAGATGTGAGAATTTAACTATAATGTCACCTTAACAGCTATAATGAAAATTACAAAAAATAAAATTGAGAGTAGTTATAAGTAAAAAGGAAGGCCCTATAAAGAAGTGGTTACCCTGGGATAAAATTATTTATCTTCCTCTGTTCTTTTCTGTTTTTTTTTCCCTTTGGGAATATAGAAAGTAGGCAAAAAGTGTATAACTCCTTATTCATTAGCAACTAATAGTTGCTTTTATTCTAATTGCACATAAGCCTAATTAACCCAACAGTATTGAGGGTTCAATGTGTCGGAAAAAAAACAAACAAGCAATTTCATAAGAGCAGGTATCTTTGTGTAATATAAATCTTTAGTGCTATCATTGGAAATAAGGAAGGAAAGAAAGACTAGAGAAAGGACAGGAGAAGGGAGGGAGATAGCAGGTGTGCTATCCCCTTGTCAACCATAAATCTGGGAACTGGCAAGCCAGTGGTACATTGTTTTAAATGCATTACTGAGAAAGAGTCTTCTGCACTGCAAAATGAGCAAAATCTGACCTATTCAGTAGCCAAAAGTTGCTTGATGATTTTTCACACACAGGATGTGAGCTGGAATTGAGTTAGGGGCTTTTATGAAATAGCATCTTAGTAGCAAAGTCCTATCAGAAACCAAGTGATTTTTTCTTGTTCTAGGAAAGACAGTGCTCTCTTGAGAATGAGTCCAGTCCTCACTTTTGGGAAGATTGCTGCAGCATTCTTATTGTGCTGATCTAGACAGGTAGATTCATCTATAGTGAATTTGTGCAAGGGTCTTTTGTAGCTTCAGTAAAATGGTCTGAGACTGAGGTTTTCAGAGTCTTGGGGAGAGGGCATTTTCATTTGTATTATCCATCCACAGGCATTGTAGGGGAAATCGTGCTTAGACCTGCTTCTTCTTTCCCACAGAATAAGGAAGAAGACATTTGCCTGGCTTTGTTAAGTCTAAAGAAAAGTATGAAATGAGCAGTCATTCAAATTTAACCATTATGGAGTCAGTTTATACCCCAGAAGTGGCAGGGAGAACAGGTAAAAGTGTCATTACAAGAAGTTTCAAAATGTGATTATTGCTCTGAGGATATGAAGCCAGGGTGGCAAAGTACAGCTCACACTCAGTTTACACCTGTTAGTACAAACCCTTTAGCATCTTTAATAAACTCTCCTGACAATACTGCTTTAGTCTACCAAAATTTTAAATAAGCCTGATTTCCTGGAGCTTGTCTCACAGCAAACATAGTACAGAAAATATGGCATAACAAATTTATACAATTTTTATTTAGATAGATATCAATATCCATTTGTGTGTATATTATATTCATGACTTAATTATACATCCATACCAGGTTTGACCCCTAACTGGTATGTAGCTGGCATTCACTTTTTTTATGTGGTATTTTTAGTTCTACCCCTTGCAGCATCCATGATTCTATACAAACAGAACCCATTTTCCAAGCCTTGTCCCACAGGTTTGAAAAAAATGAAGCATTGTCCTCCATTCCTTAAAACACACAGATACACTGTCACCAACGCACAGACACAAATATACACACAGAGACACACACTGCATAAAACAATAAACTCCCAACATGGTCTCAAGGAGGAGCATTGATCTCCTTTGCTTAATTTGTTCTTCATATGCCAAGTATTCTCACATCAGCGCTGTTGGCATACTATACTAGGACAGATAATTTATCTTTAGGGTAGTTGTATCTTGAGGATGCAGGATGTTGAACAGCCTCTGAGGCATGTCCAGTAAGTGCCATTTGCAACATCTACCTCAAACTCCACAAACAAAATGTGTTTAGAAATTGCCAAATGTCCCTTACTGTACCAATTTGAGGTCTGGAATTGTGTTCTTGCAATTGAGATTCATTGGCTTAGGCATATTACTGTGGTCAGAAATTCATGATTACATTATGTCAGTCTGCAGTGGTGAGGTAGATTAGAAGGAAAGCACAAATCTCCAAGTTGTGATGGAAACAGTAACTCCAGTATGTCTTCTGCAGACCTCAAAATGCCAGCCTTCCTTTGGATAAAGAGGATCTTTATAAGCTTTTGCATAAGCCAACTTCATAGGTTTGTTGCCATACAGTTATTTCATCATGCCATGAAAGCTCTCTTCAAAATTAGAATGAAATGTGGAACCAAAAGTAGGACTGAACCCCAATTTTGTGTTTTCCAAGTCTATAATAATATGTATAGTTAGGTCATAAATCTCAGTGTAATATCATAAAAATAAATGGCCACAATTAAATTTACATTTTTATCTTAGAAGGGAAAATACTCACATTTTCTTATTTAAAAGAAAACACATTATTTATTGGTTAAACAGGGGTATAGAAATGCCTACTCCTAATAATTTGCAGATTAAGTAACCAGTTTTGTATATTATCATGGAATAAATGCATACATGGTTATCAGTAATCCAACAAACTATCTCACATGCTGATAATATTAGTTTCTATATTCAGATGTATTACATAGATTTCAAAGTGTCCTTTGACTTCTTGTTCACAGATTTTGAAATTAAAATTTAGGAGTCTATGGTTCCATGGCAGCAGATTATAAAGGAGGTTTGTGAACATGGACAGAGTAAGGAACAGGAAAGATAAGCACAAACAGGCTAGTTTGTTGGTCTTATAGACTCAAATACAAACACTGACCCAAGGAAAGATTCAGAAAATGAGCAGAGCATGTGTTTTGCCCTTGAAATTCTGCTATTCTTTTGATTTATAAGCAGTCCAAAAAAGAATCCTATAAATTAAAACACACACCCCTGTATCTTAATTTTCATACAGACCCCAGTGGTGGATTGATGGTCATTCAAGACCTACTCCATCATAATTAAATTGGAGTTGTCAGCTTTTTATAGCTATTCCTGGAGATAAATCCTTATCTCAGATCCTACAGTGATTATCATCATGGCCTCTTGCTTTAACCATGGACAGGAGATTTTGACAGTGCTATAATTTCTGCTGGTCCTGTGAGCTTTACCTTAGTGTTATTTCTTTATCACTAGGTAACATTATTGAGCTTTACAAAAATACTCAGTTTACTTTTGTCTCCACAATTTTCCAGAACTTTTTCTTTCTCTTTCTTCTCCATCAGTCTTTTTTCTCTTTGAAACCAAATGGTAGTCTTTTTATCTAGCTTTAAAAAATATATTATTTTTATGTCAAATGTATGAGTGTTTTGCCTGCATACATGTAAATGTCCCACAGAGACCAGAAGAGGGTGTAGGATCTCCCTGGAATTGTAATAATAGACAGTTGTTAGCTGCTGTGTGGGTGCTGAGACTCAAACCTGGGTCCTCTGGAAGAACAGTAAATGTTCTCAACAGGTGAGCCATCTCTCCAGCCCCCTTTTTCTATAACTTTTATGAAATTTGTTCTTTGAAAATTCCATACATGCATTTAGTGCATTCTGACCACTGCTATGCCCATTCTATCTAATCTCCCACTCTATGACATTATTTTCAATTAGACAACTTCTGTTGTAATGGAAGTTTTTTTTCCACATTCCTCATTTGAGGGTAATACATATTCTATAAATGTGATGGTCTATTATACAGAGGAATACCTTCTTGCTCAATTTGCCCTTTACAGCTTCCATCTTTGCAAGTGAATTTCTCTCTGTGTTTTTCTCTTCTTTAAAACATCTTTTTTTCTCTTCCTCCTGCCTTTATTTTTGGTATTTTTTGAGGCAGGGTCTGCCTTTTAGTACCAGCTGTCCTGGAGCTCGCTCTGTAGACCAGGATGGCCTTGAACTCACAGAGATCCACCTACCTCTACCTCCTGAGTGCTGGGATTAAAGGTGCACGCCAACCCCCCCACTAAAAAATTCTTTTTCATTATAATTTATGTGTATGAGCATTTTGTCTGCATGTATGTAACTGAAGAGGCCAGAAGAGAGCATGAGATCCCCTGCAACGTGAGCCACCGTGGGGGTGCTGGGAAACAAACCCAGGTGCACTGTAAGAGTGGCCAGTGCCTTCCACTGCTGAGTTATTTCTCTGGCCCCTGTGTCTATCCTTTTATATGGATCCAAGTCATATTAGATTAGGATTTTAATTTGATAATATCTGTACTTTTTCCAAGTTAGTTTGCATTCATAGATCCAGGCGTTAACATTTCAACTTATCTTTTTTTTTTAAACTTTTTAAAAGAGTACTTTTTAAAACTTTTATTTATTTTTGTATGTGTATGAATGTACTGTCTGCATGTAGGTTTGTGCACCCATGTCATGCAATGCCTCAGAGGTCAGAAGAGGTCTCGGATTCCTCTGGAACTGTAGTTCTCCTGGAATTGGAGTTACAGTCCGTTCTTAGCTGCCATGTGGGTGCTGGGGATCGAACCCGGGTCCTTTGCAAGATCAGTCGGTGCTGGTGCTCCTAACCGCTAGGCCATCTCTCCAGCCCCTCAACTTATCTTTTTAGCAAACACAACTCAACCTGTTCAGAAAATGAGTCAAATAATTTCCTCAAATAATTTTCTCATGAATGAATATCCCCTGAGGTTAAATATAATGGTAAAGTTTTGTGTAAAACAAACATTTGCTTAATTATTAAAGGAATTATTTGAGAGTAATCTGAAGTGAAAAAAAGGAATTATTAATCATATGGTGTTTGGTACATTGGTGCAAACCTGTGATAGAATATCATGAAGGCAAAATGAAGTGTGGGATGGATAGAACAAATAATTCAATAGATATTAACAAGTAATGATTAGATCATGTCTTCTACTTATAAATTATATACTGACAAAAATACAAGAAAATAAACATAATCTCACTAACACAGAACCGTAGCATATGAATGGACAAATGTTCTAAACTGCGGGTAGGAGGCTACTGTGATTACTAATGTGCTAGATGAGCCCTGTGAGAACATGAAATGTTTCAGTCATACTCCTGCTCTTGGCTTACCAGTTCACTTCTAGGAGCTTACTTTAAAGAAATAATTTTATGTCTCTAGGAGAAGTGTCCAAGAGAATATTTATCAGAGCTTATTTTATGGAAAAATTGCAAAGAGCTTAATGTTCATTAGTAGGAGATAGACTAGACAAATCACCTAGAAAATAAGACATTATATAATGACCCAGAAAGATTTGAACCAAATGCTCTAAAGAAAGAAAAAAATAGAGCTGTTGTGATGGCTCAGCAGGTACAGCAATCAACCTGAGTACAATCCCAGTCACTTGCATAGAAGAGAATAAACTCTTACAAATTGTCCTCTGATCATCACATGCACATGATTGTAATAAAAATTAAATGTAGATTATAAAATAATATTTGCAACATGCTTTGTTTGTTGTTTGTTTGTTTGTTTGTTTGACAGGGTCGCCCTAGTCCCAGCTCTCCTGGAGCTCCCTATGTGGACCAGGCTGGCTTTGATCTCACAGAGATCCATATAACTCTGCCTTTTGAGTGCTGGGATTAAAAGTTCACATGTTGAGCATTCGTTGCTTTACATTTGAAGCCTATCAGCGATCAGAAAGTACTATGAGCTTAAAAGCTAACAATCAAGAGTAAGATTCCACTTTTTTACTTAACAACATTCTTGTGGTTTTCAAACACACTTTGGTGGGCATGTCTGATCAGAGCTTAGGCATGTGTATGAGATAAACTTTCAGCCAACATATTCTAGAGGCACGAGTGAAGGTCATAGGACCTCTTTGTGCCCATGAGTTGGGATGGTGTGATGATACAAAGGTCTGGGATTGGCTGCTAGGAGATGATGTCACACTGCCTATATAATGACATGCTGCATTTGTATAAATCAGAATTGCACTTGGAATTGTCCTTTGCCATGTGTCCTCAGGCTGTGCTTCTGCAAGGACTTTCTCCTTGGCCTGTTCCACCTTGGATCTGACAGCTTACCACACACTTTGTTTGTTTTCTTGGTTATCCACTAACTGTAAAAAAGACAGCAACAATTCTGTGTTTGGTTCTATTAATTTTATTAAAATGGGAGAGTTCTTGAAACATCTTAACACTGAGACATTGAGAAAGCCTCAAAGAAAATGGTACTGTTCATGAAGACATTTATTATTTAGCCAGGAATCTGATAACTATATGTGTATAAAATTTAGAGTTGTGGTGGTACATGTCTGTAATCCCAGGGCTCATAAAACAGAAGTAGGGGGATTGTGAGCTTGATGACAGCCTGTGCTATATACCAAGTCTCTTGTTTCAAGGCACATAAGTGACAAAGAAAACTCAGCATTGTCTTCTAAGTCTTTGTCCCTCACCTTTAAATATAAAACATGGAAGCTGGCAGTGTATATTTTAGGGAAAGCCAGATACATACAAGAAAATCTTATGCAGACAGTTTTATTTCTTCCAAGAATTTGTTGTGTGAGTAGTCGCTATAAATTTAACATGAATTATTCTTTTGAATATCTCTTTGGATAAAATGAGAAGTAGAGGTACGAACTTACCATTGGGTCTATTAACCCTAATTCTTGGTGTATAATATCTAACGGAATTTTATGGTCAGGTAAATGTTCTGTTTTTCTAACATGTTTTACTGTAGATGGCTCCTCAGCAAGTGGATTTTATGTAAACCTGACTCATGACATGGCAGCTGTAGGTGTTAAAGGTGATCTTCAAATCATAAGAATGTGGACAGAATAGTTACCAAGATGGTTCAATAGTAATTCCATAGCTTTGTTTCAAAATGATATTTCATCACGTCTGCCATTTTCTACTCATTAGAATCAATTCAGTATGTCCAACCCTAGTTAAACACAATGGGATTGTACAAGGATATGAATTCTAGAACAATCCTTGAGGGCATCAGAAAGCCTGCCCATTCAATTGACCAAACTTGAGAAAACATTGTAAGGTCAATGACATTCATAACTCATAGTGGGGGATTGATGGCTTAAAGGATAGAAGGAATTTCTGTGGGTATTTTAGGACCCAAATGGGGGAACTGAACAAACAAAAGTGTAACTGGAGTCACAGTCCTGGCATCATGAAAGGAAGAACAACCCACACATCCATGTGACTTGCAGGAGCCCCCAAGGAAATACAAATCTCCACACAGAGCGATGTTGTGACTCAGAAAATGCTACAGAGGCCAACTGGACATTTGAGAAGAATTGCTAAAGCTTCCACTTAGGAGCTGAGTAAACTTGAATCTGATATTTCAGTCCATTTCCTCTTGCTATAGAGCATTTGAAGCTGGACATTTTATAAAATAAAAAAGATTTTTTGGGGGGGTTGCTTCTAGTGGCTGAATGATCCAAGCAACATAGAAAGTCTCCTGTGATACCCCGTAGCTCAAATCCATCATCATATGACACAGAAGTGGAAAGGAAAATGCAGAGGAAACATTTGACAAGATGAAAGTCAGGCCATTCAGAGACTAGGCATGGTCTTTTAATAGCAACCTACTATTTTAATAACTAATAAGGTTCCCCCCAGAAACCACATTGATTCTTCAGAAGTGCTCACAATGGCTAATTATCTCACCATAGTCCCTCTCAAAGTTCCCTGCCTTGTCTTAGCATCACCTCACTGAAGTATACTTTCAAATCAAACCTTAAAGTATTGAGGAAGCTCATTGGCTCAGCTGGTGGGGGCAGGGATTGGGAAGGGACAGGGATGAAATGAGCCATAGAACAATGATTTCTTGTATGCTTCTTTCAGAATCACTGAAAATAGACTCATGTATTTTCCGGCAGAAAACCCTTGTTTCTGTGTCGTTTGTAATGTTCCAAATATTTAAAGACCAAAGAAACTTTAAGAACTATTGTTTTAGGATTGCGTACTTCTCAAGGTATATGCCATTTACTGATAATGGCAGTTAATTCACGAAGTTCACCTTCTAACTCTAAATTCAGAGGCAGATCATGAATCTGCACACTTGAAGACAGAAATAGAAAAAAAAATGATTATAACAAAGCATTCCAAAGGAAAGGCCTGTGCTTTTATGTTGGGGAACAAATCTTGGCTGGCACTGATTAGTAGATTCTGCTCTTTCAGGCTGGCAAAATGTGAAAGAGTTTTCTTTGCCAGAAATAACAAAATGGACACCCAAGCCGGCATCTGGAAGTTATTCTTATAGAAATACAGCATTTGCTAAAATTAGAATGGTGGGTCAATTTCTATTTACCCGTTTCACTGGTCCATGCCGACTAAAGGTTAAGGCAACTTAAAGTAAAATCTTCTTGTATTTAATTCATTTCCATCTTATGTCATATATATTTGTCTATGCTTGATAAATATATATTGCAGAATCTCACTAAGACATGGACTACAGACATTAGTTATTCTTTCATAAAACAGTCTTATGTGAGAGGGATCACAGTATGAAATCTCTGAACCCAGAGAGACCTGATTTCAAGCATTAATACTGCCACTTACTGACAGTGAAATTTTTTTTTTTTTGTCTTTTTGAGACAGGGTCTCCTTGTAGCCCCAGCTGTCCTGGAACTCACTCTGTAGACCAGGCTGGCCTTGAACTCACAAAGATCTGCCTGCCTCTGCCTCCCAAGTGCTAGGATTAAAGGCGTGCACCAGCACTCCCGGCCTGACAATGAAATCTTAAATCACTGACTCACTGTCTCTAAAGTTCTGTATGTGTTGTATGTTGATCACATAACCATTGAGAAATTATTAGAATTATGGTTGGTTTACACAAAATTCTCAACCTTTGGTAAGTAAGCTCTCTTACTGAGCTATTGTCATCATCCCCTCACTACTCACTAGTGATATATCCTGAGTGATTTAGTAAACAACACAGTTAGATATCATTACAGTGCATTGCTGATACTCCTTAGCTACAACATTAAAAAGCATGTGAGAAATAAAATTGGTTCAGCCTATGCTTTCATTAATGCTGGTTTTTTGTTTTTTAAAATTTTTTTTATTAATTTTATTTATTTCTGTATGTGTATGAATGTACTGTCTGCATGCAAGTTTGTGCACCCATGTCGTGCAACACCGCGGAGGTCAGAAGAGGGTCTCGGATTCCCCTGGAGCTGGAGTTCTCCTGGAATTGGAGCTTCAGATGGTTCTTGGCCACCATGTGGGTGCTGGGGATCGAACCCGGGTCCTCTGTAAGAGCAGTCGGTGCTCTTAACCGCTAGGCCATCTCTCCAGCCCCCTGGTTTTCTGTTTTTAAGCAAGGCTTGTAGTCTAGAAGACAAATTCTGGATATAGCTAAGTTCAAATTTAACTTTCTTTTGAAAATATTTTTATTTAATATTTTTATTTTATGTATATGAATGAGTGTTTTGCCTACATGTGTGTAAGTGCACCCATGTACTGCACCCATGTACACACACCCATGTGTGTCCTCAGAGATCAAAAGAGGGCATCTGATCCCCTGGAACTGGAGTTTCAGACAGTTGTTAGCTTCAATATGGATTGGGAACTGAACCTGGGTCTTCTGCAAAAGCAACCAGTGCTCTCAACTACTGAGCCATTTCTCTTAGTCCCTCAAACCTAACTTTAAAAAAGTAGATTTTAGAGATTGAACTCAGGGCATCTGAATGCCAGGGAGGTGCTCTCTGAGCTATGTCATCATTCCCTCACTTTGCTACTACTAGTGATATATCCTTGAGTGATTTAGTAAACTATTTACTTAACTTCTTCTGCCTCATTTTCCTGATTTGTAAAACGGAGCATAATGATTCCTCAATCTACAGGGAATTCTCATGGATCAAATTAGTGTTTGAAAAGCAATTATAAGAAAAAGTACCATATGTGCCAGCTATTGTTGCTCATATTTCCTTTGTAAAAAACAGTGTATCTTTTGCCTCTGCTTTTTACATGATCTCCCAATTTTAGTTCTTATATGTGAAAGAAAACAATGGCCTGAACTGTGTTTCTAGATAGATATCTGCTTTTTTAATGGGGCAATGTTACTACATTGCTTTGAATTGTTTATAGACTTGGATTATATGTCGCAGCTCTTTCAAGGATGGAAGCTACTCACTGGGGTGCCAGACACATTGGGCAATTTCAGTTAATTATGTGAGTCAAGAACCCCCCCATACAATTATTCAGCTCTCAGTAATCTAACTAGCATCCACATGATCTGAACATTGGAAGGTGCTATGCAAATATGCCCGACTCTCAAAGAGTAACAATCCTTATAAGAATGTTGCTTAGAGCTAAAAAATGGGAGAAAGTGATTCATTTCTTTATTTTCTTTGGTGGAATATAACATCAGTTATATGGCCAATAAATGGCATTAATGATATTAGTAAAAACTGAACAATGTTTTCCTACATATCTGAGAGATGATCATATTCATGTATCTTTGTTCAAGTAATTTAACAAATATTTTCAAGGATTGTCTCATTAAAATATCAACTGTTATAGACTTCTGAGATCATGAAATCTATTGCTATGGCCATGTGAGAGAATGCACCGTGATCTCAAAAGAGGGATTTTTTTTTTTCCTGACTGCACCATTGCTGATGTAAATTCTTTCTTTAACCTGTTGGGAAAAGTCCGCTGCCTTGAAAGGTTTCCACACGGTGTGATTTCTTCACATTTGTTTCTTGAAACTGAAATGATGCTTTTGTAACATTTATAAAGTTGATGTCAAGGATCAGGCCTTTCTGATGTCCGTACAGCCGGGTAGTCAGAGGACTACTTTGATCTTTATCTCATAGTTGTGAATGAGTACTTCAGATGAATGGAAAAGGAAAGTGTTAGGTGTAAGAAATTGTTGGAGTTCCCAGAAAGAGGGTGTTTGTCTACTTGGAAGCTTTCACTAAGAATTCACAGTCTTCTCTATGAACACCCAGTTCCTCAGGGAGAGAACCTCGTGTAAGATGAAGCATGGGAAAAGTCTGAGCAGAGAAGAAGCCTAGCTTTCTGAATGGGAATAGAACCTGGGAACCAACTTGTTGGGGCACCAGGCCATAGAATGAGGTACAAGTATGTGAGAGGAGGGCAAGGAAAAGCAGATACAGCAAGTGAGACCAAGTCAATGGAGGGAAACTCAAAGCAGGAAACAGCCATCATAGAACTGTTCTATGTGCTCAGAATGTGCTGCTGCAAACAGTGGAAGATGGTGAAAGCAGGAGGAAGAGCAAGAGAATGAGAGAGGGAAAGGCAGTACGTCTTCCTATCTGTCCCAAACTATAGGATGACTGGAGAGGTAATTCATACAGAATCTCAATAATCGGCAGGCTCATATGCAGATTCAGGAGAAAACGAGAGTGGAGAGTATTTTTAGAGAGTAGGATGGCAGCCAGAGCTACTTATTTTTGCAACAAAATATTTGCAAATAGTGTGAAGCAGGCTTAGTTGTGTCTGCCTTATTGTGTACTTATGGATATAATTTAATTTAATTATCTAATAAGGTCATTAATGAATTTTAGTGTTTAATCAATCATTTCTTTTTCTTTTATTTTTTTATTAATTTTATTTATTTCCGTATGTGTATGAATGTACTGTCTGCATGCAGGTTTGTGCATCCGTGTCGTGCAATGCCGCGGAGGTCAGAAGAGGGTGTCGGATTCCCCTGGAACTGGAGTTCTCCTGGAATTGGAGTTTCAGATGGTTCTCGGCCGCCATGAGGGTGCTGGGGATCGAACCCGGATCCTCTGCAAGAGTGGTCGGTGCTCTTAACTGCTAGGCCATCTCTCCAGCCCCTTAATCAATCATTTCTTAAGATCCCATTTGTTTTGTGTTTAAATTAAGTACTATATAAAATTGCATTTAATGAGCTATGTCTCATCTTTAGTATCCTTGGTATTGAAAAAATGGTTGTTAAATTTACTCACAGAATAACTATATTAAAATATCTGTGTGAATAACAATCACTATGGATAGGTAAAGTTCTGAAAAACTGCAAAGGATGTGCTTTGATGTGGAGCTGTTCATTATCAAAACTTTGTGGTAATAATTATAGTCTCTAGTATATTCAAATCAGTGTATTAAACATAGTATTTAGTATATTCAGCTCATTGTATTGAATTTGATAAGGATAACATTTCATAATCTTAGTTTTCTCTTAATGATTCATCATATCATATTAGCATAAGCTATAGACTTGTAAAATATACTTACTAATAAGATCTAATTTCCAATGTACATTATAGGTGGATTTGTATGAAGCCTTATTGATGGGGAAACTATTTTTTTCAGTACTTAGTAACTAGAAAAGTATTCCTCAGCTCCTTTGACTTCATGTTGTAGGCTATTGAATCACATAATTCACTGCTTTCCTACTTAGCAGTGCCTTCTAGAGAGCTTTTAGAGGCAAATTATGGTCCTTGTAGATGAAATTCAATAGACCTTATTGCATGCATTTCATATTCTGACCTCACCCTGCTCTTATTTTTTTCTACTAATTTTCCGTTATAATTTTCTGTAATTTCAGAACAATGTTGGGAGCTCTGAGTTTTTGGAAGCATAGTACGCAACAGGTAGAAGGGACTGATGAGTAAATACTTTTATTAGCATTGTGGTTCATCCTTCCTGAAGTCTTTTGCTGTAAACAAGGGTCCAAGTCACCAGAAAGGCCAGTTCATGTGCATTAAGGCAGTTTTCACAAGTGGGCACTGTTTCTTCTGCTGCCCTCCAGCCCTCTACCTCACCAGAGGCATGGGATACCCCCAGTTACAGGCATCTGTGAACTGCCTGAGCATGGGTAACATGGGTGGAAGTGAACGAGGGTCCTCTGCAAGAGCAGTAGATGCTCTTAAACATTAATCCATCCTGACTTCCTGCTTCTTAAAAAGGAGGTAAGAAAATACTTCTTTCTAGAAGGTTCTCTCCTGGTGAAAAATATGGGAGAGATGCTCCAGTTATAAACACACATCAAGGGGGATGGAGAGATGACTTCGTGGTTGAGTATTGGCTGGTCTTACAGAGGACATGGGCTTGATTCCCATCACCCACATAGCAGCTAACTACTGTCTGTAATTCCCGTTCCAAGGATCTGATGCCCTCTTCTTACTTCTATGTACTCATACACATAAAAAAAATAATAAATAAAATATTTTAAAAATTAAATACACATCAAAATCTCTCAATGAAACCTCAAGAAATAAATCTTAAAAAGAAGTAGAAAGCCAGTGACTGAAGAAGTTCAGGATTTGTTGAAAAGTTTCACAGAGCGAGTTGACATTTGCTTTCTAAACAGGGCAAGGAGGTGTATTTAACATTTTTAAGAGTTCTTTGCTTTCATTGACAATAGGGTGAAAGAAAGAAAAGGAAAGTCATACAGAGCAAGGTGTGAGCAAGTGAGTCTGAACAGGTGTTGTTAGTTTTCATTTATTTATTTTCTTGGATTTAATTAATCTTCATTAGTTCAACCCATATTTATTGAGCAAATACCATATGACAGGCATTATTTTAGGCACTTGTGTAACTACAAAGGTGGGGGCAGGAACAGGTGGTTTCTCATCTGCTAGGGCTTATCTTCCAGTAGAGAAAACCGACAGCATAAAATTACGTACAATGTCAACACTGCTGAGATATGAAGAAAAGTGGACCAGAAGAATAAAAAGGGAGACAGAAGGATGAGGCAAAGTGTTCTCTGATAACAGAATGAGTCAATGGAGAATGAAACCTTGAATCAAAGGAGAGACTCAATTTTGGGACTATGTGGGGAAACAGTATATCAAGCATTGACAACATTATTTCAAGTGTATGATGGTCAATACTTCAGTATAAGTTGAGTGCAGAGTTATTCAGGTTGTTAGAGAGGAATGGAGAATTCTTGTACCTATATGTATATGTAAAGACTTGTCAGCAAGAAAAATACAACCACAGTTGTTGAATGGTCATGAAAGTTTCCATTGCTTAAGATATCAGAAAAACCAGGCGTGGTGGTGTATGCCATTAATCCCAGCACTTGGGAGGCAGAGGCAGGAGGATCTCTGAGTTCAAGGCCAGCTTGGTCTACATAGTGAGTTCCAGTACAGCTGGAGCTACAGGGAGACCCTGTCTCAAAAAGACCAAAAAAAAAAA
>VZQC01012135.1:518170-687511 GCA_009823505.1 Rhizomys pruinosus
GTAAAAACTGCTTTCTTTAATTGACTAATAGACATAGGAACTGTGAAAAGGATTATTCTCTATTCAGAACCAAATATAATACTAGAGTCTCTTTAAGCTGTGCATTTAAGCAAAATATATTAATACAGGAGAGCTCTGATATCAGCAATGGATTATTCTGCCAAGGAGATGTTGGCCAGGGGATCCAAGGCCCCCCAAAAGGTAAAGGCTTCTTGCCTGTAAACTGGAATACCTGCAAGAAGAGAGGCGGTAAGGCCCTGCTGTCGAAGACCTGATGTAAGCATGGGAAAGATGTATTGAGACCACACTTGCAAGTGTACAGTTGGTCTCTAGTATACCAGAGAGTGCTACCAAAGGCCACTAAACCAATAAAGCAAATATTGGTCTCCTTGAGTCAAGCAAGACTCCTCTGTCAGCATTAGCTACACCTCACCTGCCTGGAAATACTGTGCAGCAGTGGCAGCCATATGTCTCTATGTCCCAAATCTAATTGGCTATTAGCTCTCTCCTTGGAGGAATAACTCATGGCTGATGCCACAGGTTTACATCCTCTAGTGGTTAGGAGATGTTATAAGCCACAGTAAGACCTTGTCATCTGTTACAGAAAAAAACATAATTCATGGATTAGCATACCATCCAATCATCTGTGTCTATACCAAAGTAATCTACCATAATAATTAGTACTGTTTAAATATCTTTATACCTAATTGCCTGTGCTTCATTAGTAGGATTGAAAGGTTATTCCTGAACAAACTGTCAGCCCATGAAAAGAAACAGCCAGAACTGGTCAGAATCCAAAACGACATCTCCAGAGAAAGCAGACTGTTTTGCTTCTCATCCACCTGTGCTCCTTTTCTAAGCCTAGGGAACAATCTGCAGAAGAGGGTGCATGGTAGAATGTAAGGGCTGTGACTGGGGTGAATGGTGAAACTACAGCAATATAGACTGGACACTTATTTGATCAACTTGACTGTACATACAAGCCCCTCCTGCTGGATGGTGGGAGCCTTGAGCTGTGTGGGCTTGGGCATGACTGCTTGCAGATTGGTTTTACATGAAGGATGCTTGTACTCAAAAGTTGTTACTTATTGTTAAAAAAAGAGAAATAAATGAAAGTAAATGTAAAAAAAAATGTCAGGAAGAACTTGAAGTTAATACCTTGTAGGTGTGGCTCCTTAATTTTTAATCTTTCTTTAATTTTGGAGATTTTCTCTTTCTTCCTTTTTTTCACCTATATTGTATAAATCATTTACTAAATCAGAAAAAGTAAGAAAATCTCATGTAGCTGTTTCTGTGACATATTTATGGTATGAAGTATAGAATTCTAAGGTTGGAGATTATATTAGATTATTAGAATGTAAAAGTTATTTATTAATATATGCATGGATAAATATTAATATATTATAATTAAAATATACACATGTTCACAAGCATACACAATTCCAATATAATTTGGTAAATAAAAAGTAGACAGATATTTTATCAATATTTAATTCTGAATCTTTCTTTAACACTTACTATGCTATAGAAATGTTCTACTTGCTCATTCTTTTCTTTTTCTTTTTTCTTTTCTTTTTTTTGGGGGAGGTCTTTTTGAGACAGGGTCTCCCTGTAGCCCCAGTCTTCTTGGAACTCACTCTGTAGACCAGGCTGGCCTTGAACTCACAAAGATCCGCCTGCCTCTGCATCCCAAGTGCTAGGATGAAAGGCGTGCGCCACCATGCCCTGTGGCTCATTCTTTTCTTAGTACACAAACTAAAACAAGAAGTGGAGAGCTCTTCTTGTGAACACAGTGATTTTTCAACAAATATAGAAGTTTAGACAAAATATTTGAAAGGTTATAATACTAAGTGCAAGGGCTTCATACTTATTCTACCACTCTGAAGCTGAATCTTAAAAGTCATCAGATAAAACTCGCCCAAATGCCATCATGTGTTCTTTTTAGGTAAGCTTTAGCTCCTGAACATTGACAGACGCCTCCTCAAATTCTGCTGGAACAGACAGAAAAATAAATAAACAAATTCATAGACACAGATCTCACTGAGCTTAAAAGAATTTTAGACAATAGGCCAATTTAGGAGTTGGATGGGAATTGAGACTATGTTCTTGATGATGTTAATAGTTATCTTTTAATAAGTTCAGCTTAATTTTATTATTTTTATTTTTATGTCTATGAGTGTATTGCCTGTGTGCATGAAGTAGACTGGTGCTGTGGAATGCCCATGGAGGTCAGAAGAGGGTGTCAGATCTCTGGGAGCAGGAATTGTAGATGGTGGTTACCCACAAAGTGGGTGCTGGTAACTGAATCTGAGTCCTTTGCAAGAGGAGTCAGTGCTCTTAAACCACCCCTTGCTCTTAACCACCCCTCTTGTTGAGTTCTTACTAGTTTCCAGGCACTGTTCCAAATGCTGCATCATGTAGTCCACACATATTGTTATCACCAGTTTCAAAGTGAAGAAGCTATAGCTTAGAGAATTTATATCATAAACATATTCGCCATCTGGACAAGTAGCAGGGCCTGAATTTAGAATCACACTAAGATGCTAAGGTCTCTATATTTCACTGCACTTCTTTTTTTTTTAATTTTTATTTATTTATTTCTGTATGTGTATCAATGTACTGTCTGCATGCAGGTCTGTGCACCCGTGTCGTGCAATGCCGCGGAGGTCAGAAGAGGGTCTCGGATTCCCCTGGAGCTGGAGTTCTCCTGGAATTGGAGTTTAAGACGGTTCTCGGCCGCCATGTGGGTGCTGGGGATCGAACCCGGGTCCTCTGTAAGAGCGGTCGGCGCTCTTAACCGCTAGTCCATCTCTCCAGCCCCTCACTGCACTTCTATGGTAGAATTTTTATCCAAGCACCTTGACATTTAACTCTATGCTGGGTCTAAAACCTATTCAATAAAACAGGGGGCAGGGATTTTTTTAAAAAATATTCCTATAATTGCTAAAGTTTTATGAGGCATAGTTTTTTGAGCTTCAACAAAGGTGCTTGAATAATATACAATTAAAATGAAGTAATTTCTATTTTGTAGAACCAGTATATAATAAGGAAAAAAAATTCTAGTCTTTTTTTTTTAAGTTTCTTTTTAAGCTAGAGCTTCAACAAAACTATGAACAACCAATGATTTAACAGAACAAAACAACAACAAATGATGAAGTATAGCACTGGAAATGCCTGGTGGCCTCTCTCACCCTCCTTCCTGCCATGTTACTGGAAAAGCTCCAGTGCTCACACCAAGAAGTGACTGTGTTCTTATTCATCTGCTGTCTCTACTAGGAACTGGCTGATTGGCATGGAAGAAAACAGAACCAGCAAAAAGTATAACTGTATCTCCTTATCTACCTGGAGATGACCCATATCTCTAGGGAGGTGGATGATGTCATTTTCATTTGGAGTGGGCCACATGGGAACCTCCAGGTCAATCTTGCCATGATTATTCTGAGGTAAAACATAATAACAGGTATAATTACTTAGTACAAAAGAAACTATTCACAAGAAATACTTACAACTTCTTGTGCACGGCCCCTTGAGCTTTTGTCCAAGCAGTTGGGAGTGATGCATATTGGAAACAACAATAACAACAACAACAACAGAAAGAACTGCATCAAAGAACTGACTGAAACAGTGAACTGCTCAAAACAGTCAACTTCACATGGAGAATATCGAGAAAGACTGAGAAAGAGATGAAAAGCATGTTTGGCAGAATACATGAGCTCTGGTGGGGTGGGGGAATAGGGTGGGGGACATGGGTCTAGATTTGATAACCTTGTACAAAATATATATAAAAAATAAATATTCAACAACAAAAAAAGAAACTATTTGGTAGTTTCCAAACAAATACTTACTCTATGGCCCAACAATTCCATTCTTGGGTATTCCCTCAAAAAAGGAAACTGCCACCACAAAGATATTACCTAGTATTTAGAAATGCTCTATTTAAAAAAAAGAAAGAAAAAAATACCCTATTTATGCTTATCAAACCTAGAAATAACCTACATGCAACTGCCTGGCAATGGATAATCAAACTGTGGTGCAATCTATCTAAAGTTCTCAGCAAGAAGCGACAGATTTTTTGTTGCTTTGTTTTGTGTTTTTGGGAAGTAGCCAGAAAACTTTCTTCAGAGCAAAGCTACATACAGTACATCAAAAAGAAATATACTCTCTAGACTGACACAAGACCACATGAATGAAGGCACAGTAGGGGCAGAAATAATTTATTCTATGGATAACTTTCAAAACCATTATGCAAAAAGAAATAAATTAACTGTTAAATGCCCACATAATGCATGATTCTATTTATTTTGAATTTTGCTAAACCTCATAAGTATGGAGATAGAATTCAGATCAGGAGGTACTAGAATCTGATAGTATAGTTGCATGGAACAATTTAGTTAACAAATGACCATGAGGGAATTTTTGGTGTGATATAAATATCCTGTACTTTAATTTTTATGTAATATGGGTATAGACAGTTACCAAACTCAAAAGTGTGCACAGACAAAAACCCAGCACAGAACTGGGGAGGACCCAACTAAGATGAACTATTGACACCTATTGATTACTGCTGGGTAAAAGAGACTTGATCTTCTTTAAGGAAGAGACTCCAGACAGGCTGACTAGACTCCAGTGGAATAACTTGCATTTAGGGACATCTGGGTACACAAACTGGATTTGATAGGCCTTAACAGATGATAAAATGCATGAAATATGGTGGGGGCTGTGACGGCTGTAGATAGGAGAGGGAATAGGAAGATGATCGCCATGTTTTAAGGTGTTTTGTTGAGGTATTCAAAAGATCAATAAAAATATACTTTAAAATTTTGTGTTTAATTAATAATGACAAACTGTCAGCCCATGAAAGGAAACAGCCAGAATTGACCAGAGTCCAAGTCAACAGCTCCAGAGAGAGTGGACTGTTTTACCTCTCATCCACCTGTGCCCCTTTTCTAAGCCTAGGGAACAACCTGCGGAAGAGGGGGCGTGGTAGAATGTAAGGGCTGCGATTGGGGTGAATGGTGAAACTACAGCAATGTAGTCTGGACACTCATTTGATCAACTTGATTGAACAAACAACCTGTCACCCCCCACTGGATGGTGGGGCTGTAGGTGTTTGGGCACAACAGCCTGCAGATAGGTTTTGCATGAAGGATGCTTGAACTCATGGATTATCACCTATAGCTAAAAATGAAAAAAAAAAAAACTGAGAGAAAGATGCAGGACAGTTATGGCAGAATGCATGATCTGTGATGGGGGGGGGGTGGGGGGGGAGGGAAAGGGAAATAAGCCTGAACTGAATTGGAAAAAATGTATGAAATGCACAAAGCATCAATAAAAACTAATTTAATTAGAAAAAAAATAATGAATAATATGGAATACACCTGAAAACTGAACAAAACTAATGTGACAATGGTTTGTACGGCTATATCTAATAAGCACATTACTTATAAGACCATCTTGATTGGATCTGAATGAACTACATGAGAAAGAGACCTTCAGATTGGGTTATTTGAAGCTGGAAGACCCACTCTAAATATGGACGTGTTACCTTCTGATGGCAGCCAGTGTAGAAGGTCATGGCAGAAGGGAGCTCAACACTTTGCGCTACTTGCCTTCTCTTGACTGGTGAGTTTGTCCTGCTGCTGTGATCAATTAATTCCTCAGATTCCAGCATAGATTGAAGATAGCAGATCTCCCAGAATCCACCAGGCCTTCAGTACCAGATTGGGACTAGATCTAGCCTCATGGACCGAGCAACTACCGGATTCTCAGCCTCTCCACTGTGGTGCAGCCATTGTTGGACTATTGGATCGTATTCTGTGAGCTGATCTTATACATCGGATTCAACCAATTCTTTTTCTTTGGAGAATCTTGACTAATGAAGCAAATTTTCAGTAACTTTCAAAAATTACAGACTGTCATTGTCTACACACATGTGCACACAAGTTTAAAATAAAAAAATAAAGTTGGAAAAAAGATACTACTTTCTATTATATTTAGTTTAGAAATAAGTATGCAAAGACTGGGTTTAAACCACAGCAAAAGCATTTTATTGCATAGGTGCTATTAAATCTTCCCAAAAGGAGGTTCAGTACATTTAAACAACTACAAATTTAATTTAATTTCCTATCAGGTCTAGGTCTCCCTTCAGAAGTTGTCACTCTGTAGAACAGTCCCAATTGCCAGAATTCTACCTCCAAATGATAGTGATTATTGCTTCTTTGAGCTGCACATTACATTTTTCCAGAAAATCCTTCTGAATACTGTTTATTTTTTATTTTTCTACCTTCTGTCCAATGAAATTTTACATTTAATTTTATTTGATTTTTAAGTGTCTGAAGACTTGTCAAATGGCTGTATTAAATCATATCCAAGTGTTCTCTTTTCTTCACAATTTTTCAACACTTGTTATTCTTTCTCTCTTTTATAAGAGCTCCTTTTTACTAGAGTTGTGCAAGTCATAATGTTTTTAATACACACTTCTCTAATGATTAATGATATTGTGCATTCTTTCATATGTTAGTTGGCCATCTGAATCCTTTCTAAAACACTGAATTGGGGTGGCTTTTTGTTTTCACTTTAATTATCTGAGTTGCTCATATATGCAGAATATCAACCCTTTGTCAGAAGTATAGATTGCAAATATTACCCTTTGTCAGAAGTATAAATTGCAAATATTCTCTCCTATTCTGTAGGGTGTCTTTTTAGTTGCTATTTCCTTTGCTTTGCTTTTTAAATTTGAGGAAATCTCATTTATCAATTGTTACTTTTGTTTCCTAAGATTTGGAGTTCTTCCCCCCAAAAATTCTTGTTTATTCCAATTTTCTAAAATAGTTTCAGGACTTATAATTACCTCTTTGGTCCATTTTGAATCATTTTTTGTAATTGGTATGAGGGATGGGCCTGGTTTCATATGAATACTTAGTATGGCTATCTAACATTTAGTTTCCTCAGCATCATTTTTTAAGCTGAGGCAGGTGGATCTTTGTGAGTTCAAGGCCAGCCTGGTCTACAGAGTGAGTTCCAGGACAGCTGGGGCTACAAGGAGACCCTGTCTTGAAAAGACCAAAAAAAATGGATCTTTCTTTAATGTATGTTATTAGTACCTCTGTTAAAAATTAGCTATAGATGAGACATTCTCTGTTCTGTTCCATTGGCTTCTGTTCCTGCTTTCCTGGCAATACTCTGTTATTTATAAGTCTGTAGTTTTGTACTGTATTTTGAGGTTAGGTTGCATGACATCTTCCATTTCATACTTTTTGCTTATGATAGCTTTGGATAGCTGTTAATTATGGTTTCATAAATATTCTACTTTTTATCCATAAAGAGTACCATTGTTACTTTCACAGAGTTTGCATTGCATTTGTGGATCTCTTTGGGAAGTTTGTACAGATTAAAAATACTTATGCATTCCATGAACAATGAATTTCTTTCTATTTGTGTGTATGTGACAGGGTCCTCTTCAATTTTGACTTTTATAATTTTCTTTTTTTAATTTATTATTTTTTTATGTGAATGAATCTACTGTCTACATGAAGGTTAGTGCACCCATGTCATGCAATGCCACGGAGGTCAGAAGAGGGTGTTGGTTCCCCTGGAACTGGAGTTAAAGATGGTTCTTAGCCATGGGTGCTGGGAATTGAACCTGGGTCCTCTGTAAGAGCAGCCAGTGCTCTTAACTGCTGAGCCATCTCTCCAGCCCCTACTTTTATAATTTTCATCACAGAAATCCTTCACTAGTTTCAATAAATTTATTCCTATATATTTTTATAGCTAAAATCAAGTTAATTGCTTTCTTGATTTTTCTTTGTTGTAGGTATACACCTGTGCTACTAATTGTTGCATCCCATAACTATGTTGCATTCATTTATTAGTCATAATAATTTTATAGTAGAATCTTTGGAATTTTCTATACTTAAGACTATCCAATGAGGTTTATTTTGACTAATTCTCTTATTCTGTGGTTTCCCTATTAATTGGGATCTTTGGTAAAGAAGTGTGGAGTTTCTAATTGTCTGATGTTCCTTTAGTCACACATGGCCGCAATCCACATGCTAGTCTTCCCTCCTAGAAGCAGGCTTTGCAGTCCCACAGGACTGAGTGCTTTAAGGCTGTCTCCTGCCTGCAGGCTGACAGTTTGTAGGGTTAGCTCTGGCAAAGACGGGGGAGGGGACCACGAGGAAATTTACCAGATGGAATAAGAAAAACATGAACTCGGAGAGTCCAGGAGATAAACTCTCTCATTTATTCATGCCAGCAGTATGTTTATATACCAAAAGTTACTGTGCTCTGGGCAAGGAAGTGGGGGCAGGAGGGTGTGAAATGAGGGGAAGGGAAGTGAGAGCCACCTTGCCTCCTACCAGGGGCAGCAGAGCTACTGTTTGTGTAAACAGTAAGCTAGAGGTATGACCTCTTTGCTCAGTACATCAAAGGAAGAGGCCGTCAGGGTCTGGAACTTTTCAGAGATAGGCGAAGAAAGAATACTGCCTGCCCCAACCTCATAGAGAAGCTCCGGGGCAGAATCTGCAGTTCCTTACCTCCATTCAGGCAAAGTCCCATTCCTACAAAGAAGCATCCAGAGCCCATAGGATGCTAGAGCTGACAAAAGCATGGGGCTGAAAAGAGCCATGTACGAGAAGATGTGATCTTTGAACTCAGGAAAACGGCAAGAAAGAACAGCTTTATTTTGTTTTATTTACTGTTTTTAGATTTATTTATTTTTACCTTATGAGTTCTTGCCTGCCTCAATGTAGTATATCATATGCATGCCTGTTACCCTTGGAGGCCAGAAGAGGGTGTTGAAAATGTAATATGATGCTGTCATTTATAAAGCTTAAGAACTGGGCAGTCAACTTTCCAAGAAAATGTCACCAATCCTTAGGGGTCAAAAGAAAGAATAAGTGTGGGCAATGTCTTAGTTTGGACTGCTACAACAAAGACATTAAACATAGATAAATTGAACAGTATGATTAATTTCTCATAATTCTAGAAGCAGGGAAGCCCAAGATCAAGACAACAGCAGATCTGGTATCTGGTAAGAGCTCATATCCTACATTGTAGACAGGTAGATTCTCATTCTATCTTCACATATTCTACAGCTAAAAGAGAGAGTGTGGCAGTCAGCTCTTGTTTCTTCTTTTGTTTTTAATACCTTTATTGATGATATGTGTATTCCATACATTATCTTTCAGTCCAATTTAGACACATTCCCCTCTCCCTGCCTCCCACCCCACCCCAGTTCATGCCTTCTGCCATACATGTCTCGCATCTTTCTCTCAGTCTTTCCAAAGTTTTTCACTGCAGAGGCTTGTTGTTTTGGGCAGAATTTAACTCTATCAGTCAGTTCTTTGACCCAGTCTTCATGTTGTTGTTGTTCCCTCCTCTTTGTGTTGTTGCAACATATGCCTATATAACCATCACATATGTATCAAAATTATGACCTCCAAGAATAAACTGTATGTTAATTCCAAAATATTTTTAAGCATTCACATTTCCCTCTTTAATTTTATATTACTCTAAAATATGAATATGTACCTTCCACCCATATACAGTAATTACACTCTGAAAATAAGTGGTAGGTCAATTCTAGAGCCCATTAAGAGATTTACATTATAACAGCACAGTTGCTTTCAGATAAAAAGAAATATAACAATAATGTCATTCAGCTTGCCTTTCAACTGGGGATTTGGTGTTAGGATCCACAAAAGAGGGAAAGCATTCACCATTTGTATTTCTGGGACTGTGTTACTTCACTTAGCATAATGGCTTCAAGTTCCATCCATTTACCTGCAAAGTTCATGACATTATCTCTCTTTACTGCTGAATAGAACTCGATTGCATTATCCACTGGTAAATTGAGGGGCATTTGGGAGTTCCACCTCTTCACTATTATGAAGAGAGCTGCAATAAACATAGATTTGCATGTATCTTTGGGGGTAGGATGAGTCTTATGGGTAGGATGAGTCTTATGGGTATATACCCAGGAGTGCTATGACTGGGTCAGGTGGTAGGATCATTTTGAGTCTTTTAAGGGTTCTCCACACTGCTTTCCTCAGTGGTTGTACCAGTTTACAATCCCACCAGCAATGGATGAGTGTTTCCCTTTCCCCACAACCTCTCCAACATTTGGTGTCTTTTGTTTTCTTGATCTTATCCAGTCTTACTGGAGTGAGATGATATCTGAGAATGGTTTTAATTTGCATTTTCTTAATTATTAATGATGTTGAACACTTTATTTTTTATTTATTTATTTTTTTTATTTATTTCTGTATGTGTATGAATGTACTGTCTGCATGCAGGTCTGTGCACCCGTGTTGTGCAATGCTGCGGAGGTCAGAAGAGGGTGTCGGATTCCCCTGGAACTGGAGTTCTCCTGGAATTGGAGTTTCAGACGGTTCTCGGCCGCCATGTGGGTGCTGGGGATCGAACCCCGGTCCTCTGTAAGAGCGGTCGGCACTCTTAACCGCTAGGCCATCTCTCCAGCCCGATGTTGAACACCTTTTAAGATGTTTCTCCAGCCATTTTTACTTCCTCACTTGTGAAGTCTCTGTTCAGCTCTTTATTCCATCTTTTGAGTAGGTCATTTGTTTTCTTACTTCTTTGTTTTTGAGTAGTCTATAGAGTCTGGATGTTAATGCTTTGTCAGATGTATCACTGATGAAAGTTTCCTCCCACTCTGTGGCTTTTCATTTCCTTGATTGTTTCTTTCACTGTACAGAAGCTTTTGAGTTTGATGAGGTCCCATTTGTCAACTGTTGACCTCATTTCCTGTGCAGCTGCTGTTTGATTTAGAAAGTCTTTCCTATGCCTATGTCTTGTAGGTTGCTGCTAACTTTTTCTTCTCTCACCTTCAGGGTTTTGGGTTTCATACTGTGATCTTTGATCTACTTGGAGTTTATTTTTGTACAGGGTGAGAAGTAGGGGTTTAAGTTTGTTCTTCTACAAATGGTGATCCAATTTTGCCAGCACCATTTGCTGAAGATGCTATCTTTCCCCCATTGAGCTTTTTTTGCCCCTTTGTCAAATATGAGGTGGCTGAAATTGTATTAACTTCAATTTTGTTCCATTGGTCAACAGGTCTGTTTTTGTGCCAGTACCAGGCTGTCTCTTTATGACTATGGCCCTGTAATATAGCTTGAAGTCTGGCAAAGCAATGCCCCCCTGTATTGCATTTTTTGTTCAGGGTTGGTTTAGCTATACAGGGTCTTTTGTTTTTCCAAAAGAATTTAAGGATTTTTTTCCAAGTCTGTGAAGAAACTCAGGAATATTGATTGGGATTGCATTGAATCTGTATATCAATTTGGGTAGAATGGACATTTTTACTATATTAATTTTTTCAACCCATGAGCATCGAGGTCTTTCCATCTTTTGATGTCATCTTCAATCTCATTTTAGGGGTTTAACATTTTTGTTGTAGAGGTCTTTGGTATCTTTGGTTAGTTTGTTTACAGGTTTTTTTTTTTTTTTTTTTTTTTGAGGCTATTGTGAGTGGGAAAGTCTCCTTATATTCCTTCTCCAATTGCTTATTGTTGGTGTAAAGAAATGCTACTGATTTTTCTAAGTTAATTTTGTATTTGCTACTTTACTGAAACTCCTAATCATTTCCAGGAGTTTTCTGGTGCAATTTTTAACATCCTTTAGGTGAACTATCATATCATCTGCAAAAAGGGATAGTTTGACTTCCTCTTTTCTGATTAGTATTCCTTTAATTTTCTTTTCTTGTCTTGTTGCCCTAGCAAGCATTTCAAGCACTATATTGAAGAGGAGTGGTGATTTCCCACCTTTAAGGGGAATGCTTTTAATTTTTCTCCATTTAGGATGATGTTGTCAGTGGGTTTGTTGTAAATGGCTTTGATTATGTTGGGGAATGTTCCCTTCAGTCCAATTCCCTCTAGAACTTTAAACATGAAAGGTTGCTCAATCTTGTCAAAGGCTTTTTCTGCATCAATTGAGATGATCATGTGGTTTTTGTCTTTTGGTCCATTTATGTGATTTATGATATTTATTGATTTACATATGTTGAACCATCCCTGCATCTCTTATAAAGCTCAACAACCACATCATGAGGCTGCTGACCTCATGACCTGTCCTCCAAAGGCACCATCTCCAGATACTATCACATATGAATTAGGCTTCACCATACAAATTTGGTAGTGAAATTCAATTATAGTAGAGAGCCAACTAGGAGGCAGCAAACTATCACTCTATAAATGTGGTAAATTCTCATATAATTCCCTGCAACCAAACTTAGCTCATCATTGTTGATTTAATAAGTATGCCATAGATAATTGTCCCACACATGTCCAACATAGGGCCCAAAGAATACATGTGACAAAGGTTATCTTTGAATGTGCCTCAACACAAAATCATAAACGTGGGATGTTTTTGCTTAAAAACATGGGATTTTTTTCCTGATTTTTTTGTAATTTGACTGTACAGTTCTTAAGCCTCAGCTGTTGCAATGTCATAGAATATTCCTTACAAGTATGATAAAAACCTTCAAATACTCATGTGGTTATCAATGGAAATTTTACATAGAATTAAAGATTTGATATAAGGAAAATCCTGTCTCTCAGGATTTAAATGCTGCTTTATGAAAATTGTATAAGACTTTTATTAGCAGCAAAATTTTCATTTTTTAAAATCTTTTTGAGACAGGGTCTTCCCATAGCTCCAGCTGTCCTGTAACTCACTATGTAGACCAGGCTGGCCTTGAACTCACAGAGATCCACCTGCCTCCGCCTCCTGAATGCTGGGATTAAAGGCATGCACCACCACACTGGACAAAATTTTCATTTTTAAGATTTATTTATTTATTTATTTATTTATTTATTTAGCTTTTGAGACAGGGTCTCCTTCTAGCCTCTGCTGGTCAGGACTTTGCTACACAGACCAGACTGGCCTTGATTTCAGAGAGATTCACTTGCTTCTACCTCCAAGTAGACTTATTTTACGTGTTTGACTGCTTGGCTATATGTGTGTGACATGAATGCAGATGCCTGCAGAGTCCAGAAAAAGGCATAAGGGTTTCTGAAATGGGAGTTATGCACCATTGAGAGTTGTCCCGTGTGAGTGCTGGGAACTCAACATGGGTCCTCTGCAAAAGCAGCAGGTGCTCTTAACACTGATCCATCTGTCCAGCATAATTTATTCTTAAAAAATGTACCATGCGTCTTCTATATATTTATTATATAACAATATATTTATTATACTATATGTTTTATGACTGAAACTATAAAATACTATGTGGATAAATTCAAAGACTCATATTTAAAACCTTCATTTTGGAAGCTTGTTTCTTTTTGTCTCTCAGAAATGTGGTCTACACAGATGTATAAATTATGCTTTGAAATTTCTGATTACTCATTAATAGCTAATTTCATCCTAGTTTTAATTATGTAACCATTAACCTTGTTAATATTTATTAAATTTCCTACTTAGGTTGTTGATTATGTTTCATAGAATTATTGAAATATTTCTTCTGTTCCTCAAATTGAGTTATAAATTAAATTATATATCATTGAAATTATAATTGAGTTAATTAATAAAATCATGGTAGAAATTATTGTAGTACATTTATCAGGAAGCAAGAATAAAATAAGTCCAAGTCTTTTTTAATAAAGAAAAATGCCTTTTCTTAGGTAGTATCTTTTACATTTCTCTCAAGTATTTTGTAAACCCAACAAGATCTTTATAAATAGTGTATATTCAGATTGTTAATAAAAGAACTGACAGTATTATTATAATACAATTGATGATAATTTTTATTAATTAACAAGGCTTGAATTATTGGCTGAAATTCCTTGTCATTTTATATTTTCTTCCTAGTCAAGAACGAGAGACCAAAAAAAAAAAATAAAAAGAATAACAATGGGAAGCATACATTTTCTAATTTTTAATTATGAATTTATACTCTAAAATTTCTCATAAATCTGAATTCAAAAGAAGTTTTATGAGGTTTCCTGGCATAACTGTTTATTTGAGGAGTTATACCTGCTCCTGGGAATTAACAAGTTTGTTTTATTTGTTCTTCTCTCTGTAATCTAAGAATGGGAGGTCATTTTTTTGAATCCCAGTATATTAATTTAGAAACTTTTCATGTGGTATTCATAAATATCAATATTTATTCTATTTGCGTGGTGAATTGAACTAACTTTGCATATGTTTTCTAAATAATACACTCAAAAATTATTTTAAGTTGGTATAAATGACTACATATGATACACACCTGTTTTATATTTTCTAAAACAATTTTTAAGACCAAAACAAGAAGACAGTCTTTAGAGAACATCTTGTGTTTTGGTACAGTAAAAACAGCTTTAAGAAAAAAATCAAGAATTAATTAAGCCATTCTTGAATAATTTAGAAAATCATTTTAAGTTTAAAATAACCAGGTTGCTTATTATGCTTTTGCAATAATTTGGTTACTTATGTTTTCATAAATTTGGGATAAAATTTCATTACTCATAGTGTGATAAACATCATTCTTAAAGAAAATTATTAAATATTATGATAAAAACGTTCTCATCAATTTACCTATGAATGATATTTATTATTCACTTATTTGTTCATAGAGAATAAAAACTATATTTATATTTAGGCATATGTTGGACCACCCATTAGACAACAGATATTGTTAAGCACTAAGGAAAAGAGATGAATTATCCTATTCCTGAAAACTGCAGTCTATTATAGGGTGATAAACTAATACAAATATGGTAGAGTTATTAACTTTAAGACTTTAAGATACTTTAGAGATCATCAAAGACAGCATTTATATTTGCCAAAACAAGTGAAAACTGGTATGTATGTCTTGAAAGATGATCAAGAAAAAAAAATAGAGAAGTGAGATTTTGATAGCTAATTTTGTCAACTTGATGTGATTTAAAATTACATGGAAACAAATCTCTTGACAGGTATGTGAGTGATTATCTAGTTTAAGATAATTGATGGGGCTGGAGAGATAGCCTAGCGGTTAAGAGCACCGACTGCTCTTGCAGAGGACCCAGATTCGATCCCCAGCACCCACATGGCGGCTAAGAACCGTCTGTAACTCCAATTCCAGGAGAACTCCAGTTCCAGGGGAATCTGAGACCCTCTTCTGACCTCCGGCATTGCACGACACGGTGCACAAACCTACATGCAGACAGTACACTCATACACATACAAAAATAAAATGAAAATTAAAAAAAGAATAAAAGATAATTGAATTAGGATGGCTCACCCCCAGATGTATGTTGTACCATTCTATGGGCTAGAGTCCCCAGCTAAGTAAAAGGAAGAAAATGACTTGTGTAGATACATTAATTGCTCTCTGTCTCCTGATTGAAAATGCAATTTGACTAGCTACCTCAGTTACTTTTTTGTCAGGAGGGACTGTAACTTTGAGCTCTAAACCAAAATATACCCTTGCTTCATTAAATTATTTCTTGTCAGATATTTTGTCACAGCAATGAGAAAAATAGGTAATACAGAGACCTAGTCATTTGTTACAGCTTGAACTGTAAATGTCTTCTAAACATTCAAATGCTAAAATTTTAGACTCCAACTACCAAAAAGACAAATAGTCTAAGACCTATTATAAATATGATAACTATGATCTTTTGGTATATTCTGGTTTGTATGGTTTTGCTTTTATGGAATGATTTAATAATATGTTTTAGTCTGAGTACTGAATTCAGCAACATCTGAATAGTACCCTATATTTTCTTATTTTGCCATGCAATTTAACTAAATTTAACATAATAATCCAAGATTCTTAATGGGCAGAAAGAAGCTATTTTATTGTAGTATCTTATTAGCCCTTAATATAGATATATTATCACTTTTACCTGCCATGTTTTCTCAGTATACTGGGTTTCAAAACCCTTGGTATTTTCTTTCAGCATAAGTATTATAGGAAATAATGTTAACTGTACTTAATAACAATATAATATGAACAATAAAACATATATTTGATTAATAGCAAATCAGTCATCTTTGTCAATTATAAATTTTTCTCCTAAGTTGCATTAAAATTACAAATTGTTATTTCATAGATAATTTCCCTCCATATTATTACACATTTTATGCAGAATGCCTGTTTTATAGAAATAGCTAGCAATAAAATTAGCTTTATAAGATATTTGCTAATAAAATAGTATGTTAGAAGTTAGAAGTAACGTCTCTGTTTAGATTCATTGTTTTGACTCAACATTTTAATATGAAGGAAAACCAAGATGTGCGGAAATAAGCAGGACTCATGTGCTCACTCAAAAATATCCCCTTACTGGGAAATAATTTTTAAAAGGCAGTCCCCAAACCACACTCTAGTGCAGTCTCATGTAGCTGGGCACTCTAGAAGCACACTCTAATTCCAGCATTACAGAGGCAGAAGTTGGCATCTCAGTTTGCAGCTTGCCTCAGTTGCATAAAAAGATGTCATGGAAAGAAAAAATGCCTGTCCTTGCTGAGCAGAAATTAGTCTTTCACACCTAGGTCACACTGTACTACTGTTGTATGAAAACTATCTTACAGAATAGTAACACCAGGAAGATCACTCTGAGATCACGACACAGTGAGAAAAAGAGAACCATCTTGTAGTTTTGTATGCATACATATATACCAAAGTCACTATGAAATAAAAACATTTAATAATCATATGCATCTCCACCTCTGGGCAAATGTGAGTGAATGCCTGTTTATTTTTCAATCACAGTTTTACCCCTTCTTTAGTTTGCTTTTCTTGTAGATAAGATTCTTTGAGATGCACAGCCATAGAATTATCCCCTTTTTTGTGTGTGTTTATAATCTGTGTGTGTGTGTGTGTGTGTGTGTATGTTCATGTGGGCATGCACGTTCCACAGCATGTGTGTGGAAGTCACAGGGCAACCTCAGGGGTTGGTCCTTGACATCCATCTGGAGTAAGTGTCAATCTTGGGTTTAGCTGACACATTTGCCAGGCTAGCTGTTCTTTGAGTGTCCAGTGCTTTCCCACTGTTTCCCATCTCCCCATAGGAGACCCTGGGATTAGAGATGCATGTGCTACTCCATTTGGCTTTTACATGGGTTCTGGATATCTGAACTGAGGTCGTGAAGCTTGTGGCAACAACTTTACTCACTGCGTTTCTCCCCAATCCTTCTCCCTGCTTTTCGATGCCATTAGATTTATAGAAAAAGTCTTTACTATCACACAAAAGTGGTGCACTGTGGTACTTGCCTATTCAGTGCTGGGAGGTTGAGGGTGACCATAGCAGGATGGGGAATACGAGGAGGATGAAGAAGGATTAAAAGAAGATAGACATGAGGGCCCCAGAGGCTCACCGGACTTTCAGTGTATACCAATCTCAAACTCCAGGTTAAGTGAGAGACCCTGTCTCAGAAAGTAAGATGGAGAATGAATAGACAGACTGATGTTGTCATGTGACCCCTCACACTTGCTATACAGACACCTACATTCTTACATGCACAAAGACACAGACTCACATACATACACATACACACACACACACACGCACACACACACACACACGCACACACACACACACACTCTCTACCCTGCTTTTTAAAGACACTTTTAAGACTAACCCAAAACCACATACTAGATTCTTCATAACTCCCATGTTCTTGGAATCTTTTATTAACATCATCCTATCATAAAACAATGAAATACATACATTTATATAGCAAACATTAGTTCCAGTTGTTTATTGCTACATAAAACCACCTCAGAGATTAGAAAGATGATTCAATGGGTGAAACATCTGCCCCAAACCTGATGACCTGAGTTTGGATCCCCAAAATCCATGTAAAAGCTCAATGCAGTTGCACAGGTATTTGTGACCCCAGCATGCCTAAGGGGAGGTGGAAGGCTGCAATGCTCTATGCTACAATGAGTAATGAACTCAAATTTTTCTACTACTTCCTTAAATGTTGGTTGAAAACAAAAGTTATACATTAAGTACAAATATTGCAGAAAAGTAATATGAAACCATATTTACTAAACATAATTTGTAAATGAAATTCAATCTGAGTATTCCATAAAGTTATGTTAAATGAATGCTAAATGAATGAAATGCTCCATGTTAAATGGAACTCCAAAAGTGTTTTAATTGGAAGTTCAATGAAGACAAACTTTTCAGTCATCCCACACACCAGTGGGACACATTGTACTCAGACACCTGTGTGGTTCTACTTTTGGAAATTGTGTTGACACTGTGATTCATGAATAATACCATATAACAAATGTGATGTTACATGACTTCTGAGTCTGAATTATAATTTATAAAATTTCTTGCATGGGCATTATGGAACACCTACTTTGGGGACACTCCTGTGATTCAAGCTTCCATGCCCCATGAAGTTCTGGATACAAGGAGAGGATTGTCACAGTGATAAAATGTGTGGCCCCAACTGAGCTGGCACACAACATTATGCATCAACTGTAGCCATTTGAGTTATCTATTACAGTCAAGTATTCAGATGCAAACACTATGAGCCTAAGTCTCAAGACTGTCTATGTAAGTGACCTCGACCTCAAAATAGACTACCCAGCTGAACTCATCCATGATAGTATAATTAGGACAACAACAAAATGATATATTCATCCACAAAATTTTGACATCTTTGTTTGTTTTGTAGTGTGTGTGTGTATGTATATGTGTGTTCTTGAGAGGATACCTTATTAAAAGAGGTCAGAGGAAGGTCTTAAGTGCCATTCATCATCTTCCACCTTTGAGACAGGTTCTCTTGTTGCTGGAGGGTGTATAAACCACATTAGCCAGCCTTTGAGCTTCACCATCTTCCCTATGGGAGTGCCAGGATTATAGGTGCCACACTGCACCATCTGGCTGTTACTAGGGTTCTAGGCTCAAAACTCATGTCTTGAAGCTTGTGATGCAGGTGTTTCCCCCACTGAACCATCTCCCCATTCCTTGGGGTGGATTTTATGCATCAATAAACAACTAGAATAGATGTGAGTTTCAAGTCTTTCTGTTCATTTGCAATTTTGAATGAAAACAAACAGATTTCCAGGTAGCAGTTTTGATATGCCACTAGTTTAATAACAAATACAAATACTCCAAAACTTTTCAATGTACTTCATAAGTACTTCATAAGTACTTTCTTCATGATCAGTGTTCAAATAATTTTATTCTCAGTTCTACTTTCTTCTGATATTTTTGGCTCTTGTATTTATCTTTCCATATTACAGAAGAAGAGAACACTAGTTATTGGAGAAAGGGCAAAGAATCCATGACTTAAGCAGCACAAGAAGCTACTTATTGTTCTTGATAGCTCTATAAGAAACAGATGTCACCAGGGACATCCTACCAGAAGGAAGGATACAACGGAATTCTGGAAAAGCAAGTTAAATATCGAGTTTGTTGTGTTCATACAATTATGCTAATGAATCCACTTGATAAGCTTCATTTTGGAAGCTAATGAATGGAACAGAATCTTGCTTCTTGTAGGATGGCTTTGATGGAAATACTTCATGTCTAAGGGCCCAAATCGACTCTTTGTGTCTTCTAGTTGTCAGGTTGGGGGACATGAGAAATGTTCCTAAACACAATAGCACTTTCTAAGAAAATTTCTTCTTAAATTCCTGATGTACTTCACTACCAAATTCTATGAGATTCATTTTGGCAACAGAAACTGCCTAATTCGACACTGATGGAAATCCGATCATGAGCAATGAGGTATTAAAATATATGAACAACCTCAGAGTTTAAACACATAAAAGTTACTAAAAAATAGATATGGATATGTAAGAGTAGAAATATACATCAGAGAATTATGAAAATATTGCTTTTGGTAGATTCCATAGAAATAGTGACTTCTAGGGTTAACTCTCTAGAAATTTGGAAACACAACAGTAGGTAAAAGATATTCTGGTAATGTCCTTCCAAACTTTTATTACCTATATCTTTATTATATTTATCAAAATTGTCAATTTTTTCTTCAGTTGCAAAGTAGCATTTTGCATATGATTCTATCATTGCCCCATTTATACAAAATATTTCCCTCAGTGAATCAAGCTGCTTTAATCTAGTTTGCTTTGCCAAACCATATATTTGTTTTATTTCTTTGGCTCACCTCTTAGATTCTTTACATCTGTGAAACACTTTCCTGTTTACAAGCCCTGAGTCTAATTAAAGGAACTATGGGTACTTGCAAGGAATGCAGGAACTCTGGCTTCAGTTTCCCAGCATAGGTTCACTTCCCAGCCACACTCATTTGCCATGTTCCTGGAATGTTAATGTGAGAGGTGATATGTTCTTTTTAAAGTATCTTGTACTGAGAATCTTATCCATCTGAACTCACCAAGGTAAGGAAAACAACAAAAACTACTTTCCCCAAAGCTTCATGTTAGTTTTCTTTTGGATAAATGGCAGACTTTATGAGATCTGACAGCATCATTTCTCTCCTTCTTTTACTCCCTGCCTTCAATTATCACAAAGATAAACTTGGTCACCTACACCCTTTTCCCAGACCGTAGGTCATAAAGACATAGGTACCATACTGTGTTTTCTATTCTGGCTAATATTGCTATTATTTCCTGTAAGGAGAAAAATCCAAACCCACGCACCACTGGTGAGTTGGCCAAATCCATTGAGGTCTGTTTTTTTTTTTTTTTTTTTTTTTTGAGACTTTCAGGCCACACATGGACTTAATAATGAAATGATTTCTGGCTTGAGCCTTCGTTTCAAAGATTAAAGATTCAGCTCACTAGGCTATATTCCATTCGCAACACTTTTCTCCTTGATTTCAGTTCCCAAATGCCTGCTATGAATTTCTAAGCACATGTTTACACTATTTGAATTAGAAATCATAAAATTTTCAATCTTGGAATCCACCTAAAACTTCTTCCTGAGTTATTTTTCAATAGCACAGATATTTTGTTTCCTCCTTGTTATGGTCCTTCCATATTGGAAGTTGAACCATGGCTCTCTCAGGAATTGATATGTTGTAGTTAAGGTAGATTTTGTATGGATTTTGTGAACCAAGACACAGGTAAGAGTAAAGCAGGCATTATGAAGTATCATAACAGGATGATAGGGTTAAATGTGGAATTAGGGACTACAGTCATGTTAGGTATATAGGCTACCATAAATACATGAAGCTAATACACATGTACACTCTAGTTTGATCTCGATTTGTGTGATACAGTACAGTTTACAAAAATAAACTTAAGTAAGGGAACATTTTATTTCATCTTATACTTACAGATCACACTTGCTGTTGAGAGAAGTCAAGGCAGGGACTCAAGGAATCTAAGAAATTGAAGGTGAGACTGTTTGATATTCCACATAGCATCATTTTTGACCAGGGAACTCACTCACAGATGAGGACGTACAGCAGGAGCCATGGAAGACACTGCTTGCTAGCTGCTGTGTGCATTGCTCATAAGGCTCATGCTTAGCTAAGTTTCTTTTTAGATACTCCTTTAAAATCTATATTTTTGGTGTGTATGAGTGTTTTGCATGAATCATATACATAAGTACACTGGGGTTGTGCAGTGCCCACAGAGGTCAGAAGCAGCCATTGGATCCCCTGAAACTGGATTTACAGATGGTTGTTAGCTGCCACGTGAGTGCTGGGAACGAAACTGGGTTCCTCTGCAACAATAGCCAAAGCTCTTATCTGCAGAGCTTTCTTTATATTTTTTAAAAATAGGCGCACGCCTTTAATCCTAGCACTCGGGAGGCAGAGGCAGGCGGATCTTTGTGAGTTCAAGGCCATCCTGGTCTACAGAGCGAGTTCCAGGACAGCTGGGGCTACAGAGAGACCCTGACTTGAAAAGACAAAAAACAAAACAAACAAACAAAAAAAAAAACTATTTGGGGGCTGGAGAGATGGCTCAGCGGTTAAGAGCACTGAATGCTCTTTCAGAGGACCCAGGTTTGTTTCCCAGCACCCACATGGTGGCTAAGAACCATCTTTAACTCCAGTTCCAGGGGAATCTGACGCCCTCTTCTGACCTCCGTGGCATTGCACGACACGGATGCACCAACTTACATGCAGACAGTACACTTATACACGTAAAAAAGTAATAGGGGCTGGAGAGATGGCCTAGCGGTTAAGAGCACTGACTGCTCTTGCAGAGGACCCAGGTTCAATCCCCAGCACCCACATGGCTGCTGAGAACCGTCTGTAACTCCAATTCCAGGAGAACTCCAGTTCCAGGGGAATCCGACACCGTCTTCTGATCTCCGCGGCATTACACGACATGGGTGCACAGACCTACATGCAGACAGTACATCCATACACATAAAAAAAATAAAAATAATAATTTAAAAAATAATAAGTAAAAATTTAAAAATATTTTATGTCTATGAATGCATTGCCTGCATGTATGTAAGTGCACCTGGGTCACACAGTGCTCACAGAGGCCAAAAGGGGCCACTGGGATATTGGAAAATATTACATATGATTATCTCCATGAATTTCAATCATTTCCTGAATGCCTTCTATCAGATACCTTTCAGTACTTCACCTGAATTAAAGCAAAGTAACAATATTTGAAGCTGGTTAATACTTATCTGTAACTAATCACGTCATTCGAGAACAAATTAAAATGAGTGAAACATGGTCTATGAACAACTTCCCAAAATGAACTGCAATATTTTAACAAAATCCACTATTTATGATGGTTATTTTCCGCTTATATTTTCCAAGGTCCTTAAGGCTTTGGAGAGGTATTTTAATAAGTTATCAAATTAACACTTTCTTGAGAGAGAAGTCATATCTCAACCATTGAGAGATGTTTTACAGATCGGATCTGGATTAATTTTTAAATACTTAAAAATATTTTATTTTATGTGTATGAGTGTTTGGCCTGTATATGTGTAAGAGCAGGCATGTGTGCATGAAGAGGGGCATTTATATATACTGTGTACCCAATAAATATTTTGATTAATTGAACTATAAAGCAATCTTAATAGACTTTTGACTTTTTATTTAAGCAATGTGACTAAAAATGTGGTTCACAGATGAGATACCTGTGAGCTTGTGGGAAACAGAATTGTCTGATCACATTCTGCCTTACTAACTTGGAATCTCTGGGATTGAGCTTGGGATTCTATATTGACTGAACAGGTGAGCTTCATATCTTACACCATTAGAGAAAGATTGTTCACTTCAATTGCTGATAACAGTAGGTGAAGCACAGGCCATATAGAGATGACCCCAAATCAGAGATGATAGCCACCACATCCAAGCAAAAATATTAAAATCATAAATGAGAGGAATTATTGCATGTAACATAATGTTTAATGTGGATAAATGGGAGGCTGTTTCACATTAACTATGGATTTATTCAATAGCAACTGTACCTCAAATGCTATGCTGGATAATGGGATGGATACAAATTTATTTCCTGCCCTCAAGGAGGAATTTTTAGGCTAAAAAGACAGTTATATACACAAATAATTAAAAACACAGTAAAGCAAGTGTGCCATTTATTAAGCTTTTTGTCTCTCAGTTTCAACACCCATCCCCATATGCTTCTTCATAAAGTTTGGGCTGGGACTCTGCAAACCACATTTCTGCTTTGGCAACAGGATCCCTGTTAGACTCTGCAAATTTGGATGCTAAAGGAAGGCTGTATGGCTAGAAAAAGGGGAAAAAAACTTATTTCCTCTTTACTCCTACCAGCTTTCTGTTGTTGAAAGTATCTCAAGCTTCCTCATTATGCTCTAATGTGATAGTTTGTCCCCATAGCAGCAGTAGATTCTGGTTTGCAGCTTTTCTAGTTATAAGACCAGCCTCTTTAGATACGGAAAATAAGAGAGCTAGTACCCCCCTCAGCATCTGAACATCTGGCTTTCTAAGGCAGCCTACACTCTGAGCACAGGCTCAGAAACTTATTTTAAATAATTAAATAAATTATTTATTTTATTAATTAAATAAAATAAACTTATTTTAAATAATTAAATATTAAATTAAATATTTTAAATAATTCTACACTCTCCCATTATTTTCTGCCGATTGTTCCTTCAATGGCCACCTCTGTGAGGACTAAGGACTCTTGTTTTTGTTTTATAATCTTACAAGTTTTGAGTCCATACTTTTTACTACTTTACCTTTGTTAGAATAGCTGGTGACTTTTCTACCTGCTCATTATGTTGAACAATTCCATAAATGATTGTGGACAGTGATGCAAAGTAGTAACACAGAATGCAAATTCCTAAACAGCTTCAAGCAGGAAGTGTTTTATGTTTGTTTGTTTGTTTGTTTGTTTGTTTGTTTTTGGTTGAATCAGACTCTATGTCTCACAGCAACTACCTTCTCTTCCAATTGTGAAACAGGTTTCCATTCAAAACTCAGATGTATAGGTTCCTATCTCTAACAAAAGTAGAAAGCACCCATATAATAAGTAATGTATCATAGGTAAAGCTAGTTGGTGTTGTAAATATGTAAAAGAGGGGCACGGATATAAATGGAAACATTTATTTTGTGTTTCTTCACAAAAAAGAGCTTGTACTAAGGTTGAAGTTAGAATAAGGAAGACATTTCTAAAATCAGTCTTGAGTAGGTCCTCACAAGATGGCTCATTAGGCAGAGGTACCTGTGTGCAGACCTGAGCTTATGCCCAGATCTCACCCTATAGAGACAACTGACTCCTGAGAATTGCCTTCAGATTTTCACAGTACTCCATGGCATGCACACACTCAGACATGTACACACAGACACACAGAACACACGGAAAGGGAGGGAGGGAGGGAGGGAGGGAGAGAGAGAGTTAGTCCTGGGTAAAAGTAAAATTACTTCTGAAGGAGTGAATTTCTATTATAAGATGCACTCAAAAATGATGCAGTATAATAAGGTTGGGAAATTATTATCTGATGCTACTGTATACTACATTCTTTTTTTTTTTTTTTTTCGGTCTTTTCGAGTCAGGGTCTCCCTGTAGTCCTAGCTGTCCTGGAACTCACTCTGTAGATCAGGCTGGCCTTGAACTCACAAAGATCCGCCTGCCTCTACCTCCCAAGTGCTAGGATTAAAGGCGTGTGCCACCACGCCCAGCTTGTATACTACATTCTTAAGTGGAAAGGTCATTGAATTAGATGTACTGGATAGCTTATTAAACAGTTATCCTATCATGTTGATCTCCATATATTCATTCCACTCTGGAGATAAGTATTTCCTGAAATGAATAGAATGTGAAAAAGGCACTAACGTAAGAACATCAGGCAAGAGAGAAGGAAGGGCTCTGGAACATGTGCCTGACAGAAGCCTTTCTAGGTAGCAAGGTACTGGAACAGGGGAATGTAGTATTAGTTATAAAGAACTTGAACAAGGAGGTTGGAAGAAATCCCTCATCTCCCTGGTTTCTTCACTTTGTAACAAATAATGTCAAAACTCCTGCAGCTGAGTTTCTCGTTTCATAGACCACATTTGAAACATGGTGCTGAGAACAGCATGTACCCATGAAAAATACTCATCTATGAAATGGTTACCGATTCAGTCTTGGTTGTTTTTATAAGTTTGATAATATATCTGCAGTGACTTTGAAATTTGATGTGATATTGGAACCAAATACAAATTGTTACTGACATTTCCAGTAAAAATGTTAGAAAATTTTCCTATAACACTACCAGTCACAAGTGTATAGCTTCTTAGTAGGACATATCCCTTTAAACATTTACCCAAACCCAATTAATAGACAGCCAAAATTGTTGGTGTTTACTATTAGAACCACATAAGAATCAATAAAGGACAACAGAATTATAGTCTTATATGCAATTGAGTGTGTTCTGGGATGAATTAGAACAAATATGCTAAACTGTAGGCATTGTAATAGTGAAGATTTCACATAAAAATGTATTATAAACTGTGTACTAATGTTTTATTAATGCTAGTTGTAGTATTTTGCTTTCACTTAAAAGATGTTAAAATGAAAGAGCAGAATTAACTGAGTAGAATATGCCAACCATCCTGTTTAGGGTTATCTAGATATTTAACTTATTTTGGGTCTTAACATAAAATTAATGAGTTAACTTTTGTTTCTGATCTTGATACTGTATTTTCAAAGATACATTATCATAGAGGAAAAGGTTTAATTTTCAAAAATCCAGAGTATATAGGCAAAGTTAGTTTACTTCAATGTATAAGGAATTATAAAATTCTTGTCATGGCAAGACATAGGGTTGGATTTTCTAGATCCCAAATATTTTAGCTATCTAATTTTTCCATCAGAATGATTTTACTCATAGAGATCCAAATATAATTTTCAAAAGTAAACTTCAAGAGAAAAGACTACATCTTTCTCAACAGTTTTCAGACTGCCTAATAAGAATATTAGAGTGAGCCAATAGCCAATTAGATTTGGGATATACAGACATATGGCTGCCACTGCTGCACAGTATTTCCAGGCAGATGAGGTGTAGCTGGTGCTGACGGAGGAGTCTTGCTTGACTCAAGGAGACCTATATTTGCTTTATTGGTTTAGTGGTCTTTGGTAACACTCTCTGGCATCCCAGAGACCATCTGTATACTTGCAAGTGCGGTCTCCATACATCTTTTCCATGTTTGTATCTGGTCTTCAACAGCAGGGCCTTATCGCCTCTCTTCCTGCAGATATCCCAGTTAGGAGGCAAGGAGCCTTTACCATTTGTGGGGGCTTGGATCCCCTGGCCAACATCTCCTTGGTAGAATAATCCATTGTTGATGTCAGAGCTCCTGTATTGATATATTTTGTTTAAGTGCATAGCTTAAGGAGACTTTAGCATTATATTTGGTTCTGAATAGAAAATAATCCTTTTCACAGTTTCTATGTCCATTAGTCAATTAAAGAAGGCAGTTTTACTGATTTTACAAGAGAACACTTCTATAACAGCTGGTTCCAATCTACAGCTGGAGAATGACCTCATCATCCTCTTATTTCTCTTTATTCTATGAGGGGGAGTTAAGAAAGCCTCTTGTATTAAAACCTTTGCAGCACCTAGAAGGTAAGCTTTGTTAGGAATCATTAAAAATAGTTGTTACTAGTAGGATCCACAGAGGGGCCTGATGTCTGCAGCAATCTGAGGCATTTCTTCCCTTCAATGCGCAGGGGAGTCAATCCTTCTGCTGGCACTTTCTGGTACATCCTATTCATTGCAAAGCTGCATTTTCTTTTTCAGCCATTAAGTTGGTGATACTCTGGCCTGTTGGAACATACAAATCCTTTCCCATAGTTAGTTTTAAGATTTGGGTTGCAAGGTTTTTTGACAAAAAGTTTTCATATCTATCTATATCCCCCTTTTTTATGGCTCTCTCCTTGGAGAAATAACCCATGGCTGATGTCACAAGCTTACATCCTCTAATGGTTAGGAGATGTTATAAACCACACGAAGACCCTGCCATACTTGACAGAAGAAAATGTAGATCATGAATTGACATACCATCCAAACATCTGTGTCTATACCAAAGTAACCTACCATAACAATTAGTACTGTTTAAATACCCATATATCTAATTGTGTGTGCTTCATTAGTAGGATCGAAAGGCTATATATTATACTGTTTAAATACCTGAATATCTAATTGCATGTGCTTCATTAGTAGGATCGAAAGGTTAAGCCTGGACAAGCTGGCAGCCCATGAAAGAAAACAGCCAGAACTGACTAGAGACCAAGACATCAGCTCCAGAGAAAGTAGAGTGTTTTGCTTCTCATCCACCTGTGCCCCTTTTCTAAGCCTAGGGAACAATCTGCGGAAGAGAGGGCGTGATAGAATGTAAGGGCTTCGATTGGGGTTAATGGTGAAACTACAATAATATGGACTGGACACTCATTTGATCAACTTGATTGAACATACAAGCCCCCCCTGCTGGATGGTGGGACCCATGAGCTGTGTGGGTTTGGGCACAACTGCTTGCAAATTGGTTTTACATGAAGGATGCTTGTACTCACAAATTATCACCTATTGTTAAAAAAAATGAAAACAAAACAAAACAAAAAAGCAGAGAAAGATGCAGAAAACTTATGGCAGAATGCACGATCTGCGATGGGTAGGAGTGGGGGGGAAGGGAAGGGGATATATGCCTGAACTGAATTGAAAAATGATGTATGAAATACACAAAGCATCAATAAAAATAAAAAAAAGATTTAGGATGAAAAAAAAAAAGAATATTAGAGTGAAAGGTCATTTTTTCCAGTTTACTTAGAAGTTCAGTACACATTCTAAAGTTTCTTTGAAATTGTATGACCAGGATCCTGCTTATTCAATTTTAATTATCATTATTTTTATTGTACACATTTTATAATACCGTGATTTTTTTTTTTTGCTTCAGGTAGAGATTCGTTTTCTTATCTCTACTAACATGAGGGTATAATTACTTTTAGAGACTTCTATAGAATCCTAAATCATGAGGGTAACTAAAGAACTAGTAAAAATCACTTGTATCAATGTTTGAAATGAAGCATAACTTGATAAAATCTACGATAGAACTGGAAGTACATTCTAGTGACTAAGACTTAAAATAATTCTCTTAGGACAATACAATAAAATGGATTGTTTTCCAGTTTTTGAAGGGTTCTGATTACAAAAGTACGAAATCTGTTTACTTCTCAATGGGAGATCTGGTTTCCATGGGGACCAAGCCATTCTCATCTGCTGTTTTGCAGACCATGCTCCTTGTACCACCTCCACTTTGGCAGGAGTTAAGAGTGGCTGAACACAGCTACCCTGGCAAGTGTGCACAGTCTTCTATAGAGTTTCTTCTCAGTTTCTACCCCCTTCAAAACAGAGCCTGGGAGGAGGCTTCAAGGACTGCAGCTTTCCTCCCACCTTCAAATTGCCTCACTTGAGATGCTCTTTGAAACTGGAACATCCTACTTGATTATGATAAATATCCTCCATGTGTCACAATGTTTCTTTGACTTATGTGTCAGATGATCTGGCAATATAAGGTGCCTGTTTTTATTGTTTCAATGCCCTTATCAAAGATTATGCATGTGTCAATGACATTTCCTACAAAATCTATTGCATTTCCTATAAAATCTATTACATATCTCCAGTTGCCTTATTTAATACACATTCACTCATGTGTTCATCATGAATAGCAGTTTAGTAGATGCCGAGCATTGTACTGGGCATGAGAGATTCATTGTTGAGCAACATTTGCAAATCACTGTGCAGTAGAATGACATGACAATTGCACTGGATTATAAAGGGAGATCCTAATCTCAGGAAGTCATTAAAGAAAGCAGGAGAGACTCCTCTAGTTAGCTGCACCTTTAATAATGAATATAGATTAATCTGGTAATAGTACCAGATTTTTACGAAGAGACATCAACTTCAGTTTTAGGAGCATGAGATAATCTGTGCTTGACTAAAGCCTGCAAGGTATGTGCTGAGTGAACCTTTTTCTGGAAGAATTCAATGCAAATGTCTATAATCCCAGTTAAGGAATTGATGACAGATCAAAATAATGATTACAAGAATTAGTTAACTGATAAGTTTTGGGGGTTACTTATGGCTAAGAGCTTATTTACATGAGGATGGCTTACTCACTCAAAGGCAGCTCCATCACCAATAATCCCACCTCGAAACCGGCACTACCCACTCCCAGTGCACAGGTAGCAAGAGACGTCCTAAAATCTCCACCAGGTATCTCAGGGCTCAGAATCTCGTACCTCAGCAGCTATTTAGTGCTTCTATAACCTTGAGGGACATCCATGTGGATCTTGTAGGTTTCAGCTTTTCTAGAATGTGAAGTTTGTTTACTTCTGGAGCTCTTGTCCTCTCTGCAGAATGGAATGTTGAACTTGGAGGAAATTGCTACTCAGTAGTAGAGAAGAAAAGATCAGTGAGATTAGCCCAATTGTGAAACATCAGAAACTTCATCTTGGCACTGCGTGGTGGTGCTTAATCCTAGCACATGGGAGGCAGAGGCAGGCAGATCTTTGTGAGTTCAAGGCCAGCCTGGTCTACAGAGTGAGTTCTAGGACAGCTAGGGCTACAGGGAGACCCTGTCTCAAAAAGGACAAAAAAAAAAAAAAAAAAAAAAAAAAAGAAGAAGAAGAAGAAAGAAACTGCATCTTGTACCATGCCATTGGAAATATATATATATATAAAAAATACATAATGCAGATAATTGGTCAGTTATGTATTTTGGAGAAAATATTCTGAAGATTATGTAGAATGCATTTGGAAAAATGAGATGGAATAAATGAATTCATGGTCCTCAATTTTTTTTTCTGTACCAATAAAATCTACAACTTCTAAAGTTCAGTATTCACTCAGTGCAATCCATGTGTTGTCAGTATACCAGATATGTTACATTTCTATTTAAATCTAGCTTACAAAAGAGAATGGTGAGTGAAGGACAATCTGTGGACCCTGAGGGTAATCTCTAGGAAAGTCACCAGAGTGCTTCCTAGATCACAGGTAGATACTAAATAGGTAGGAAATAAATAAATAAATAGTAAATAAGATCATTAATATTCTCAAAGTTTGAGGCTCCCAAAGTGATCTAAAAAATGTGAGTTTTCCATGATTTGGTGTGAAATCTTGAGATAGGGGAGAAACCTAAAGATCTGAAAAGACCGAGATTATTAGCTCAATTGTCTTATTTGATAGAAAAGCAAGAAGGAGAAAATGTAAGAGCAGAAGCATCAGAGAAGGCAGCCAAAAGGTGAAATGACAGAACCACAATCAGTGACCTCTGCCATTGCCTGCAAGGTGTTCTTTCCACTCTGCTACACTGTGTACCGAGCCAGGAATCATAATTTTGGCATAGGGAATGATTGCGAACTATATATGCCTTCTATAGGCACTTCCTAGTCTAAAAATCTATAGTTCTTTTAATGATTTTCTGTTTTTAAAACATTTAATGTAGACTTTTAGCAAATAAGCTCGAGCCAGTTTGACTCCTCAGTTAAAGTTAATATATTTGAAACAGCATCTATTATTTTAGTCTTATTCCCTTTTTATATGCAGTATTCTAAATTTATCAAAAGCTTAGCACTCTATTTTCAAGGCATGGTATAGTGTAACTATTATAGATGAGCCTTTTAGTTTCATCATAAATTAATCATTCATCATTAGATTAATATAAATGTCATTCCTTATAAAATGCTTAGATTACTCTGATAATCATTTACTTTCATATTTATAATAATCCAAATGGAATAGTAATGCAATAGAAACTTAAAGAGTTATCAAAATTCTTATTTTAATATAGGTCTTAAAAAGAGATTTATTAGCTAATTTAGTAGAATACTAATTAAAATGAAAAGGTAAAGTATTTGTATTTCATCCAAAATAGTAATAACTATTGTTTAATTTTTCAAGTTACAAATTGTGTGGACATTTGTTTGTGTGGGGGTGCCATTCGGTTCAGTCCTGGGCAATCAAAATGGCTAAATAACACCCATATGGTAAGCAGCTTGGTACGCCCAGCATAAAGGAAAAGGTGTTGGCATTGAATCTGTGAAGGAGGCTATTTTATTCTCAGTGATAGGTGATATTTGTGAGCAGCTTCCAGGGTTTTATTTCTTTCCTTTAGTTATTTCTTCTTCTTTGTTAATATGCTGTTTTGTCAGATTGATTTTCATAAACTGGAACATTTTTAATATTGAATGCTGTTTCCCAATATATGTATGGTTTACTGCTTTCTAGGATGATGTGGACAAAAACCCAAGCATCGAGTATATCCAGAGCCAGTTCTATTATAGAAGAGTTGAGAAATATGAAATATAATTTGCATCTTTTAAACATGGCCATTTCTTTACTTTTGTGTTATTTTTATTTTACATGTATGAATATATTGCCTGCATGTATGTAAATTCACCAGTGTTGTGCAGTGCCAGCAAGGGTCTGAAGAGTTATCAGATCCCCTGGACCTGAAGTTATTGATGACCTTGTTAGCGGCCACATGAGTTCTGGGAATTAAACCCAGGTCTCTGCAAGAGCAGCCAGTGCTCTTACCACTGAGACATCTCTCCAGTCCACATGGTCATTTCTTAACAAGGAAACATGAGATGAAACAAAGATAACTCAATAGCATTAGTTCATCCACATTATTCATTATTCATTAATATATACTGAATACTTATGTGCTAATGTCCTATTTTTACTAATCAAATATATTACAGAATGGTTTTATTCATATCCACTGTAGCTCCATGGAATTAACCTTTTGATGATGCTAATTTAAGTTATCGAAAGGGATGAGCTGAAAGGTACTGTATTGGTTACATTTCTCAGTGCTCTGACAGAAGCAACAGAAGGAAGGAGTGATTTATTTGGACTCACTGGTTAAGGGTGCAGCCCATGCTGACACAGAAGACATGGAAGCATGTAAGGTGGCTGCTCACCCGGCATCCACAGTCAGGAAGCGGAGAATGATGAATGCTGGTGCTCAGCTGTCGTTTACCCTTTTCATTCAGTCTGTGGCCATAACCCATGGGCTACTACTACACACTTTCAGGGTATGTCTACCCTCTCCAGTTAAAGCTCTCTAGCCACAACATCATGCACCCCAGAGGTGGGATTTCTAGATGATTCCAAGTGCAATTAAGTTGAAGATTAACCATTACAGGCACTTGGCAACACTGAATAACTTGGTCAGGAATTAAATTCAGGAAGTCTTGTTCCATAGGTGCAATGGTGTAATGTCTTCATTTGGTATAGTACTAGTATTTTTACACTCATGCAACATTTTACAAATTGTAGCACTTAGGAATCTAATAAGACCATGATGTCTGTAATGTAATGAATCCATAGGAGAGGGTTCAAAACTTGAAATCAGACTTATAGCCCAGATTTCCATTCTGCCAGCAATCTAAGTACTTAGCCTCTGAAAGTCTCATTTCCTCATCTGTAAAATGGCATCACTTTCCTCACAGTGGGGTTTGGAGGATGGAATAAGATTATATAGGTAACATATTTAGCTAACAATATAGTATGACTTTATTTAACAATATAGTATGACAACTGTTTCAAAGCGAAGATGTTGTATTTAAAGAAAATGCATTGTGATTTATCAGTAGGCTTTCAGAAGAAGGCAGAAGTTTAAGCACAGAAACATTCTTAGGTTCATTTTTCTGAAAAGATGCTGCTTTTTATTTCTTTTATAATTCATTAATATGCATAATTAATTCTGACATAATGTAACAACAATGTCTATTTGTACGTTTACAGACTTTAATGATTATTCAGAGAAAAAGTATACTATTTACCGATGTTACAGAAAGCAATGTTTTTTATTATATCTAACTCAGATGTCTATTCATTGAACTTAATGCTTAAACCATATCTGTAACATTCTATTTTAATGAACTTTTCAGTATAGCTAATGATTTTTTTTGTTCAATTAAATGTCCCTCTTTCAAAAAGTCTCTTAGCCGGGCCTTTAATCCTAGCACTCAGGAGGCAGAGGCAGATATTTGTGAGTTCAAGGCCAGGCTGGTCTACAGAGTGAGTTCCATGACAGCTGGGGCTACAAGGAGACCAAAAAAAAAAAAAAAGACCAAAAACAAGTCTCTTAATGATTTACATGGAGGATACTGTGAAAAATAAGTTTTATTTGTTATTTTATGTTCTGGAAACCCAAGCTTTAAAATAGCTTGAAATGTTGAATTTGACTGTCTATTTTCTTTTCCTTTTAACTTTTTATTTATTATTTTGTTTTTATTTTATCTGTATTGAGTATTTCTTCTCCATGTGTAAGTGCACCCTTGTCATGCAATGTCTGTGGAGGCCAGAAGGCACTGGATTCCCTGGAACTACACATACATATGTATGGTTATTAGCCACCATGTGGGTCTTGGCAAACAAACCCAGGTCCTCTGCAAGAGCAGTCAGTGCTCTCAATTGCTGAGCCATTTCTCCAGCTCCTGGATGGTCTATTTTTAATGTCCCATAAAATATAACATATCTAAAACAAGACATCAATGAAGATAAATGCTATTCATTATTGAAAATTGTTTAAACACTGATGAATTAACATTTTTCTTTTTATTAATGGATCTAGCTTTAGGAAAATTCCATACATGCATATTGAATCTGTTAGATGCCAATAGTTCAATAATTTTTTTTGTTTGTTTGTTCCTGTTGTTTTTCTTTACCTGGATGGAATCTAACTGTGAGTTGGGTATTGAAGTCCCCCACAATTACCACATTGGGATTCATCTATAGCTTATTAACAGCTAGCAGTGTTTGTTTTTGTGAAAACGGATATAACTGTGTTTGTTGCATATGTTCAGAGTTGTCAAGTCTTCTTGATGTTTAAAATTGTCAGATCTCGGGCTGGAGTGATAGCCTAGTGGTTAAGAGCACCGACTGCTCTTGCAGAGGACCCGGGTTTGATCCCCAGCACCCACATGGCAGCTAAGAACCGTCTGTAACTCCAATTCCAGGAGAACAGTTCCAGGGGAATCCAACACCCTCTTCTGACCTCCGCAGCATTGCACGACACGGGTGCACAAACCTACATGCAGACAGTACATTCATACACATACAAAAATAAATAACAATTAAAAAATTAAAAAATAAAATTGTCAAATCTCTTAGTATAAAGTGGACTTCTTTATATATTCTGACTAATTTTGGATTAAGGACTATTTTTCAGCTATTAGGTAGTTATGCCTACTTGTTTCTTCTTCCACTTGCTTGGGATACCTTTTATTTTTATCCTTTTACCTTAAGCTGGTATTTATCATTCATGGTGAGTTGTATTCTTGGAGGCAAGAAGAAGATAGGGCTTTTTGCTAATTCAATCTGTCTTAAATTTTTTCCTTGAAAGGTTGAAAGTGTCTTACTGTGTAGCCCTGGCTGGCCTGGAATTTGCACTGTAGACCAAGGTGAACTTGAACTCCCAGAGATCTGCCAGCCATTCCCTCCCAAGTGCTGGGATTAAAGGTGTGTACCATCATGCCCTGGTAGAACCCCACCACAGAGATACATGCACTACCATGTTTATTTCAGCTCTCTTCACAATAGCAAAGTGCTGGAACCACCCCAAATGCCCCTCAACTGACAAGTGGATAGAGAAAATGTGGTACATTTACACAATGGAGTTCTATGCAGCAGTAAAAAAAGACATCATGAGCTGTGCAGGAAAATGGCTGGAGCTAGAGGACATCATGCTGAGTGAAGTAACACAGTCCCAGAAAAACAAACGACGAATGGTATCCCTCATCTGTGGATGCTAGTGCCAATTACCTAGTTGTAAATATTTCTTGTGCACGGCCCCTTGAGCTTTTATCCAAAGCAGTTGGGAGTGATGCATATTGGAAACAACAACAACAACAGAAAGGACTGCATCGAAGAACTGACTGAAACAATGAACTTCTGCTCAAAACAGTCAACTTCCTCATGGAGAATATTGAGAAAGACTGAGAAAGAGATGAAAAGCATGTTTGGCAGAATGCATGAGCTCTGGTGGGGTGAGGGAAGGTGGGGGGGCACGGGTCTAGATTTGATAAAAAAATAAAAATAAATTTATGTGAAAAAAAGAAGAAAGTAGTGACCATTAATATTCAGGGTTAATTTTGAAAGGTTCCTGGGTGGAATAAATGCCTTGATGATTGAGTCATGTCACTTGACAGGGCTACATGTGCACATTAATATTTTCAAAATTCTTTTCTTTTTATTATGTTATGCTGTCTTTTGTACTTCCAGATGATTTGAGAAAGAAAATTCAGGTTGTATCATGCAATTTCTGCTTTACAGAAATTATTCTGAGCATGTTCATGAAAGATATTATGCATGCTATTTATTGGAAATAGTCTTTTTGGACCATTTGAACATAAAATAACTCTAAAAAGATACTCCATAAATGTAGTGAAGAAAAGAAAATCTTACCTGGGGTGATATATTACAGAAACAGAAAAGATAAAAAATCATTGAATTTTTGTTTTCTTTACATATTTTACACTTATGTGACTTGAAGAACTGCTACATGAATCTCAAAAATTGAAATAGCTTACCTAGAATGTGTCAAAATCATGGAACTTTTGGAGTCCACTGTCGTTGGCATAGATTTGGACACTTCAAATAACTCCTGGGATTTCAAATCTATACAAATCTACACTAAGCACTGCATGCAGAAGAATTTGACTAATCTTTTGGACACACTGAAACAGCCATGCCTAGATATGAAACAGCCAGAACCATGTGGCTTGTTTGCATTATTTGTCTCCAGCATAGTTGAGCCTCACCTTGAAATGCTGTGTGAATAGTCTCTTCACTCTTTTGTAGAAAGACAGATGTGGCAGGGCTTAAATTAATATTCACAAATGGCCTGTGAAATCAAACTGATTCCAGCTTTTCATTTTGTGCTATTTCAGTGGTAAAAAGAAATTTATCAGACACCATAGCTTCTTGGAATCTATAAATTTCAAGTTAAAATTTTAGTCTTCCATACTAAATAAGTATGTCTTCAAATCCCTGTGGAGTTCTCAACTTTGGGGCCCATTGATCCACAAGAGGATCAAGTAGCTTGGGATCACTGTCAGATAGCATTCTATTCTGTGTTTAAGTGCAAGAGGAGAGAGAGAGAGAGAGAGAGAGAGAGAGAGAGAGAGAGAGAGAGAGAGAGAGAGATTAATTTTCCATGAGGAGTGCAGTTCACTTTCCCATTCACAAAGACATCAAAAAGACATCAGTGATTGGGGCTTAGTGGTTAAGAGCATCGACTGATCTTGCAGAGGACCAGGGTTTGATTCTCAGTACTCACTTGGTGGCTCAGTACTCACATGGTTGTTACCATCTGTAATTCCAGTTCCAGAGTATTCATCTCTTCCAACTCTGTGGGCTTGCACAACACAGGTGCGCTTACACACATAAAAATAAATAAAATTAGCCGGGCGTAGTGGCGCACGCCTTTAATCCTAGTACTTGGGAGGCAAAGGCAGGCGGATCTTTGTGAGTTCAAGGCCAGCCTGGTGTACAGAGTGAGTTCCAGGACAGCTGGGACTACAGGGAGACCCTGTCTCAAAAAGACCAAAATAAATAAATAAATAAATAAATAAATAAATAAATAAATAAAATTAATAGAAATGTTTTTTAAAAGGATATTAGTGAACAACAGCAACAATACAAAGTCAGAAATTAGTACACTGAGAAAGCCCAAACCTTACTCCTGATATTTTGACAGACTGTAGAGGTCTAGAATAAATGGCCTACATTTAATTTTGTATCGAAATGTGACATCATTTTGCACGGGCATTCCTAAACATTTCAGAAATTCTCATTTCAGCTAATCTGAGTATTAGTATTATGTTGATGTGTAATTAATACTGAGAGTTTTACTCCTGACAAAACAAATTATATTTTCAGAATGAGGGGTAAGGGCTAGATAGTGAAATTTACCTAGTAGGTGTTAGGTGTGTATGGTCGTAGGCACTTCATGCAGGTGAATGTACAGCAACCTCACATCATCACCAGGCAGCTAGCACCATCACCTAAATTGCAGGTTAAAATGGAATGCAAAAAGGTTGAGAAAGTTGGTCAAAGTAGTAATTGAAGTATATCTGGAGTTCTCACCAGGTGTCCACCATACACAACGATTCTGATATCTTATGAGATTTTGTTTCTAGGTGTTTGAAATTAATCTTAGCTTTTTATAGAAATAGAGCACCAGGGGCTGGAGAGATAGCCTAGCGGTTAAGAGTACCGACGCTCTTGCAGAGGACCCGGGTTCGATCCCCAGCACCCACATGACGGCTAAGAACCGTCTGAAACTCCAATTCCAGGAGAACTCCAGTTCCAGGGGAATCCGAGACCCTCTTCTGACCTCCGCGGCATTGCACGACATGGGTGCACAGACCTGCATGCAGACAGTACATTCATACACATACAGAAATAAAAAAAAAAAAAAAAAAAGAAATAGAGCACCATAGATAGGAGCTGTGAAGTCTGAGAACTAGAGGACAAATTAGCTCCTAGAACCAAAGAGAAACTCTGTGAACATTTGCAATGCATGTAGCCAAACAATCATTTTGGAAAGATATCAGAAGTTAACAATGAAATGTTTTATTAAATTCTACACCCTTTCATGCAAATCCAATATGCTGTCATCTCATAAAGGGTTTTGTCTACCTTAGGGATGCTTCCAGAATGCCCTTTGTATGCCTGGCTCAATGCTGAAACTGAACTTGATGAGTACTGTACTTTTGCATATCATCTAGGCTACAAATAGTTTGTTTTAAGTAATCACATCATAGAGCAAGTTAACATTAGACTCAGAAAGTTTTTATTCCATACTTCCAAAGAGTATGCCATAGACTTCTTCAGTTGATGTAGTTTTCTAGAGTTCTTATTTTGTGTTTATGATTTATAAAGGAGCATGCATGTAGTTCTTTGTATCTCGAAGAAAGTTCCTCTTTCCCACACCTTGAAGGGTCTAAAATGGAGCATACCCTAAACTGTTTTCAGGGCTGGCTTCGTGGGAGCATGTTGTCTATTCCACATACCATCCAGTGGGTTTGCTTTTGAATGTTTATGTTCTGACTGTAGTTGTTATCTTAAAACCCATGGGTGTGTCTTGCTAGGGAATCAAGCAGAACTTAGTGAATGCTAGGTAAATACTCTATCGCTAGGGTAATTCTCTGGCTCTTTGAAGTGCTTAATAAATTTTCACTTTCTACTATGGACCACAAATTATGTTGTTAGTCTTGCTTCCACTTTCTCATTTTGCAGGCTGATACAAACCTGTTTTATTTTGCTTCATCTTTAACTTTAAAAGGGTCCACCACTATTTGCCTCATTATACAATAAATACTTCAGCAAAGATTCATTTTCAACTTCATATATCTATGGCTTTGCTTATATTATTGCAAGCCTAATAATTGTAACCTCATAAGTTCTCGTAATGAATTCAGCCCACCTTTTTGTTTTACACCATATTCGATATAGCAACAACAGAAGGGAAAAAAAAACTAACAAATTCTGACACTCAAATTAAAATCTAGCATCTGGCATTTATTTGTTATAAGAATTTCAGCAATTCAAATAACTTCTTGACTAGACATTTTGGCATTTGCAGGCTATGGATAAAGTTAAACTAAGACAAGACAGCTTGTACAGTTGCCTTAAAAACTAGAGATATGTTTTTAAGCCTACTTGGTATAATTCTTTTTTGGTTTAGGGAGGACCTCATAAGACTGTACATTTTAATCTTCTAATTTCTATCTTTTATTTCTAAATCAGTTGTCAATGCATATTTCTGAGAAATAAACTTAAATCATTTGTTCATTTACCATTTATTATTTCTATGAAAATGTAAATAGTGCTCCCCCAAATAAAAACAAAGATATTGTTCCCAAGTTTCTTGATATAATTATTATGAAAAGATGAAGCCCGTGTCTCCTTTTGAATGCAAGCAGGCATGGCACTTGTTTAGCCAACAGAATGGAAATAACACCAATGATAATGAAACTACATCATAAAAGTCAGGTAGATTATAGTTTGTGTGGGGGTATAGTTATTTCTGGAGCTTTTAACCACCAAAGAATAGGGTTACAACCCAGAAGTGCCTGTACTGTAAGAAAGCCAGGCCGTGTGGAAGTTTTACTTGTAAGCCTGCCATTGCTCTTTCCTTCAGGTCATCTCTGGCTAGGCACTAAATACACAAGTGACCCAGCCTTCAGGTGATTCCAGCTCCTAGTTAGGAAGTGGTCTGAAGCCTCGGGTAATCTTAAATGAACTGCAGATATCACAGAATAGAAATAAGATATCCCTGTTTTGCTCTATTTGAGCTACAAAATCCTTCATTATAATGCGATAGTTCTCCTGAGCCACAATAAAATTTTAGATTTCCTTGATAAACACAGTAGTTGTAAATGGAATGACTCCTATTGAAAGAAAAAGGAGAATCTTCAGTATATTTAAGAATTATATTTGGGGTTGGAGAGATGGCCTAGCGGTTAAGAGCGCCGACCGCTCTTGCAGAGGACCTGGGTTCGATCCCCAGCACCCACATGGCGGCTGAGAACCGTCTGTAACTCCAATTCCAGGAGAACTCCAGTTCCAGGGAATCTGAGACCCTCTTCTGACCTCCGCGGCATTGCACGACACGGGTGCACAAACCTACATGCAGACAGTACATTCGTACACATACAAAATAAATAAATAAAATTAAAAAAAAGAATTATATTTATATGTTAGACTTTCTTTAATGATCTTACATTCAACTTTAACTGAACTACCCTTTAGCAGTGTTGCCTGGGGGGAGAGAGAGAAGAGAGAGAGAGAGAGAGAGAGAGAGAGAGAGAGAGAGAGAGAAAGTTATGTTTCTGTTTCTGTTATAAATACCATGACCAATAGTAAATTGGGAGGAAGATGTTATTTTGGCTTTTGGTTCCAGAATGATGGTGTCCATACCGGCAGGAAAATATAGCAGCAGTCAGTGAGAGCAGGATGTTGAGAAATCACAACTTGAATGCATTGGAAAAGGAAGCGAGCAGGAAGCAGGGCAAGGTGATGAACCCTCAAATCCCACACCCAGTGATCTAATTCCTCCAGCAAAGCTCTGCATCCGAATATTTCCTTAACTCACAACAATGGGGACAGCATATATGAGACCCACGCAAGCCCAAACCAGACAAAACCCAGCCTAGAATTGGGGAAATGGGTAAGAAGCTCCAACCTTAGCTGAGGAACTATTGGCAACTATCACTGCTGGGTGAGGGGGAGTTGGTCTTCTTTAAGGGAATGGCACTAGATAAGCTGAGCTGGCTCCAGCAGACAAACTCATACTGATCTGAGAACACAAACTTCACTTTATAGGCCTTACCAAATGTGACAGAATTCATGAAATCCAGAGAGGGATTATGGCATTGCAGATAGGGGATGAGGTCTCAACATGATTAAGATGCATTGTATGAAACACACAAAACTTCAATAAAAATATATATTGTAAAAAATGTTTCATAACTTCCCACCATTATGACACTTTTAAACCCCACTTTCATACTGAGTATTGATTGACTATTTTGTTCTTGTTTATATACAGATTTAAATATTTGTACATTGTTTTATATGTCACTTACCATAATTGGCTTTTCATAGGTGTTCAATGCTCTGCTACTAATTCTACATTGCTCTGAACTACAGTTTTGCCACTGAGATATTTCTTTCCTTGAAAAGTTACTTGATTGGCTGCAATACTCTGGAAACCCAAACTCTTTGCCTCGCTGTTGCCACTCCGCTTCCTTTGCTCCTCTCCATTTCCTTGCACACTCTGATTCTTGCTACACAGCACTCCTTTCATCATCTATCAGTTATTGCTTAATTCTCTAGCCACTACTGATTCTAAGTCCATTATGTCCTTTGCTGGTCAGTCTCCCAAGGAGTCTCTAGAACTGTAATAATATTTGACTTTATTGTCTGTACCACTTAACCTCGGCAAACTGTGATTATTACAGACTTCCAAAGAATAACACTGTACAACAGGACCATAAAGGCCCCAATGGATTGTTCTTTGAGGTTAATATGCTTTAAACCTTGGATTTTACTTAATTTTACATTCAATTATTTATCAAAAATATTCAAAGAAAGGGAGATTAGCTAAATTTTTGAAAATGTCATGTAGTTGTTGCAGGTTTTTCTCTGGCTCACATTGGGCTTTACAGACAGATGATACGAAAAGATTTGTATTTTCTTTTTTTTTTTTAAATATATTCATGAATTTTTTTTTCTAATTTTATTTATTTATGTATGTGTATCAATGTACTGTCTGCATGCAGGTTTGTGTACCCGTGTCGTGCAATGCCGCGGAGGTCAGAAGAGGGTCTTGGATTCCCCTGGAACTGGAGTTCTCCTGGAATTGGAGTTTCAGACGGCTCTCGGCCGCCATGTGGGTGCTGGGGATCGAACCCGGGTCCTCTGTAAGAGCGGTCGGCGCTCTTAACCGCTAGGCCATCTCTCCAGCCCAAGATTTGTATTTTCTATATATGCCAAATTCTACTGAACAAAATCAGATCACACATTTACTCCATTGTTTACCGCACTGTTTTAATGTAAATATTCTTCATTTGAAGAGGGCTTGTTAGATATTAGATGTTTTATGTTTAGCCAAAATATAACAATGTTTATATGGCAGGATATTTCTCTATGTTACGCAAAGGGTAGGCACATACACAGAGACACACATAGAGACACGTGCATATGTGTGTGTGTCAATATAGTAACTACTGAGAACTAGACACTGCTAAGAAAGCAGTCATTACTGATTGGGGATTAAACTCTTCACAAGAGTCCCTGATTCTTGCAGATGCCCTGCAGCTCTCCACATTCTCATCCTGTTTTTAATCATAATTGCTTCCCTAGCACCCATCTGGGCTGCTATCAACAAGGCTTATGACTTCCAGGGAGGAATAAATAGAGAAGTGAATTCTTTAGATACTCCAATTCTGTCTTTGTGCAGGTTTCTCCTTAATAAAACAATGGAATGAATCATGGGAGGAGCAAAAAAGGGAGAGAGAGAGAGAGAGAGAGAGAGAGAGCCCACAGAAGCAAATATCTTTAAATAGATTATATTCCATAAGGAATCGGTGGGTACTAATGTTCCCTTGTTAGCTATAAAATCACTGGGGAAGAAATTACAATTACAGCAATCTTGTCCTTAAGAACTGAGGCACAAAGGAAAAACAAACAAGAAATTAAACAAAAAACAAAATCTTTCTAAAAGACTGTTTCTAACAAGGCAATACAATTAAGCTGGTCATTCATAAAATGTTTTCAGCTCCTTCACTTTTTCTCCAAAAGGGATTCCATGGAGCCTCTGGATAGCCTTCAAGGCCTAACAATATGCTTTTCTGTTTGTGGATATAAGGATTGAATATGTTATTAATCAAAATAGTCACTGTAGTTTCAATGCTTCAAGAATCTCCTGGGGCATTGTATACAGCTGTATTCAAAGAAAATGAACTGTTATAAACTTGATCATATTCATCCCCTGGGCTCATCTGATTACAAAATTGCCCAATGAGCTGTTACAGTATTTCAGTAATTAGTTAACTCATACATTGGAATAGCTTTTCTTTTTCTTTCTTTTTTTCTTCCTTCCTTCCTTCCTTCCTTCCTTCCTTCCTTCCTTCCTTCCTTCCTTCCTTCTTTCTCTTTCTTTCTTTATCTCTCTTGTTCTCTTTCTTTTTTCCACTCTTCTCTCTCATCTTTCTCTCCTTTTTAATGTCCTTTCTCTTCCCACTCTTTTCCTCTCTCTCCATCCCTTTCTCCCTGTTTTTAACCTTTATGGGTATATTTTCCGTTTCTTGAACAGTTTACTTATTTGAATGCTGCAAAAACATTCAAACCATCCTGCAATATATACCTTTTTTATATAACTGTTCATGTGAGAGTAATAAAGGCTGCATTTCTTCTAGATAATAAAGAACAGAATGATTAATTCAGGAACTCAGAGAGCTACATTCACTACCAGATCATCCCTAAATCAGATGGTGATGATTCACTCACCTTCAGAACATAATTATACTGAAACAAAACCAGCTAGCTACATCTTTAGTAAAAGAGACTCATAAAAAGAGCATGCTTTTGAAAGTACATTTCTATCTTGATACAATCTTTTTCCATATTATTGAAAGATGAAACATTAGAAGGTAATGTTTATGAGTTAGCTGTATTCCCACAATTTCATACATTGAAGCCTTACCCCATACTGTGGCTGTATTAGGATAAGAGGCTTCGAAGTGGCAGTTAAAATTTTATTGAGATTAGTAAGATGATGAGGAGGCTTTGATTGGTGTCTTTACCAACTTCTCCAACTCTACTCAGCCATTTTCAGAGGAAAAGGACTTGTGAGAGCACAAAGAGAAGTGAGGAGGCGTCTGCAAGCTGAGAGGAGCATTCTTGCCAGGATCCAGGACTGCCAGTACCTTGACTTTGGACATCTGGATTGAAAAGGGTGAGAAAATGCATTGGATTACTTAAGTTACTCACAATGTCCTATCTTACTGTAACAGAACTGTCAGCCATATGCAACAGCAATCCCAGAATAGCTGGCTTCACAGGAGAGTGAATATGCTTTTCCTAACAAGAAATGGAGGAGATGGTAAAAAAAAACAAGACATGTATTTTCAAAATGAGACAATAAAAGTAGAGGTTCCTGCCAGTCACTTACTTTGCCTGGCTGAGATTGTGGGGGTGCACAAGACCCTTAGCTCTGGATTTAATATATTTGCTTGGGGATGATGTTGCACTAATAAAGTTTGGAGTTAGCAAAAATGCAAAAGTTATATTCTTATTGGTCCAGTGAGCTATATAGTATCAAGTATTTCTTTCAATAAAATGAAAAGGTGATGCTGGTCACCTGTGACAGAACTGTTCCACACCCAGCATGCACTTCTGTTGTGGTTTAAATGTCTTCAGGTGTTATTGTCCCTTTCTGTTATACTTACTGAATGATGCTACACACAGGAATGTGAGGATGGAACAAAGTTTTTCGGGAATTCTGGGGCTAATACAATTTTAGAGATAGCCTATGCCTGGGGTGAAAGCTGCTCCCTGAAGAGGATAGTGACAAAGTCAGTTCACAATAAGCACTAGGGTTGTTATCCCAGTTTCCTATTGGGGGTCCTCATGTAGATTTTAATGAAAATTAAAAATATTATAGTAAAAAGTGAGTTGTGAGCGTTTTGAAGATGGAAAGTAAATATTAATACTGGAATAGGATTTAGTAATATGCACTTCCCCAATTTGTCTTTATGGAAAAATTTCATTTACTTAAAGGAATTTAGTCACCAAATGATTTAAATTATAGGAATTATGTTTACGAAGTTCCCAAACAGTGACTCTCATTAGCGTGCTGTATGGAGAATACCTCCGCATTAGCTTCCCTAGTTGCACATGTGTGACCCAAATATGCTTAAGTCCATTGCACTTTTGGGTCTCTTTTCTTTATCTTTCTTGTATGTGTGTGAGATGTATGGATGTTTTCACATGTGTGGATATAGGTATGCATTCAGGGTCATACATTGGCAGAGGCCAAAGGTTGATGGCGTGCCTTCCTTTCATTGTACTTCATCTTATTGTTACATACAGGGTGTCTCACTGAGCCTGGAGCTCTCTGTTTTGGCTAGACTTACTGGTCAGCAAGAACTCTGGGATCCACTCCATTCTACTCCCATCCTCCCCACCCCCTGTCCCCGCAACCAGTGCTGGAGTTAGACTCTGCTGTCATGCTTGACTTTCACATGGGTGCTTGGAGTCTGCACTCATGCGTGCACAGCAGGCACTCCACCCACTGAGCCATCTCCTCAGCCCCATGGTTCACCATTTTCTTGACATAAAACTAATTTTATGGGAGATGCCACATTCACACATTATCATACTGTTTAGGATTCCTTAAGATGCTTAACTGTTTTCTCGGCCTTTTCTGTCACTCTGGATTCTCAATTCTCTTGCAATCTCACTTCCTTCAATGACTGTCATCTTTGCATCTGATGCCAGGATGCCAGAACCTTCCATAGGTAGACAGAAGCTACTTCCTCTTCTTTTTTTTTTTTTATTGATGTTTGTGTATTTCATACATCATTTTCCAATTCAGTTCAGGCATATATTCCCTTCCCTTCCCCCCACCCCACCCCTACCCATCCCAGATCATGCATTCTGCAGTAACTTTTCTGCATCTTTCTCTGCTTTTTTGTTTTGTTTTCATTTTTTTAACAATAAGTGATAATTTGTGAGTACAAGCATCCTTCATGCAAAACCAATTTGCAAGCAGTTGTGCCCAAACCCACACAGCTCATGGGTCCCATCATCCAGCAGGGGGGGCTTGTATGTTCAATCAAGTTGATCATATGAGTGTCCAGTCTATATTGTTGTAGTTTCACCATTCACCCCAATCGCAGCCCTTACATTCTACCATGCCCCCTCTTCCACAGATTGTTCCCTAGGCTTAGAAAAGGGGCACAGGTGGATGAGAAGCAATACAGTCTACTTTCTCTGGAGCTGTTGTCTTGGTCTCTAGTCAATTCTGGCTGTTTTCTTTCATGGGCTGACAGCTTGTCCAGGCATAACCTTTTGATCCTACTAATGAAACACATGCAATTAGATATATAGGTATTTAAACAGTGTAATATATAGCCTTTCGATCCTACTAATGAAGCACACGCAATTAGATCTATAGGTATTTAAACAGTACTAATTGTTATGGTAGGTTACTTTGGTATAGACACAGATGTTTGGATGGTATGTTAATCCATGAATTACATTTTCTTTTGTTAATTATGACAGGGTCTTCGTGTGGTTTATAACATCTCCTAACCATCAGAGGATGTAAGCTTGTGGCATCAGCCATGGGTTATTCCTCCAAGGAGAGAGCTAATAGCCAATTAGATTTGGGATATACAGACATATGGCTGCCACTGCTGCACAGTATTTCCAGGCAGATGAGGTGTAGCTGGTGCTGACGGAGGAGTCTTGCTTGACTCAAGGAGACCTATATTTGCTTTATTGGTTTAGTGGCCTTTGGTAACACTCTCTGGCATTACAGAGACCATCTGTATACTTGCAAGTGCGGTCTCCATACATCTTTCCCATGTTTATATCAGGTCTTCAACAGCAGGGCCTTATCGCCTCTCTTCCTGCAGATATCCCAGTTTGGAGGCAAGGAGCCTTTACCTTTTGTGGGGGCTTGGATCCCCTGGCCAACATCTCCTTGGTAGAATAATCCATTGTTGATGTCAGAGCTCCTGTATTAATATATTTTGCTTAAGTGCATAGCTTAAGGAGACTTTAGCATTATATTTGGTTCTGAATAGAGAATAATCCTTTTCACAGTTTCTATGTCCATTAGTCAATTAAATAAGGCAGTTTTAGCGATTTTACAAGAGAATACCTCTATAACAGCTGGCTCCAACCTACAGCTGGAGAACAACCTCATCATCATCATATTTCTCCTTATTCTATGGGGGGAGTTAAGAAAGTCTCTTGTATTAAAACCTTTGTGGCACCTAGAAGGTAAGCTTCGTTAGGATTCATTAAAAATAGTTGTTACTAGTAGGATCCATAGAGGGGCCTGATGTCTGCAGCAATCTGAGATATTTCTTATCTTCAATGCCCAGAAGAGTCAATCCTTCTGCTGGCACTTTCTGGTACATCCTACTCACTGCAAAGCTGCATTTTCTTTCTCAGCCATTAAGTTGGTGATACTCTGGCCTGTTGGAACATACAAATCCTTTCCCATAGTTAGTTTTAAGATTTGGGTTGCAAGGTTTTTTGACATTCATATCTATCTATATCCCTCTTTTTTATTTTAGGTTTTTATTTTTGACCCATGAGTCTCAAAAAAGCAGTTGTATTATACATACCTTTAGGGTGGAATCAAGGCACAGATTTCATCAAGTTCACCCATGCTGTTTTGGGTTACTGTATGTAATTAACTCGGGAAACAAACTTTATTTTTGAGTTAAATCATCCTATAGGTGAAAGAGATTGCTATCAGGTGATGCTATATGACAGCAAAATTATAGAGAATATTTGTTTATACCAATCCCAAAGTAATTGTTATACAGTTTTTAATTAAAGCTAATGTGGACAACAGCAATTTATATCACCAATTAACTCAGATGCATTACCATTTTTATCAGCCTAAGATCAAGAAAACAAAAGATACCAAATGCTGGAGAGATTGTGGGGAAAGGGGAACACTCATCCACTGCTGGTGGGAATGTAAACTGGTACAACCATATGGAAAGCAGTGTATAGAACCCTTAAATATTCAAAATGAGCCTACCACCTGGCCCAGTTATACCACTCCTGGGTATACCCACAAAACACATCCTACTGCAAAGATACATGCACATCTATGTTTATTGCAGCTCTATTCACAACAGTGAAGAGCTAGAACCAACACAAATGTCCCTCAACTGACAAGTGGATGACAAAAATGTGGAACACCTACACAATGGAGTATTATTTAGCAGTAAAGAAAGATGACATCATGAACTTTGCAGGTAAATGGATGGAACTTGAAGCCATTATGCTAAATAAAGTAACCCAGTCCCAGAAAAACAAATGGCGAATGGCTTCCCTCACTTGTGGATGCTAACACCCATTCCCCAGTTGAAAGGCAAGCTGAACATTATTGTTATATTTCTTTTTCTCTGAAAGCAACTGTGTTTTTATAATGTAAATCTCTTAATGGCTCTAGAATTGACCTACCACTTATTTCGAGACTCTGTAATTACTGTATATGGGTAGAAGTTATGTATTCATATTTTAGAGTAATATAAAATTAGGGGGAAAATGTGGATTCCTAAACATATTTTGGAATTAACATACAGTTTATTCCCAGAGGTCATGATTTGATGCATATGTGACCATTATATAGGTATTTGTTAGAACAATACAAAAGGGAGAGAAAACAACAATATAAAGACTGGGTTAAAGAACTGAATGATACAGTTAAACTCTGCCCAAAATAACAAGCCTCTGCAGGGAAAATCTTTGGAAAGACTGAGAGAAAGATGCAAGACATGTCCGGCAGAAAGAACAGGGTGGGATGGGGGCAGGAAGAGGGAAATGTGTCTAAATTGGACTGAAAGATAATGAATGAAATACACAATTCATCAATAAAAGTATTTAAAAATTATGACCTCTGAGAGTAAAAAACATGTATTTTTAAAATATGCCTTTTAATTTTAATATTCATGTGTATGTATGGGCATGCATAGCACTACATATGTAGATTTCAGAGGACAAATTGCAATATTTCCTTAGACTGTCTTGGGGATCAAACTCAGATCATTAGGCTTGATAGTACACATCTTCACTTGCTAAGCTATCTTGCTGGTCCCAAACATGTAATTCTTTCTTTTCCAGTGTAAATACTTAGAGTGGAATCACTGTATTATATATAAATGCATAATTAATTTAGGGCTATTAATTTGAATTATCTTGGTTTAGTTTTTTTGTTCTATTTATTTTGGTTTTATAGTTGCATAAAATTATAAGGATTTCAGATTTGATTTTATATTTGCATACATCTAACACAAAATTAGTTAACATTAGATGGCTGAAAGACTTTTTATTCTTCAAGATATTTTAATACATTACATGTATGGATATATAAACATTAAATTTTTATGGCTACATAAACATTAAAACTTCCCTTGGGCTGGAGAGATGATGACTCAGTAATTAAGGTTAAGAATACATGCTGTAGCTGGGCGTGGTCGTGCATACCTTTAATCCTAGCACTTGGGAGGCAGAGGCAGGCGGATCTTTGTGAGTTCAAGGCTAGCCTGGTCTACAGAGTAAGTTCCAGGACAGCTGGAGCTACAGTGAGACCCTGTCTCAAAAAGGCCAAAAAAAAAAAAAAAAGAATACATGCTGGCAGGGCAGCTCGATTTATTGTTGTAATTCAGGGTTTTTATACAGAACCTTGCGGGGGGTTGGGACATACAAAATTGAGGGTTGGAACAGGCAGGATTTCAGGCCATATATTCCAGATCACTACAGGAATGTGACAATGCTTTGCCCAAGGCATCAAAGACAATTGGCACCAGGCAGGCCTTCACAGGCCAGCAAGATATCGGCAGGAGTTCAGGCTTGGAGGCTGCTTGCTGACTCTCTTAAGTGCTTCTGCCAAAAGAATACCTACAGAGAGATGGCTCAGCGGTTAAGGTTAAGAATATTTGTTGAGTGACAGGGCAGCTTGAAACTGGCTATAACTCCAGTTCCAGGGGATCTGACTTCTACTCTGGCCCCTGTGGCCATCAGTCCTACATACAGTACACCAACATACATGCAGGCAAACAGTCATCCAATAAAATGGAAATAAATAAACCTCAATAATAAATTCTTTATCCTGTGTTTCATGTATCATTGAACTAAAAATCAAACTCCTTTTCAAACTGTTTTCATTATTTTCCATTCCCATTGGCAATTAGAGTTCCCATTGCTCTGCATGTTCCACATCATGTAGTCTTGTCATTATTTGAATTGATTCTGATCTTTTTATTTACTTAGCCATTCTAATAGGTATGTCATCGTATCTCATTATACATTTCATTTGTATTGCTCCAAAAGCTAATGATACAAATTATTTAGTAAGTCTTAATTGGGTGCTTGTTAATCATCAGCCATTACTACAAGTCCTTTGAAATTGTTTTTGTAAAATATTTCTTTCACTTTTAAGTATAGTAGTTATCTTTTGTAAGAAGTAAACCTTTTTTTATATACTAATTTTAATTTTATTTGTATGAGTGTTTTGCCTACATATATGCAAGTGCACCCTTTCAAGCAATGCCCACAAAAGTCAGAAGAAAGCTTTTCAGTCCCTGGAACTGGAATTACAGAAAGTTGTTAGCTTCCATGTGGGTACTAGAACTGATCATGTATCCTCTGCAAGAGCAACGGTGTTCTTAATCATTGAGATATTGCTCTAACACCATAATTTCTTTATGTATTTAAATTTGTCCCTTCTACAATATTTTGTGGAGATTAATCTTCAAAGATGAGTGATTCTAATGTTTTTATTTCCATTCTCATTTAAAATTTCAGCTCAGAAATGGGAAAGATGCTTCAGTTCTCACTATTCTTCCAGAGGACAAGAGTTCAGTTCCCAGCACTCACCTCTACTCATGGTTCACAATGACCTGTGACTATAGCTCCAAGGATTATGGCATCCTCTTCTGGCCTTCATGGGAACCCACGGTCATATGAGTATATATATATATATATATATATATATATATATAGAGAGAGAGAAGAGAGAGAAGAGAGAAGAGGAGGAACAGAGAAGAATAATAAAACTTTCTCCATTTCAATGCAGTAGAAATGTATCTTTCCCTTCCTGCATCCAGAGTCTAATTCTCTGATCTTCACTAAGATCCTTCATTTGTCCCACCTCTACTACTCTTCCTTCAATAGGCTAATTTCTTTTTAGTGTCTCTCAAACCTCCTATTACATGATCCATCCTTTCATCCATTCATGTGTAAAGCTCCAAATCTAATTGAAAGAGAATGAACCCCTCATTCCTCTCTATAGTTGCCTGCCTGCTTCCTATGACAGCTCTATGGCCCCCCAAAGTCTTAAGCTGATGGTCTTCTTTCTCTCTCTCCTCTCTCTCCTCCTCTCTCTCTCTCAATATGCTCCGATATATATATATTATATATATATATATAGTTAGAGAGAGAGAGAGAGGAAAAAACAGGAGAGTATAATATGAAGTAGTAATATATGGGCATATATACTTATATATTTATCTCTAGTTCTTACGTTCTCACTCCTCCAACTCTCTGCTTTCATTATATGGTAAGCCTCTTCACTATTAACCGCGTTCCAGCCAGCAGTTCTTTAATGTGTGGCCTCTTCGTTTTCATTTCTTATATTAGAAGACTTTTTAAAATATTTGGTATATATTTTTTTTATTCAATTTTTTTTTTTTTTTTTTTTATGTTAGTTATTGTGTTACCTGCGTGTATTGGGCACATTTCGTGTCCAGGTTATGTTCAGGGAGAGAAATTAGAGGGTTGGGTATCCATCTGAAACTGAAGTTTCAAAGAACAGTTCTTAGCCCACCGATGTGGGTGCTGGTGAATCACAACCATGAGTCCTTTGCAAGAGCATCTGGCACTCTTAACACTGACCAATCTTTTCCAGCCCACAGTTTCATTTTTATTTTTACTTTTCTGAACATTTGTACCAATTACGCTCACTGTCATTCTCTCTAGAATAATACATAGAAAACTTATCTATTGTTGAGTCCATAGAAAAATAGAAAAATGGTGTAAGTATATTGTTTTGTAAGATATGTATTTTTATTATGTTTTTTCTAAAGAAGTATTGTTAGAAATTTTAAGAAGAAAATGAAGCAAAAATATGCTCAACTAAGCATCACATATACTTTAAGAAGTGTAGTTTATTGAGCAAGACCACTTGACGTTCATACTTTGTGGTTTATTGCATTCTGGTTATATATAGGCACGACTGAGAGTTCATTTTACCAAACAAGATCTGTTTTTTTTAAAGTGAATTCAGATGCCATCTTTCTTTACTGCTTGAATAGTCATCCATTGTACAGCTGTATCCCCATTTTTGTCACCAATCATTGGGTTGAGGGCTTTTGGGTTGGTTACCAGCTCTTTGCTTTGTAAGAAAGTCTGGAATGGACTATACATGTATCGCTCTGCAAGTAGGATGAATCTTGTTTGTATATACCCAGAAGTGGTAATGACTGGGTCAGGTGGTAGCAGCAATTTTTTGAGTGTTTTTAAGGGTTCTCACAAGACTTTTTCCATAATGGTTGCACACGAAGATGACATCATCCAACTTTTCAGTAAGGGATGGGACGAAGCCATTATGCTAAGTGGAAATACACAGTCCCAAGAAAAGGAAAAACAAAAAAAAAAAAAAAAGGAAAAAAAAAAAAAAAAGCAAAAAAAGAAGAGGAGAGAAGAAGAAAAAAAGAAAAACGCTATGGTTTCCCTCTTTTGGATGCTAAGCACCAAATTTCCAGATGAAAGTCAAGCTAGAACAAATTATTTTATTGAATTTCTGTTTATGGAAACAACATGTTGTTATAATGTAAATTTCTGTAAGGGCTCTAGAATCGATTGACCCACTGCATTCAGCGCTAATTTACTAAGTCTTTATACTTGAGTGGAAAAGTAAGTTCATATGTTTAGAGTAATATAAAATAAGGAGGAAAATGTGAATTCTCTAAACACACACAAAAGACGGAGAGAAATAGATGAGGACATGTTTATGTCAGAATGCATGATCTGGAGTCGGGGGAAGGGAAAAGGGTAATATGTCTAATTGAATTGAGAATGAATGTCTGCAATATACAAAACATCAATAAAAACATAAAAAATAAAAATTCAGGGGGCTGTGATAGATGGCCTAGCAGTTATGAGCTCCGATTGCTCTTGCAGAAGGACTGTGGTTTGTTCCCAGACCCACATCGGTGAGCTGAACGAACACCCATAACCATGTTCCAGGGAATCCAAAAGCCACCTCGTCTGACATCTGTGCATTGCATGACATGGATGCACTAAACCTGCATTCCAGACAGTACAAATCATATACACATATAAAAAAAATATAAGTATTTTTAAATGAAAATTCAAATTAGCTGTAAAGAATTTTTGACATTTTATAGGAAGTGGTAGATATAAACTGTTTCCTAGAGTACACGAAACAGAGAAAGCTATTTGATAAGTAGTTAAACATTCTGCCTTTTCTCACACTTCTGTATTTCATGTAAAAATGAATTTTGAGAACAGAGCAACTCTACTGCCTCAAATATCATTCTTTCTCAAGCTTAGAAATTTATAAAACAGACTTATGGAGATCGTGACAAGTCCTTTCCTTTAAATCATACTAAGCACAACAGACAATCTGTGTATAATTCTTTCCTAATTTGAGTAACAACCATTCCTTCTTGGGAGAAAAATCTCTCCACATGTAGCATTTAACTAAATCCATGAGATTTTGCCCTCTAAATGTAATTTTACTGAAAGAATAGAGAATCATGAAGAGGCAGTTCAACCATGACTTTGTGGCATGCTAATTAACAGTAAGAAGATACAAAATGCCTCTGTTTAATTATCTTTTCTGTTATTAAAATCAGTTTACTTGTAACAAATTATTATGCAAGAGTTGGTGGTTATAGTTTGTTTCCCAAGATTTTCTTTGGTCCCTTGTCATAACCTGCTGCATTAGCATCTTAGGGTACATTGATTTATTCTTCACAAGACATTATGCACTTAAATAGACTTTCATTTCAGCCTGTTTTCTTCCACAGGCTTTCTTGCCCAAATAGTTCAGTTGAGAGCCTCTTGCATAAACCATAGCAAGGCTTTGTTTACCTTCATTGTTGAATATCCATCCAAGCTCTTATACTTCCAGCTTTGTAAAGAAGTGAGGGCTATTAATCAAATTTACCTAAAATGGCTCTTCTTTGGGCCATCATTTTTGGCAATAGCAAAGACATAAACCATGGAAAGAGGAATCCCATTAAGAATACATCATACTGAGAAAAATAACATGTAATGGCTATTATGATAATGCCTCTTAGTAATAGCTTGATTTTGAGACTGAATCACAGTAGAAAATTGTTCAATGTTCCTGACTTCTCTTTATGCTACTAAGGATGGAACAAGCTATTTCAGACTGACTTTTTTGTGGCATGTAATTCCGTGTATGTGTGTATGTGGGTGATGGGAGTTGTATCTTTCTTCCCCCAAATGTTACATTGCTTATAATGTATTTTAAAATTGTATTTAATTTAAGTAGAGTTCTTAAAAGTCACACAAAATTCTCATGATACATAGTATCAACCTCTAAGGACATCCAATTTTAATTATTAAAATATTGATTTCAAGTTTGCACCACAATGGAATATTTTTAGTGTTTCAATGAAAATATCTCTTATTTAATTTTATGCATGTCTCCGTGTTAAAATATCCCATAGTACAGAGTTGACAAACTGTGGGTTTCTTTATCAATTCCAAACCAGAATATATTTGTGCTCTATATAAAAGGTGATGAACTGCAATATGATTTTTTCCTCATACTTTATCATCTTAAGATTGAGGAAAATAAAACAAATACCATTAATTTGCAATTGTTTATAATAATCACCTGGTCGTTTTGTTCATGGGCACATTATGATTCAGTACATTTTAAATTTTTTATTATTTTGTATTTTAAATGTATATGAGTGTGTTTGCCTATGTTATGTAAAGTGCACCATGTTGTGTGAATCCACAGATAAAAAAGACAGCGCAGGATCCCTAGGAATTGGATTACAGTGGTTTAGCTACCAATGTGGTTGTTGGGAATTGACCACCTGGTCCTCTTGCAAGAACAGCTGGTGCCCTTAACTGCTGAGCCATCTCTCTAGCCCCAGGTTTTTTTTTTTTTTTTTTATTTTTTAAAATACATTTTGACATAATATATCTAATTTCTAGCTACTGGTTAAGCAGACTGCGATGGATGTATTTTGTATAACAAAGGAGTCTGCATTTGCTGTCAAGCTATCTTCACTCTGTGAACTATTGTCTAGTCTCTTGCATTCTGTATTGTGGAGGTTAAGACTGGCTGGTAACAAACAGTAGACTGTACTTAATAATATTTGCTCTTCCTTTTCTCATTTGTGTAGAATTTTAAAAACTCTTGTTTTGCCTTGGCTCTTGATAGTAGACAGATAGAGGAGGTGGCAGCACAATCTGAGACTTTTTTTTTTGGTTTTTTTTTTATTTTTTGTTTTTTTTTTTTTTGGGGGCCTTGTCCAGGAAGCAACAATGCCCCAGACATATTAATACATGCTACGTGTCACAAGATGCTACATGTTCAGTACTGCTCCATTCATTATTGCTATTGGGTAGATTCTGTTACTGTTGGAATTCCTGGGGTCATGATTATCAAAGAAAGGAGAGGATATGTACTGCTAAAAAGTACAAAAAGTATTTTCCTATCCATGGTTTTATTTGTTTAAAAATGGCAATTCTTTGGGTTTTATTCCATAGCATATACTTTATTAACTTTTAACTATTTGTTGATTTAATTAACTTTCTAACTATGTCTAGTCCTACCTGCTTTCCCCAGTGTGTGTATACCTAACTCGAGTGAATACAATTAACTCTTTCAGTAATAGACCAGGGAATTCCTGTCAGGTCAATTGACTGGAAAAATAATTTGTAACCAAGGGAAAATTCCTTAACTGCTAAAGAAAAGTAAATAAGAAATTCTGAAACCTCCTACTGCTACTGTTGGTTGAAATGTTTTTTATATTTGTGTTGCAATTCTGTTTTGCAGTGTTCTCTGAATGCCTTGTTGTTTGTGGGTAAAATAGTCTAGAATGACTAGGATAATTATTTTTAAATTTGTACACTCTCAATATGCTACAAAGCTTTTGCATTAGACAGTGGTTTGTATACATCTTGAAACAGAAATCCATTGATATGAAGCCAAACTGCAAGAAGTTGTGTCCATTCAAACATTTCAGACAGGAACTCAGAAGATCCACATACTTGTAAAGAAAAAATACTTGCTAACCATAACTTTGATTTCCTATGGGATTACATACATAATCACTCCTTAATAGAAGTTTGAGAAATTATTGTTCCCATACTTCTCTATGGGAAATATTTTGAAAAGAAATACTAATTAAAAAATCTTTTCAAAAACAATAAAAAATCCAGAAGTATCTACAGTGTCATCATGTACAGTAAGCACCCACACCCCCAATGTACTTTGGATACCAAACTCATTTTTGGTCAGGAAAGAATTCATGGTGTAACTTTCTTAGGATTATTTGTGAAATTATTTGTGAAGGGTAGTGTACCTGCTTCCCACACAACTATAAATACTTGGGGCTTTTTAGTCCAAAGACAGATAAGATACCGAACAAAAAAAAATAGCATAAGAGAAAAGAGGAAAACGAATCTATGTTGACAATAATTAATTTAACTAGAATAAGTGTATTCACTTAATTACTAGCGATGTCAATTCTAAAACAAATTGATATAATCTCTGAAAAAATGAAATGTTAATGTCAAAACACTGGTAGGGAAAGAATTCGTGATGTGGCACATGTTAAAGTTAGAACCACCTAAATCTATTTCATCTATCTGTAAATAACACTGACTATTACGAGATGTAGAGAATCTATGTTTTATGTCCACCTATGTTTAGTTGTTTGATTAAATTTTTGTATATAGAAAATACATAATTATAAACCGGTGAACATTTTAGTAGACTACAGATTAGGAGGAGCATATCGGAGTATTCCACTAGAAGAGCCTAAATGGCTACAATCTGTAGTTTGTCTTAGAATTAAGGTTATAGATACATAGGGAACTAGAATTTAGCACAATTTGTTGTAAAAATTTCCATAATTCATGAAGAAATGAAACCTAGTTTTTCAACTCTTTTGTTTCTTGAAACAATGTCTCTTCATGACAGTATTGTAAGTTGGAAATTAATAAAAAATACCTATAAATAAAGTGCATACAAATGTAGACTAACACCTTTTTAGGAGTCATACTGGAAAGATCTTGGCATTTGTCTAGTTAAACTGTGCATCATATGCACTATAAAATATTAATGTTAAATCACATTCCTAGTTGCTGTGGCATTTACTCCTTAAAACTTCTTCTATAGATAAACAGTATTTCCAAGAGGGAATAGAAATTGAACGATTGCAATTTTTTCACTGCTAAAATATATTTTATGTATATTTAATTAGTCATCATTTGAGATATCTGAGGCAATAATTATGTAATAATGTTTAGTTCATATAAGAATGGATCCCTTGAGATCTCATAAAATATGATGCAATTTAAAAATATTAAATATATTCATCTTCTTGGAATAAAAAACACACTGTAAAATCCATGCTTAAAACAATGGCCATCTCATGAAATTAGTTTTTGGAATAAAATTCAACCTTGGATGCTTAATTTGAAAGATGGCAGAAGTAAAATTTGGGGAAGGAGGATAACCATGGATATTGTCTTGTCAAGGAATTATTCTATATTCAGGAAATAAATTAATATAATATTTAAATAAATAATATTTATGTATTTATTAAACAGAGTAATTTGGTGTTATTTTGGTGAAAGTTATAAAAATCAGTAGCATTACTGATAACAACGAAGAGGTACAATAACTATTATTTAGCTGGATTTAGCCAGTGATACAGCTGTAGGAACACAGCTCTGTATACTTAGTTGGTAGTCAGTAAATACTAGATTTACTGGAAATACAGTAAATACTATATAACTGGAAAACCTGAGTTTCAGGTTTTCCAGTTATATAGTGGTATTTCTCTGTATCTGTATAATTTAGGCATTTAAAATTCTGGGGATTAATTTTTTATTCTTCTTAAAGAGTCAAAGCTACCAGTGTGAACTGATACCTCAGAGAAGTTGTTCTATCATCTGGTACTTGGAGATATTCAGTTCATGGTATACACCATGTGGTAGGAGATTTTTTATCTGTGTTCTGTAAATGGCTCTAAAAAAAGACCCAGGTATGGTGGTTCATACCCTATAATCCCAGACCTAGCCACCAAGGAGCAGGGCAAGAAGATCATTGAAGTTCAAGCCAGCCAGCCTAATTTATTTTTTTAAGAGTAATGGATGGAGCTGAAGAAGTGGCTCAACAGTTAAGAGCACTGGGTTTGATCTTCACAGACCTGGGTTTTGTCCCAGCACCTACATGGCCAGGACCAACTTGTCTGTAACTCCAAGCTCATGTGGTGCACTGACATATATTCATACTCAGAAAATAAAACAAATAAAAATTTAAAAAGAAAGGACAAAAAAGCAAGAACAAAGGCAATATTAAGTATATATTACAAAACTGAAAAATTCAGAATTTTATTTTAGAAAATTGGGTGTTCTAATTTACCACAGAGAAAAAATAAACAAGATGCTGCAGGGTATTAATGGCCTAATTTTAAAAAGAACAATTATATACTTATCTAATTAAAAACTAAAATGTTTATATTATTTTATTTTATGTGTGATGAAGATATATTGCCTGCAATGGATATAAGCGTTCCATGTTCGTGCAATGTCATGGAGGTAGAAGATGTATCGATCCACTGGAACTGGAGCTCCAGACTGTTTTTGGCCACCAGGTGGGTGCCCGGAATTATAGCCTGGTCCTCTGAGAAAGCTGCCAGTGCTTATAAAACCACCTGAATCATCTCTCCAGCCAAATCCTGCAATTTCACATTGGTCAAGGATTTATTTGGATAAAAGTCACCATGGTGGTTGGAATTTGTCAGTCTATCAGGGTGGCCTCAGTCATTTCTGATGGATCCTGGGAGGGGACAGGTTGGTGCAGGAATGGAATGCAGAACTGGTGGGTGGAGTTATGGTTTGATCCATTAGCTTGTGGTGTCCTCCTTTCACCACAACCAGGGACTGCTCTGCCCTCCTTCAGGGCACAAGTGGAGACAGGACAGATCTAAGCTTGATATGAAGTGCCTACTACAGTTCTTCTTTTCTAAACTCTGCTTTCTTGGGGGCTTAGCATTGAGCTGGACTCTCTGGCTGGCTAGTGAAATGTTATCTGCCTGGAAAACAAGGCTTGGAATCACCTAGGAGAAGTCTGGCACCCTCGAAAAAGTGTTTGCCTATTGCATAGGTGTTCTCCAGTCGAGTGCATTTAGCAGCCCTCAGAAAGCAGTTTAAAAGTAGCTTCCTGGGAGAAAATAAATATCAGATTCCAAGCTGCGTTGAACCCCTAGAAACTCACTTGGAATCTCTGTCCTTCCTGGGAAGTCATCTCCTAGGAGCCTCCAGAGGCTACATTTGTGTAGCTGTTGAGGGGAAACAAACACTGGAATCAGGATTACGATGAGGCCTGGAGTCTAGATCTAGCATGTGGGTATCACAGGAAGCAAAGCACAAGACCTGCAATTTGCAGCAACCTTCACTGAGGTGTCCAGTTGTGGCTGGTGGTCTTCACTTTGACTATGAAACCAAACCTTTCTTCCAGCTTTGGAGTAGAGCATAGAAGCTAGTCTCTGAATAAATAAACTAGCTTCTAGTTTCCAAATACTTGACATAGTTTGCTTTCAGTTGAACATCCCTTTTTGCACTCTGTCACTTACCTTTTCCTGCCATTAAAATGAATGACATATACATCAATTTAGCCCAAATACCTTTTTATTTTTAGATAGGATCTCCCTGAAGCTCCAGCGTCTGGAACTCACTATGTAAACAAGGCCGGACTTGAACTCACAGAGATCCACGTTGACTCTGCCTCTATAGAGCTGGAATTAAAAGGCATGCACCATCATCCTGGCTCAGTACCCAAATATATCTTTACTTGTAGGACTCATCTAGGATCATTGATGGTTCTTGCAAGCTCATGTGGGTAATGTTAGATGAAAAAGTTAAACATCCTTAGATAAAATTGGCCAATATATAATATTATATATATATATATATATATATATATATATAATATAGTTTAATGAATACTTTTAGACATACTTTTTTCTGAGATCTTCAATAAGAATATATGTACTTGAAGGACTTCCAGTGATTCTCATCCCAACATTAATTGGGAAAGCAGAAAAATGAAAACAACTAAACCTACAACTGGTAATGTAAATTGTGGTATGTCTATCTTAAGGGATTTTTGTTGCATAATTTTTTTTTTCCTGAAAAAATAAATCAAGTGATTTTTAAGTTTAAATTTCTAAGTTTTAGTTTAATTCAAGAGAATCTCTAATTCTGGAGAATTAGAGCTGGAAATATGTCTCAGTGTTAAGAACACTTGCTGCTCTTTTAGAGAACCAAAGTTTGGTTTCCAAAACTCATATGGTTGGCTCATAACCACCTGTTAACACAGTTGGGGTTCAAACCCCTCTGTGGCCTCTGTGGGCACCAGGCAGTAGATGGTGTTAATAACACACACACAAACACACACACACACACACACGCATACACACACATAGCACACATATACACACATTTATTTATGTAACCAACATGCAAAATAAAATAAAATAAGTCTTTGTAGAAAAGAATGTGAAAGCTGGGTGTGGTGGCGCAATGACTTTAATCCCTAGCACTTGGGAGGCAGAGGCAGGTGGACTCTGTGAGTTCAGGCCAGCCTGGCATACATAGTGAGCTCCATGCCAGGTGGACTAAGGAGACCCTGAACTCAAAAGACAAAAAAAGAGAAAAGAATGTGAAAGGTTAACAAAATATGTATTGATATATTAAGAAAGAATTCAATATTAAGAATATAGAAAAATATACATATTAAGAAAAAATGTCAAAAACTATGAGTAGACCACCCCAAAATTCAAAGTAAGGAATATATACACATAAAAATAAAGTAGTTTGTACAGATCAGATTTAAATTTTAAAAGGCATTATATAATATTATTAACATTCCTAAATATTGTGTACATTTTAAAAACCATTATAGAGTACCATTTATGGTTAGATTTATTCACAAAGTGTCTAAGGAGTTTACTGTCTGCCAGGTACTGAGAATGATGCTTTAAATACCCAGGATAAAGAGAAAGGGATTTTGCTTTCTGCCCTCTAAGGAAATGCTACTAGCATTTGGAGATTCCTTGAGTAAACAGAACTCCCCTCCCCTCCACTGATGGGGGCCATGGACTTGCTCTGCCTAGTGAGATGTACACAAATATGAGAGTCTAAAATTCATTTTGCAGCTTTGAGAATTATGCTGAGGATGGGGCTAGGGAGATGGCTCAGCCTGTGATCTCTAGTGTTCATGTAAAAAGTTCACAGTTGTATAAGCCTCTAAAAACCCAGTGCATGGAGAAGAAGGAAGCTGAGACTGTCAGACTGCAGGAGCTCTCTCTGGTCAGTCTATGAGTCAACCAGATTCAGGTTCATGTCAATGAGATTCAGGTTTGACCATAGATGCTGTCTGAAACAGCAATGCAGAAAAACAATCGAGGAAGATACCTGGCATTGACCTCTGGTCCCCATGTGCATATGCACACACATATGTACTCACATGTACACCCCCCCACGAACATCTACACACACAAAAGTAGTGTCTGAGGAGAATAGGGATCTAGTTCAGTTCTAGACTGCCTAGCACACAAGAAGCGTTGGCAATTTCTTCCACCAACACAATGAAAGTGTGCTATGTTCAATAAGCCCTATTGTAGTTGGGAGAAGAAAATACCTATGTAGCCTCTGCCCGAAATTTTAGTCTATGCCCTTGAATGAAACATTGTAGAGGGCTGATCTAACCAAGCCAAGGAGAAAGCATGCTGGTGAAGAGAACCAAATGCCTGTGGAACTCTTTGTTATCCTAGGCCTGTAAGATTTAGAGGTGGTTGGTTTTTTATGTACCACAACTTCAGCAAATAGTGCCTAACACACACAAAAGGGATTGCTCCATCCAAATGTACCAAGCGCTCTCCCTGCTGTGCATAAGAAGACTGGATATAGAAAATGAAGAAAGACATGTGTGACCCCTGATCACATGAGATAGATGTGAACATTCAACGACTGCAAAAGCACACAAAGGTAACATCTCAGAATGTTACCCAGGAAATTTTGGGAAACATGGAGTGTGAAGAAGAAGAAATCTGAAAAATAATTTCAGTAGAGGTAATTTGAACTGGAAGAGAATAAAGAATAAAGATACCTAGGATGAGGAATAAGCAAGGAAAAGATGAGCTGGGTTTGCAGCACTGGCGGGAAACCGTGGGGCACAAGAGCAAACTGGAAAATGAAGAAAGGCCCACCGGGGACTAGGTCACTCATAGTGAGGGTCCCAGTTTTATGAGAAGCACAATGCAAGTCAAGGGTTAGTATTTCTTTTTATTAAAATTTATTTCGTTAAGTATGACGGGTCTTAGTGTGGGCTTATAACATTGGAAACAAAACAAAAAAAAAACAGAGAAAAAGATGCAGAAAAGTTATGGCAGAATGCAATGATCTGGGATGGGGTGGGGTGATGGGGTGGGGGTGTTGGGGAGGGAAAGGGAAATATCCTGAACTGAATTGGAAAATGATGTATGAAATACCGAGCATTCAATAAAAAAACACACAATAAATAAATAAATTTATTTTGTAAACTTGTCATTGTCCCTCCGTGTGATTTCTGCCCTTGGTACACATGAACCTTGAATGTCTAAAAATGTGAGACTGTTTGTATAAAACCCTGACCGTAGTTTATGCTGATGCTTTTATTTTTTTAAACACCAATTGGAATACTTTTCAAATACTGTGTAGAAATAGGAGAAAAGGAAACAATTTACTTTAAAATAGTAACATTAATGAATAATTTTTAAATTCGTTTTTTCATGATCCACCTAGTTTAATAGTCATTTAACTAAATCAGAGAAATAAACAAGAAAAATTATTTTTTATAAGTGAATCAAAAAATTGCCTTGATGTTGACCAGAAAAGAGATCTTGTTAAAACAAGTACAAATACTTTTTCATTATCTAAATAAAAATAAAATGACAGAATGTATTATTGTTTACATTTTTAAACATTTATGCATTTATAAATTTTAATAATAGAAGATAAGAATACTTACATCTTTTTATTATTTTTTATTGAATCTTGTGTATTTCATACAGAACATCTTAAGAGTCTTTATATCTCCTTCCCCATCAGCACCCTGTCATCGCACCACCATGGGATTTCATGCATGCATTTATGTTAAGGCCTACCAAATCAAGTTTAATGCCCCCTGATGGTTTCTCAGTGTAAGTCATCCTCTGAGGTCTAGTCAGCCTATCTAGAGTCACTACCTTAAAGAAGATCAGTTCTTCCTCACCAGCAGGAGTCAGCTACCCAATAGTTCTTTGGCTAAGATTGGAACATGCTGCCCATTTCCACAATTATGCTAGGTTTTTGTCCTCCTTGAGTCATGCATGGGCCGTCATAGCTGTCACAATTGCTGTAAGTTCCTATGAACAAGGTCCCAGGGGACTTTAAATCTCTACTTACAAATTAAGGTCATGTTCCTCTGACCTTGGCATACTTATATCTTAACTATTCTGAGCATAATAATCTATGCAAACTCTTTTTGAGTACACTCATCAAGTAGTAGTAATAATGTATAAAGTAGAAAAAAGGTGAAATTTCTTTAAAAGAAAAGTAACCACCTGGTGATTCATTAGAGACACAATTAAAATCACTCTCAGTCTCAAAAAGTCAGAAAAACAAAAGACATATGGCACATGTCAGCACTGGGAATTCCTTCACTTCCTATGGATCATATTGAATTTCCTTCTCCTGAGCTTCTGAGCCTAAGGCGCCAGCATCTGATCCTTGCCAGCTGCTAGACCTTTAATTCCTGGTCCTTGCCAGCTGCTAGATCTTCAATCCCTCTTCCATCCCTATTCCATTTACCATCTTCCATAGGACCTAAGGATATAGTCATTAGCATTATTCCTGAAAATATCCAATTTAGAACTGAGGGTTTAGGGCACTTTCAAAATTTTCACATTAAATTCCAGCTTAAACTTCCCAATAAGTTCTCATTCTTATTCTTCTTTAAGCCATTAAAGTTACAGTCCATCACCAGTTACCTCCTATAATGAGCCTTTCTCTTAGGGGAAATAGACCAAAATTGACACCAGCTAGTGATCAAGTGATTATTTCTACCTTTTCTGGGGGATTTAAGCTTACGTTCTAGAGGTGTCTGACCCTTCAAATGCATGCATGGCTGGTCTTTTCTATTGCTTTGGAAAGATTAGACTTCTTATTATACTTATATTATTAAAAAAATATATAATATAATTATATATATATATTATATATACTTTATAAATATATTAATATATTTTTTGGTGATAAATGCATTCTAATGACCTTTTTAATGAAATCATGTCTTTTTGATGTTATTTGAGTAAAGGACAGAAAGTTTGCTTCCAAGCTTAGCTTTTCACTTCCACTGTAGTGTGCTGAATTTCTCACTGTCTTATTCATTTTCGTTTGATGTATTGGTTTCTTTTTCTTTCGAGTTTTTCAACAAAGTAACTGTGTGGTTTGTGTAAATGTCCCCTAGCCTCTTGAGTTTGTTTTATTGGTGCTTAGTTGTTTTTTTTTGTTTTTTGTTTTTTTTGTTTTTTTTTTCAGGATTTTGAATGAACTGTGTATTACTAAAAGGAGATGAGGAGGGTTTTTATTTACCATTTAATACATAAAGATACTTCTCATTCATGCCTTTTAGAATTTTTTCTTTTTAAGTTATTATTTGTTTATTTTATGTGTATGAATATACTGTCTGCTGNAGAGAGAGAGAGAGAGAGAGAGAGAGAGAGAGAGAGAAGAGAGAGAAAAGAAGTAGAAAACTTTCCATTTCAATGCAGTAGAAATGTATCTTTCCCTTCCTGCATCCAGAGTCTAATTCTCTGATCTTCACTAAGATCCTTCATTTGTCCCACCTCTACTACTCTTCCTTCAATAGGCTAATTTCTTTTTAGTGTCTCTCAAACCTCCTATTACATGATCCATCCTTTCATCCATTCATGTGTAAAGCTCCAAATCTAATTGAAAGAGAATGAACCCCTCATTCCTCTCTATAGTTGCCTGCCTGCTTCCTATGACAGCTCTATGGCCCCCCAAAGTCTTAAGCTGATGTCTTCTTTCTCTCTCTCTCTCTCTCTCTCTCTCTCTCTCTCTCTCTCTCTATATATATATATATATATATATATATATATAAAGTATATCCAACTCTCTGCTTTCATTATAGTGGAAGCCTTTTCCTAACCGCCATCCGCAGCCAGCAGTTACTTTTAATGGTGGCCTCTTTGTTTCATTTTCTTAATTTGAAGACTTTTTAAAAATATTTATTATTTTTTTTATCATTTTTATGTGTATGCGTGTGCTACCTGCATGTAGGTTGGTGCATCCGTGTCCTGCGATGCCAAGGAGGTCAGAAAAGGGTGTTGGATTCCCCTGGAACTGAAGTTAAAGACAGTTCTTAGCCACCATGTGGGTGCTGGGAATCAAACCCAGTCCTTTGCAAGAGCAGTCGGCACTCTTAACCACTGAACCATCTTTCCAGCCCCAGTTTCATTTTTTTTTTACTTTTCTGAAACATGTACCAATTACGCTCACCAATTCTCTCTAGATAATAATACAAGAAAACTTAATCATTTTAGTCACAGAAAAATAGAAAAATGGTGTATATATTTTTGTAAATATGGTATTTTATTATGTTTTCTAAAAAGAATTTTAGAAAATTTAAGAAGACAAATGAAGCAAAAATGCTCAAACTAAGCATCCACATATACTTTAAGTAAGTGTATTTATGTGAGCAAGACACTTACGTTCATACTTTTGTGGTTTATTTGCATTCTATTATATTAGGCACATGAGAGTTCATTTTACCAAACAAGATCTGTTTTTATTTTAAAGTGAAAATTCAAGATGCCATCTTTCTTTACTGCTGAATAGTACTCCATTGTATAGATGTACCACATTTTTGTCACCAACTCATTGGTTGAGGGGCATTTGGGTTGGTTCCAGCTCTTTGCTATTGTGAAGAAAGCTGGAATGGCTATACATGTATCTCTGCAGTAGGATGAATCTTGTTTGTATATACCCAGAAGTGGTATGACTGGGTCAGGTGGTAGGCACATTTTGAGTTTTTTAAGGGTTCTACACACTGCTTTCCATAATGGTTGCACAAGAAAGATGACATCATCAACTTTTCAGGTAAAGGGATGGAACTCGAAGCCATTATGCTAAGTGAAGTAACACAGTCCCAGAAAAACAAGCAGCGAATGGTTTCCCTCATTTTTGGATGCTAACACCAAATTTCCAGATGAAAGTCAAGCTGAACAACATTATTGTTATATTTCTGTTTATTTGAAAACAACTATGTTGTTATAACGTAAATCTCTTAAAGGGCTCTAGAATCGATTGACCACTCACTTTCAGACTCTAATTACAGTATATGAGTGGAAAGTATGTATTCATATTTTAGAGTAATATAAAATTAAAGGAGGAAAATGTGAATTCCTAAACAAAAAAAGACGGAGAGAAAGCTATAGGACAGTTATGGCAGAATGCATGATCTGGAGTCGGGGGAAGGGAAAAGGGAATATGTCTAAATTGAATTGAGAAATGATGTCTGAAATACACAAAACATCAATAAAAACATTAAAAAATAAAAATTCAGGGGGCTGTATAGATGGCCTAGCAGTTAAGAGCTCCGATTGCTCTTGCAGAGGACCTGGGTTTGATCCCAGTACCCACATGGTGGCTGAGAACTCCATGTTCCAGGGGAATCAGACACCCTCTTCTGACCTCTGTGGCATTGCATGACATGGATGCACAAACCTGCATTCAGACAGTACAATCATACACATATAAAAATAAATAAAGTAATTTTTAAATGAAAATTCAAATTAGCTGTAAAGAATTTTTGACATTTTATAGGAAGTGGTAGATATAAACTGTTTCCTAGAGTACACGAAACAGAGAAAGCTATTTGATAAGTAGTTAAACATTCTGCCTTTTCTCACACTTCTGTATTTCATGTAAAAATGAATTTTGAGAACAGAGCAACTCTACTGCCTCAAATATCATTCTTTCTCAAGCTTAGAAATTTATAAAACAGACTTATGGAGATCGTGACAAGTCCTTTCCTTTAAATCATACTAAGCACAACAGACAATCTGTGTATAATTCTTTCCTAATTTGAGTAACAACCATTCCTTCTTGGGAGAAAAATCTCTCCACATGTAGCATTTAACTAAATCCATGAGATTTTGCCCTCTAAATGTAATTTTACTGAAAGAATAGAGAATCATGAAGAGGCAGTTCAACCATGACTTTGTGGCATGCTAATTAACAGTAAGAAGATACAAAATGCCTCTGTTTAATTATCTTTTCTTTATTAAAAATCAGTTACTTGTAACAAATTATTATGCAAGAGTTGGTGGTTATAGTTTGTTTCCCAAGATTTTCTTTGGTCCCTTGTCATAACCTGCTGCATTAGCATCTTAGGGTACATTGATTTATTCTTCACAAGACATTATGCACTAAAAGACTTTCATTTTCAGCCTGTTTTCTTCCACAGGCTTTCTTGCCCAAATAGTTCAGTTGAGAGCCTCTTGCATAAACCATAGCAAGGCTTTGTTTACCTTCATTGTTGAATATCCATCCAAGCTCTTATACTTCCAGCTTTGTAAAGAAGTGAGGGCTATTAATCAAATTTACCTAAAATGGCTCTTCTTTGGGCCATCATTTTTGGCAATAGCAAAGACATAAACCATGGAAAAGGAATCCATTAGAATCATCATACTGAGAAAATAACATGTATATGGCTAATTATGATAATGCCTCTTAGTAATATCTTGATTTTTAGACTTGAATACACAGTAGAAAATTGTTCAATGTTCCTACTTCTCTTTATCTACTAAGGATGGAACAGCTATTTCAGACTGACTTTTGTGTGCATGTAATTCCTGTGTATGTGTGTATGTGGGTGATGGGGAGTTGTAATCTTTCTTCCCCCAAATGTTACATTGCTTAAATGTATTTTAAAATTGTATTTAATTTAAGTAGAGTTCTTAAAAGTCACACAAGAATTCTCATGATACATAGTATCACCTCTAAGTGACATCCAAATTTAATTATTACTAATATTGATTTCAAGTTTGCACCACAATGGAATATTTTTAGTGTTTCAATGAAAATATCTCTTATTTAATTTTATGCATGTCTCCGTGTTAAAATATCCCATAGTACAGAGTTGACAAACTGTGGGTTTCTTTATCAATTCCAAACCAGAATATATTTGTGCTCTATATAAAAGGTGATGAACTGCAATATGATTTTTTCCTCATACTTTATCATCTTAAGATTGAGGAAAATAAAACAAATACCATTAATTTGCAATTGTTTATAATAATCACCTGGTCGTTTTGTTCATGGGCACATTATGATTCAGTACATTTTAAATTTTTTATTATTTTATTTTATGTATATGAGTGTGTTGCCTATGTGTATGTAAGTGCACCCATGTTGTGTGATATCCACAGAGTAAAAAGACAGCGCAGGATCCCCTGGAATTGGAGTTACAGTGGGTTTAGCTACCATGTGGTTGTTGGGAATTGACCCCTGGTCCTCTTGAAGAGCAGCTGGTGCCCTTAACTGCTGAGCCATCTCTCTAGCCCCAGTGATAAAATACATTTTGATACCATCAACAATCCTACATTTCAAATAGGCTCACTGGTTATAGGCAGACTGCTGATTCAGGATGTGTATTTTGTATAACAAAGGAGTCTGCATTTGCTGTCAAGCTATCTTCACTCTGTGAACTATTGTCTAGTCTCTTGCATTCTGTATTGTGGAGGTTAAGACTGGCTGGTAACAAACAGTAGACTGTACTTAATAATATTTGCTCTTCCTTTTCTCATTTGTGTAGAATTTTAAAAACTCTTGTTTTGCCTTGGCTCTTGATAGTAGACAGATAGAGGAGGTGGCACAACAATCTGAGACTGCCTTGTCCAGGAAGCAAACAATGCCCCAGACATATTAATACATGCTACGTGTCACAAGATGCTACATGTTCAGTACTGCTCCATTCATTATTGCTATTGGGTAGATTCTGTTACTGTTGGAATTCCTGGGGTCATGATTATCAAAGAAAGGAGAGGATATGTACTGCTAAAAAGTACAAAAAGTATTTTCCTATCCATGGTTTTATTTGTTTAAAAATGGCAATTCTTTGGGTTTTATTCCATAGCATATACTTTATTAACTTTTAACTATTTGTTGATTTAATTAACTTTCTAACTATGTCTAGTCCTACCTGCTTTCCCCAGTGTGTGTATACCTAACTCGAGTGAATACAATTAACTCTTTCAGTAATAGACCAGGGAATTCCTGTCAGGTCAATTGACTGGAAAAATAATTTGTAACCAAGGGAAAATTCCTTAACTGCTAAAGAAAAGTAAATAAGAAATTCTGAAACCTCCTACTGCTACTGTTGGTTGAAATGTTTTTTATATTTGTGTTGCAATTCTGTTTTGCAGTGTTCTCTGAATGCCTTGTTGTTTGTGGGTAAAATAGTCTAGAAATGATAGGAAATTATTTTTAAATTGTACACTTCAATATGCTACAAAGCTTTTGCATTAGACAGTGGTTTGTATACATCTTGAAACAGAAATCCATTGATATGAAGCCAAACTCAAAGAATTTGTGTCATTCAAACATTTCAGACAGGAACTCAGAAGTCCACATACTTGTAAAGAAAAATACTTGCTAACCATAGACTTTATTTCCATGGGATTACTACATAAATCACTCCTTAATAGAAGTTTGAGAAAGTTATTGTTCCATACTTCTCTATGGGAATATTTTGAAAAGGAAAACTAATTAAAAAATGCTTTTCAAAAACAATAAAAATCCAGAAGTATCTACAGTGTCATCATGTACAGTAAGCACCCACACCCCCAATGTACTTTGGATACCAAACTCATTTTTGGTCAGGAAAGAATTCATGGTGTAACTTTCTTAGGATTATTTGTGAAATTATTTGTGAAGGGTAGTGTACCTGCTTCCCACACAACTATAAATCTTGGGGCTTTTTAGTCCAAAGACAGATAAATACCAAAACAAAAAAAAATAGCATAAGAGAAAAGAGGAAAACGAATCTATGTTGACAATAATTAATTTAACTAGAATAAGTGTATTCACTTAATTACTAGCGATGTCAATTCTAAAACAAATTGATATAATCTCTGAAAAAATGAAATGTTAATGTCAAAACACTGGTAGGGAAAGAATCTGATGTGGCACATTGTTAAAGGTGAACCAGCCTAACATCTATTTGTCATCTATCTGTAAATAACACTGACTATTACGAGATGTAGAGAATCTATGTTTTATGTCCACCTATGTTTAGTTGTTTGATTAAATTTTTGTATATAGAAAATACATAATTATAAACCGGTGAACATTTTAGTAGACTACAGATTAGGAGGAGCATATCGGAGTATTCCCCTAGAAGAGCCTAAATGGCTACAATCTGTAGTTTGTCTTAGAATTAAGGTTATAGATACATAGGGAACTAGAATTTAGCACAATTTGTTGTAAAAATTTCCATAATTCATGAAGAAATGAAACCTAGTTTTTCAACTCTTTTGTTTCTTGAAACATGTCTCTTCATGACAGTATTGTAAGTTGAAAATTAAAAAAAATACCATAAATAAAGGTGCATACAAATGTAGACTAACACCTTTTTAGGAGTCATACTGGAAAGATCTTGGCATTTGTCTAGTTAAACTGTGCATCATATGCACTATAAAATATTAATGTTAAATCACATTCCTAGTTGCTGTGGCATTTACTCCTTAAAACTTCTTCTATAGATAAACAGTATTTCCAAGAGGGAATAGAAATTGAACGATTGCAATTTTTTCACTGCTAAATATATTTTATGTATATTTAATTAGTCATCATTTGAGATATCTGAGGCAATAATTATGTAATAATGTTTAGTTCATATAAGAATGGATCCCTTGAGATCTCATAAAATATGATGCAATTTAAAGTATATTAAATATATTCATCTTCTTGGAATAAGAAAACACACTGTAAAATCCATGCTTAAAACAATGGCCATCTCATGAAATTAGTTTTTGGAATAAAATTCAACCTTGGATGCTTAATTTGAAAGATGGCAGAAGTAAAATTTGGGGAAGGAGGATAACCATGGATATTGTCTTGTCAAGGAATTATTCTATATTAGGGAAATAAATTAATATTAAGTATTTTAAATAAATTATATTTAATGTATTTATTAAAAAAGAGTATTTGGTTTTATTTTGTGAAAGTTATAAAATCAGTACATTACTGAGTAAAATGAAGAGGTACAATAACTATTATTTAGCTGGATTTAGCCAGTGATACAGCTGTAGGAACACAGCTCTGTATACTTAGTTGGTAGTCAGTAAATACTAGATTTACTGGAAATACAGTAAATACTATATAACTGGAAAACCTGAGTTTCAGGTTTTCCAGTTATATAGTGGTATTTCTCTGTATCTGTATAATTAGCATTTAAAATTCTGGGACTTAATTTTTTATTCTTTAAAGAGTCAAAGCTACCAGTGTGAACTGATACCTCAGAGAAGTTGTTCTATCATCTGGTACTTGGAGATATTCAGTTCATGGTATACACCATGTGGTAGGAGATTTTATATCTGTGTTCTGTAAATGCTCTAAGAAAAAGACCCAGGTATGGTGGTTCATGCCTATAATCCCAGACCTAGCACCTAAGGGCACTAGGGCAAGAAGATCATTGAAGTTCAAGCCCAGCCAGCCTAATTTATTTTTTAAAGAATGGGGACTGTAAAAGTGGCTCAACAGTTAAGAGCACTGGTTGCTCTTTCACAGGACCTGGGTTTTGTTCCCAGCACCTACATGGCAGGTAACAACTGTCTGTAACTCCAGCTCATGGGTGCACTGACATATATTCATACTCAGAAAATAAAAACAAATAAAAATTTAAAAAGAAAGGACAAAAAAAGCAAGAACAAAGGCATATTAAGTATATATTACAAAACTGAAAATTCAGAATTTATTTTAGAAAATTGGGTGTTCTAATATTTACCACAGGAAAAAATAAACAAGATTGCTGCAGGAGTATTAATGGCCATATTTTAAAAAGAACAATTATATACTTCATCTAATTAAAAACTAAAAATGTTTATTATTTTATTTTATGTGTATGAGTATATTGCCTGCATGTACATAAGCGTTCCCATGTTGTACAATGTCCATGGAGGTCAGAAGATGGTATCTAATCCACTGGAACTGGAGCTCCAGACTGTTGTTGGCCACCAGGTGGGTGCCCGGAATTATAGCCTGGTCCTCTGAGAAAGCTGCCAGTGCTTATAAAACCACTGAATCATCTCTCCAGCCAAATCTGCAATTTCACATTGGTCAAGGATTTATTTGGATAAAAGTCACCATGGTGGTTGGAATTTGTCAGTCTATCAGGGTGGCCTCAGTCATTTCTGATGGATCCTGGGAGGGGACAGGTTGGTGCAGGAATGGAATGCAGAACTGGTGGGTGGAGTTATGGTTTGATCCATTAGCTTGTGGTGTCCTCCTTTCACCACAACCAGGGACTGCTCTGCCCTCCTTCAGGGCACAAGTGGAGACAGGACAGATCTAAGCTTGATATGAAGTGCCTACTACAGTTCTTCTTTTCTAAACTCTGCTTTCTTGGGGGCTTAGCATTGAGCTGGACTCTCTGGCTGGCTAGTGAAATGTTATCTGCCTGGAAAACAAGGCTTGGAATCACCTAGGAGAAGTCTGGCACCCTCGAAAAAGTGTTTGCCTATTGCATAGGTGTTCTCCAGTCGAGTGCATTTAGCAGCCCTCAGAAAGCAGTTTAAAAGTAGCTTCCTGGGAGAAAATAAATATCAGATTCCAAGCTGCGTTGAACCCCTAGAAACTCACTTGGAATCTCTGTCCTTCCTGGGAAGTCATCTCCTAGGAGCCTCCAGAGGCTACATTTGTGTAGCTGTTGAGGGGAAACAAACACTGGAATCAGGATTACGATGAGGCCTGGAGTCTAGATCTAGCATGTGGGTATCACAGGAAGCAAAGCACAAGACCTGCAATTTGCAGCAACCTTCACTGAGGTGTCCAGTTGTGGCTGGTGGTCTTCACTTTGACTATGAAACCAAACCTTTCTTCCAGCTTTGGAGTAGAGCATAGAAGCTAGTCTCTGAATAAATAAACTAGCTTCTAGTTTCCAAATACTTGACATAGTTTGCTTTCAGTTGAACATCCCTTTTTGCACTCTGTCACTTACCTTTTCCTGCCATTAAAATGAATGACATATACATCAATTTAGTCCCCAAATACCTTTTTATTTTAGATAGGATCTCCCTGAAGCTCCAGCTGTCCTGGAACTCACTATGTAAACAAGGCCGGACTTGAACTCACAGAGATCCACTTGCCTCTGCCTCTATAGAGCTGGAATTAAAGGCATGCACCATCATGCCTGGCTCAGTACCCAAATATATCTTTACTTGTAGGACTCATCTAGGATCATTGATGGTTCTTGCAAGCTCATGTGGGTATGTAGATGAAAAAGTTAAACATCCTTGGATAAAAATTTGGCCAAATATATATATATATATATANNNTATATATATATATATATATATGTTTAAGAATACTTTTAGACATCTTTTTCTGAGATCCTTCAAAGAATATATGTACTTGAAGTGACTTCCAGTGATTCTCATCCCAACATTATTGGGAAAAGCAGAAATGAAAACAACTAAACCTACAACTGGTAATGTAAATTGTGGTATGTCTATCTTAAGGGATTTTTGTTGCATAATTTTTTTTTTCCTGAAAAAAAAATAAATCAAGTTGATTTTTTTAAAGTTTAATTTCTAAGTTTTAGTTTAATTCAAGAGAATCTCTAATTCTGGAGAATTAGAGCTGGAAAGATGTGTTAGTGGTTAAGAACACTTGCTGCTCTTTTAGAGAACCAAAGTTTGGTTTCCAAAACTCATATGGTGGCTCATAACCACCTGTAACACTAGTTGGGGGTTCCAACACCCTCTGTGGCCTCTGTGGGCACCAGGCATGTAGATGGTGTATACACACACACACACACACACACACACACACACGCATACACACACATACACACATATACACACATTTATTTATGTAACCAAACATGCAAATAAAATAAAAATAAGTCTTTGTAGAAAAGAATGTGAAGCTGGGTGTGGTGGCGCATGCCTTTAATCCTAGCACTTGGGAGGCAGAGGCAGGTGGATCTCTGTGAGTTCAAGGCCAGCCTGGTCTACATAGTGAGCTCCAGGCCAGGTGGGACTAAAGGGAGACCCTGACTCAAAAAGACAAAAAAAGAGAAAAGAATGTGAAAGGTTAACAAAATATGTATTAGATATATTAGAAAGAATTCCATATTAGAATATAGAAATATACATATTAGAAAAATGTCAAAAACATGAGTAGAACCACCCCAAATTTCAATGTAAGGAATATATACACCATAAAAATTAAAGTAGTTTGTACAGATCAGATTTAAATTTTAAAAGGCATTATATAATATTATTAACATTCCTAAATATTGTGTACATTTTAAAAACCATTATAGAGTACCATTTATGGTTAGATTTATTCACAAAGTGTCTAAGGAGTTTACTGTCTGCCAGGTACTGAGAATGATGCTTTAAATACCCAGGATAAAGAGAAAGGGATTTTGCTTTCTGCCCTCTAAGGAAATGCTACTAGCATTTGGAGATTCCTTGAGTAAACAGAACTCCCCTCCCCTCCACTGATGGGGGCCATGGACTTGCTCTGCCTAGTGAGATGTACACAAATATGAGAGTCTAAAATTCATTTTGCAGCTTTGAGAATTATGCTGAGGATGGGGCTAGGGAGATGGCTCAGTCTGTGGATCTCTAGTGTTCATGTAAAAAGTTCACAGTTGTATAAGCCTCTAAAAACCCAGTGCATGGAGAAGAAGGAAGCTGAGACTGTCAGACTGCAGGAGCTCTCTCTGGTCAGTCTATGAGTCAACCAGATTCAGGTTCATGTCAATGAGATTCAGGTTTGACCATAGATGCTGTCTGAAACAGCAATGCAGAAAAACAATCGAGGAAGATACCTGGCATTGACCTCTGGTCCCCATGTGCATATGCACACACATATGTACTCACATGTACACCCCCCCACGAACATCTACACACACAAAAGTAGTGTCTGAGGAGAATAGGGATCTAGTTCAGTTCTAGACTGCCTAGCACACAAGAAGCGTTGGCAATTTCTTCCACCAACACAATGAAAGTGTGCTATGTTCAATAAGCCCTATTGTAGTTGGGAGAAGAAAATACCTATGTAGCCTCTGCCCGAAATTTTAGTCTATGCCCTTGAATGAAACATTGTAGAGGGCTGATCTAACCAAGCCAAGGAGAAAGCATGCTGGTGAAGAGAACCAAATGCCTGTGGAACTCTTTGTTATCCTAGGCCTGTAAGATTTAGAGGTGGTTGGTTTTTTATGTACCACAACTTCAGCAAATAGTGCCTAACACACACAAAAGGGATTGCTCCATCCAAATGTACCAAGCGCTCTCCCTGCTGTGCATAAGAAGACTGGATATAGAAAATGAAGAAAGACATGTGTGACCCCTGATCACATGAGATAGATGTGAACATTCAACGACTGCAAAAGCACACAAAGGTAACATCTCAGAATGTTACCCAGGAAATTTTGGGAAACATGGAGTGTGAAGAAGAAGAAATCTGAAAAATAATTTCAGTAGAGGTAATTTGAACTGGAAGAGAATAAAAGAATAAGATACCTAGGATGAAGGAATAGAGCAAGGAAAAGATGAGCTTGGGTTATGCAAGGCACTGGCGGGAAACCAGTGGGCACAGAGCAAACTGGAAAACTGAGAAAGGATCCCACCGGGGACTAGGTCACTCATAGTGAGGGTCCCAGTTTTATGAGAAGCACAATGCAAGTCAAGGGTTAGTATTTCTTTTGTATTAAAATTTATTTCTGTTAAGTATGACAGGGTCTTAGTGTGGCTTATAACATTGAAAACAAAACAAAAAAAAAACAGAGAAAGATGCAGAAAAGTTATGGCAGAATGCATGATCTGGGATGGGTAGGGTGGGGTGGGGGAAAGGAAGGGGATATATGCCTGAACTGAATTGGAAAATGATGTATGAAATACACAAAGCATCAATAAAAAAAACACACAATAAATAAATAAAATTTATTTCTGTAAACTTGTCATTGTCCTCCGTGTGATTTCTGCCCTTGGTACACATGAACCTTGAATGTCTAAAAATGTGAGACTGTTTGTATAAAACCCTGACCGTAGTTTATGCTGATGCTTTTATTTTTTTAAACACCAATTGGAATACTTTTCAAATACTGTGTAGAAATAGGAGAAAAGGAAACAATTTACTTTAAAATAGTAACATTAATGAAATAAATTTTTAAAAATTCAAGTTTTTTCATGATCCACCTAGTTTAATAGTCATTTAACTAAATCAGAGAAATAAACAAGAAAAATTATTTTTTATAAGTGAATCAAAAAATTGCCTTGATGTTGACCAGAAAAGAGATCTTGTTAAAACAAGTACAAATACTTTTTCATTATCTAAAATAAAAATAAAATGGACAGAATGTATTATTGTTTACATTTTTAAACATTTATGCATTTATAAATTTTAATAAATAGAAGCATAAAGAATACTTACATCTTTGTATATTTTTACTGAATTCTTGTGTATTTCTATACAGCATCTTAGTCGTCTTTACACCTCCTTCCCCATCAGCACCCTGTCATCGCACCACCATGGGATTTCATGCATGCATTTATGTTAAGGCCTATCAAGTCAAGTTAATGCCCCCTGATGTTTCTCAGTGTAGGTTCATCCTCTGAGGTCTAGTCAGCCTATCTAGAGTCACTACCTTAAAGAAGATCAGTTCTTCCTCACCTAGCAGGAGTCAGCTACCCAATAGTTCTTTGGCTAAGATTGGAACCTGCTGGCCAGTTCCACAATCCTATGATGGTGTTTGTCTCCTTGAGTCTGCATGGGCCTTGTGCATGCTGTCATCATTGCTGTAAGCTCATATGAACAAGGTCCCAGGAGCTTTTAATACTCTACTTCCATAAGGTCATGTTCCTCTGACCTTGGCATACTTATATCTTAACTATTCTGAGCATAATAATCTATGCAAACTCTTTTTGAGTACACTCATCAAGTAGTAGTAATAATGTAAAAGTAGAAAAAAGTTGAAATTTCTTTAAAAGACAAAGTAACAACCTTGGTGCATTACATTAGCAGACACCTTAATAATCAACTCTCAGTTCAAAAGTCAGAAACAAGTCATTGGCACATGTCAGCACTGGGAATTCCTTCACTTCCTATGGATCATATTGAATTTCCTTCTCCTGAGCTTCTGAGCCTAAGGCGCCAGCATCTGATCCTTGCCAGCTGCTAGACCTTTAATTCCTGGTCCTTGCCAGCTGCTAGATCTTCAATCCCTCTTCCATCCCTATTCCATTTACCATCTTCCATAGGACCTAAGGATATAGTCATTAGCATTATTCCTGAAAATATCCAATTTAGAACTGAGGGTTTAGGGCACTTTCAAAATTTTCACATTAAATTCCAGCTTAAAAACTTCCCAACTAAGTTCTCATTCTTTCTTCTTTAAGCCATTAAAGTTACAGTCCATCACCAGTTACCTCCTATAATGAGCCTTTCTCTTAGGGGAAATAGACCAAAATTGACACCAGCTAGTGATCAAGTGATTATTTCTACCTTTTCTGGGGGATTTAAGCTTACGTTCTAGAGGTGTCTGACCCTTCAAATGCATGCATGGCTGGTCTTTTCTATTGCTTTGGAAAGATTAGACTTCTTATTATATTATATATATTATATATATATATATNGGTGGCACATGCCTTTAATCCTAACAATTGGGAGGCAGAGGCAGGTGGATCTTTGTGAGTTCAAGGCCAGCCTGGTCCACAGAGTGAGTTCCAGGACAGCTGTCTTGAAAAGATCCCCCCCCCCAAAAAAGAATTAAAGTTGAACATTCACTGTGGCCTGGTCTGGTACCACATGCCTTTAATCCCAACACTATGGAGGCAGAGGCAGGATGATCTTTGTGAGTTCAAGGCTACGTTGGTCTATTAGTGAGTTCCAGGCCAGCAAGGGTACAGGCAGACCATGTCATAAAAAGGAAAAAAAAGTCACTACTCAAACAGTGTTCAGGAAGTTTTGAATGAACTGTGTATTACTAAAAGGAGATGAGGAGGGTTTTTATTTACCATTTAATACATAAAGATACTTCTCATTCATGCCTTTTAGAATTTTCTTTTTTTATTATTATTTGTTTATTTTTATGTGTATGAATATACTGTCTGCATGCAGGTTTGTGCACTTGTGTCCTGCAATGCCACAGAGGTCAGAAGAGAGTGTCGGATTCCCCCGGAACTGGAGTTCTCCTGGAGTTGGAGTTACAGATGGTTCTCAGCCGCCATGTGAGTGCTGTGGATCGAACTTGGGTCCTCTTCAAGAGCAGTCGGCACTCAACTGCTAGGCCATCTCTCCAGGCCCATTTTCTACATTGTATATATGCTACACATTTTCAAACATTCACATGTTATAACTCTGTGAATTTTTGACATATCTTAGCAATTTCTGTGAGACTCTTGCTCAATATGAAATTTCTGATGTATCATAAGACATAAGGTAAAAGGAATTATGCTTAAAATCATTTTTAGAATTAATTTAAATTTTAGATTCTGTGATATTTGACAAGAATGGATGAACAAGTAAAACTTCAAGCCTGGGGGATGGAGAGATGGCCAAGCGGTTAAGAGCACCAACTGCTCTTGCAGAGGACTGGAGTTTGATCCACAGCACCCACAAAGCAGCTGAGAACCATCGTTGACTCCAATTCCAGGGGAATCCGACACCCTCTTCTGACCTCTGCAGCATTGCATGACACGGGTGCACAAACCAACATGCAGATAGAACATTCATACACATACAATAAATGAAAAAAAAATTAAAGTGTTAAAAAATACAATTCAAGCCTTTAAGTTTCTATTTACTCATACCTAAGAATTTTCTCATATTGAATTAAGAATGAAAATTTATGAAGTTTACCATTTGATATTTCTAAAATTTTCATCAGTAGACATTACAGTATTCCTAAAAATTAAATGTTTATTAAATATTTAAGCAAGTTTGTTGCATGTAAAACTTTCCCTCTCATATAGATTCTGTATTGTTCTCTACAGAATGAGCCCAAGATCTGACAAACTTGTACAATGGTAAACTATTTCACTACTATGCTTTCTTGCTATATTCTTGAATCTGACATATGGAGACAGTGGAAATCTTTTGGATGGTTGTGAAATCTTCAGGAATTGGAGCCTTGCTTGATATGAGGACCTTGATGCTTTACAGCTTGGCCTTCCTGTCTGCCTTCTGTTTCTGGCCTGTGAATGTGGCCCTTATCTCCTGTTGCTACCATCATCCTTTCCGACCACGATGGACTAGATTTCTCCTGTGACTGTAAGCCCAAATAAACCCTTTCTCCCATAAGTTGCTGCTTCTCAGTTATTTGGTCACAGGAACAAGATAAACAACTAATATGTTGGCTTACGAAAAAGATTTATATGGGGTTTGGTGGTCCACGCCCTTAATCCCAGCACTTGGGAGGCAGAGGCAGGTGGATCTCTGTGACTTCAATGCCAGTCTGGTCTCCCAGAGTGAGTTCCAGGACAGCTGGGGCTACAGGGAGGCCCTGTCTCAAAAAGATCAAAAAATATTAAATTTCATTTTACTCAATGGTAAAAATTAGAGCCCAGATTTTTATTTTATTTTATTTTGTTTTTTTCCAAAACAAGATCTCCCTGTAAACCCAGCTGGCCTGCAACTCAGTGAGTAGACCAAACTTGGTCCATCTCACAGAGCTCTGTCTACCTCTGCCTCCCTAATTCTGGGATTAAAGGCATGAGCAAATATATCCAGTGATTTTGTCCATTCTTAATGCATGAAGTTTTTATTGGTTTATAATATGTACACTTGCTGATTTGTACACAGTGTAATGTTTCACATACTTTATTCTCAACTCTATTTGGTCTTATGAGAAATTTGATTCAGCACAAATTGTTGTTTTTATGACAAGTAAAAGATGGTCATTTATTGAAATGCCTATAGTTTTTGAGATACAATGAAAATTTTTGTTCAGAAATATTCTCTTTGACATGATTTTCCCCTTTGTGTTTCTAATGCCTCGAATTTAACTAAGCCTTTATTTGATTCTTACTTAACCAGGAATCCATAGTCAGCTATATCAAATTGCCCTGTCCTACATTCGCTTTGATTTTCCCGAGAAGACATTAAAAGTGACAGGATCAGATTGTGCCACCCTCTGTTTCTCTCCTTTAGAAAGAAAGCATTACTTTTAAAAATTTTATTTATCTATTTTCTATGTGTATGAATGTACTGTCTGCATGTAGGTTTGTGCAGCCGTGTCGTGCAATGCTGCGGAGGTCAGAAGAGGGTGTTGGATTCCCCTGGAACTGGAGTTCTCCAGGAATTGGAGTTACAGACGGTTCTCAGCTGCCATGTGGGTGCTGGGGATAGAACCCGGGTCCTCTGCAAGAGCAGTCGGCGCTCTTAACCGCTAGGCTATCTCTTCAGCCCCCAGAAAGCATTACTTTTTAACATAGCCTTATCAGTAGGTCCATACGAATTCTCTGGTTCAGCTGCCTTGTCACTGTTATCAGCAATGTCCATTTATAACTTCATAAGCTTAACTTACTATCCAAATTAATTTCCCAACTCATCCATTTTATTCAAGCCCTTTATTTTGCTTTTCCCTCAAATGCATGCTTTTTTTACCCCATTTGTTCTATTTTTCAACAAATACTTTTCAGTATATATTTCAACATCAACCACTTCCTAATGATTTATAATTTTGTCCTCATATATTTCTAGCAAGTTTGAGGTAGCACAGGATAGAAACTTGACCTAGAAATGAATTGCAGTTCTACAATTTCTGCCATAGGTTTTCTGGACCTAAGTGACCTCACATTGGAACAGTCACAGTAGAAACTCACTTCTTGGTATTCCTGTAAGAATGATCTTGGGTAGGCACACAAATGATCTCTCATAATATACCTTTTCTTCTTTACTAGTAGAACTATTCCTCTGTGTTTCCTTTACACACAGATCCTCTTGCCGCAGTGTTCTGTTATAACATGTTATTCAACATTTTAAAATGATAATTTTCCTTATAATTAAGAAATCGTGCCATATGCTGTGCATATCATCAAAATTCTATATCATTGGGTTAGTAGACATTGGATTTGAAAGCAGTATCTTATTAGTGAGAAACCTAAGACTAAGAAAGTTTTTTTACCAGAAACACAAGAACTAATACTGGTGGAAATCCCATATTCTGATTCCTGGACAGTTGATTAATGAGTAGAGTGTTTAGTATTGAATCACCTGATCAGTCAAAGGAATCTTGATTTTTCACAGTTTTCTGACAAGACTGGCTTCACACTGGCCATTCATTTTCTATACTTTGTACTTGAACATACCCAATCTGGATATGCTGAAACACTCCATGCTGTGTGATTGTGTGTGACAGAGCAAGTGTTGGACTCAAGCCTGATTTTTGTTTCCTCAGAGTTCTGGTATTGCATTTCCAAAATGTCTGTCTGAAGAACACACGCTTATGCACACCAGGCCATTTCAGGGCTAAGTCATTGTCTTTAGTGCTGATGGAAGTTATTTTTTAATGCTACTGAGTTTGGCTCCCAATTGAAAAGATTGTACCAAAATCACATGTATGTATTTTAAAGATATGTACACACGGATAAATTTTTCTATCACTTTTTAAAAATTACTGTATTTGTCATTTTTTATTTTACATGTATGAGCATATTCCCTGTGTGTATGTAAATGCACTTGTGTCATGCAAAGCTCTGGAGGTCAGAAAGAGGCAGTTGGATCCCTTGGAACTGGAGTACAGACAGTTGTTAGCTGCCATGTGGGTGTTGGGAACTGAGGGTCCCCTATGAAAGTTAATTCTTAACAGTTAAGCCATCTCTCCAGTACCATTTTTCCTCTTTCTAACAATAATCAATTTACATAATATAGACCATGCAAGAAAGGATGGAACAACTGCAATTCCTTCATTTCAAACTTCATGTGTGTGTGTGTGTGTGTGTGTGTGTGTGTGCGTGTGTGTGTGTGTGTGTGTGTGTGTATCAGGATTCCTTTGTAGGCAATGCAAAGAATGAATTGCTGCGTGATAAATCTTTTCAAGGATGATTTAACTACCCAATTCCCAGGCACTCGCATGTAGTCCTTAGATATATCTTAATGTGAAGTGATGATAAAGCTATCTCACCACAGGCTATTACAGGGTGGTACTAATAAAACATAGCTAACCATGGGGAGTACACTGGACTGCTTTATGAGTAGTATGTGATTGATCGTATGAATCGTAAGTAGTAAAACCTGGTTGCATTGTGATGGAATAACCTGCTGCATCAAGTACTTTCCTTTACTCTCAATACATCTAGATAAAATGCAGCATTCAATAGCACTGAGTTCTCCAAATATGCCTTTATGTTCATGACAGAAACTGTGGCTATTTTGTTTGAAATGATCTTTTGTACTATCCAAATTGAAGTTGTATATGATATATTATCTATCATTTACATTTCAATAAACAAATATGACATAGTTTAAGATCATTGTCTCAAATAGATTTTACATATATACATGAATGTATAATAGCCTGTATTTGTTGTTAAATCAGTATAATTTCATATTAATGTAAATATTTATAAATTACTGATTTTTTATTTTTGCTTTGTGTATGCATATGTGTGTGCTTGTAGATGTTACCAAGTGAGAATCTGTGCATATATGTGTGCTCGTGAGTGAGGTGAGAGGACAACCTTGGGTATTGTTTCTCAAGAGCTATCTACTATCCGTTTTGTGACTTTCCTTAGAAACAGGGGCTCTCACTATCCAGAAGCTTACCAAGTAGAGTAAACTTGCTGGTCAGTGAGCTCCAGTAATTTGTTTGTTTCTGTCTTCCCAGTGCTTGAATTATAAGCATGCATCTCCATGCCCAATGTGTGTTCTGGGAATTCAGCTTAGGACTTCATATTTATGCACAAAGCACTTTACCTAGTCTCTCCCTTAGTGATTTATAATTTAACATATATATTATATGATTTACTATAATAACTTTTTAGCTTATGCGTAACATATAGTTTATAATTACATATTATTCAGTGTATTTATGAGATGGATAAAATGATTACAATCAGTGCATTGATACAAAGGAAACTAATTTAACATGTCCTATGGTATACACCAAGAAAGAAAGTATAGCATCCAGTTCCTTTTTTTTTTGTCTTTTTTTTAATTTGTTAATTAGCTAGATTTAATTTTTCTACAATATATATATACTTTAACACATCATGTTGTTCTTGAAAAATACATACAATGATATTGGACATTTTAAAAGATAATTCTATATAAATCAGTTGAATACATCAATAAAATTTTAATTAATATTTTAGTGATGTTTTATGTATTTCATACATCATTTTTCATTTCTGTTCAGGCATATTCATTCCCTTATCCCTTCCCCCTACCCCACCCCAATCCATCCCAGGTCATGTACTCTATCATAACTATCCTGTATCTTTATCTCAGTCTTTTTTATGCTTAGGAATTCATATTTTCCTCTGTTAATTTCATGTTATTCTAAAATATGAATACATACTCTCCACCCATATACAGTAATTACAGAGTCTGAAAATAATTGGTGGGTAGATTCTAAAGCCCATTGAGGGATTCACATTATGACAACATAGTTACTTACAGATAAACCAGAAATATAACCATACTGTCATTCAGCTTGCCTTTCATCTGGGGGATTTGGTGTTAGCATCCACAAATGAGGGAAACCATTCTTTGTTTGTCTTTCTGGGACTATGTGACCTCACTCAGTATAATGGCTTCGACCTCCATCTGTTTACCTGCAAAGTTCATAATACCATCCTTCTTTACAACTGAATAGTACTCCATTGTGTAGATGTATCACATTTTTGTCATCCACTCATCTGTTGAGGGGCATATGGGTTGGTTCCAGCTCTTTGCTATTGTGAAGAGAGCTGCAATAAACATGGATGTGCATATATCTTTGCGGTAGGATGAGTCTTTGGGGTATATACCCAGGAGTGGTATGATTGGGTCAGGTGGTAGGCTCATTCTGAGTCTTTTAAGGGTTCTCCACACTGCTTTCCGTAGTGGTTGTACAAATTTACATTCCCACCAGCAGTGGATGAGATTTCCCCTTTCCCCACAACCCCTCCAGCATCTGTTGTCTTTCATTTTCTTGATCTTAGCTAGCTGCACTGGAGTGATATGATATCTGAGAGTGGTTTTAATTTGCATTTCCTTAATTATTAATGATGATGAACACTTTTTAAGATGTTTCTCAGCCATCTTTAATTCCTCACTGGTGAAGACTCTGTTCAGTTCTTTACTCCATCTTTTGAGTAGGTCATTTTTCTTCTTCTTGTTTTTTGAGTAGTTTATATATTCTTGACATTAATGCTCTGTCAGATGTGTCTCTGGTAAAGATTTCTTCCCACTCTGTGGGTTTTTTCTTCACCTCTTTGATTGTTTCGCTGTACCGAAGCTTTTGAGTTTTATGAGGTCCCACTTGTCCACTGTTGACATTACTTCTCGTGCGGCAGCTGTCTGGTTTAGAAAGTCTCCTCTGCACACCTTTAATCCTAGCACTCAGGAGGCAGAGGCAGAGGCAGGCGGATCTTTGTGAGTTCAAGGCCAGCCTGGTCTACAGAGTGAGTTCCAGGACAGCTGGGGCTACAAGGAAACCCTGTCTAGAAAAGACCAAAAAAAAAAAAAAAAAAAAAAAAAAAAAAAGCAAGTCTCCTACAACTATGTCTTGTAGGTTGTTGCCAACTTTTCTTTTATCACCCTCAGGGTTTCAGGTTTCAGGGTGAGATCTTTGATCCACTTGGAGTTGATTTTTGTACAGTATGAGAGGTAGGGGGTTAATTTTGTTCTTCTACAAATGGTGATCCAGCAAAGACTCTTGAAGCAGACCCAGCAACTGCCTCTAGGTAGCCAAGTCAGCACTCATTCTGGAAAAGAGGGCTACATCTTCTTTCCTCTCAATTGTCATGATTTAATCTTCCACAGCTTTAAATTAAATCCAAGCAAGTCACTGATAACACCAGAAACAGCCGACAGGATGACAACTTGGGACTGAAGTGTTTACATCAGACTGTCTTGTGCAATTCTTATATTTATTTTCACTATTTTTTTAAACATTTTAGTCTTTCTATTTTATTTTTAAGCATTGATATTTTTAGTTGTCAAAAGGGTGACAGAACTGGTATCCAGATACTTGAGATCCTGGTAATTGTTCCTAAATTATTGACAAAGAACTTGTGAAAATAGAAGCCATTGCTGAGCACTGTTTCTCCATCAACACCGGAGCTTTCCTTACTCAAGGAAAACTTCTTTAACTCTGGAATAGTGCATTGGACTCAAACACATACGTACATTTTCTTTGGTGATAAATCAAGATCCACTCAGGATCTCTCTTGAAATATTTCAGAGCAGTGCTGGGATCTAAACTGATTAAGCTGCAGTTGAAGCACCCTTCAGTATATATATTATATAACAGGTCAACAAGTGCTCTTTGATGATAAAACTCTTAATGGAGCAATAATTGTAAATGGTTACCATACTGTAAGATATTTTGATAAAAATTAATTAGTAATAATTGTATTTATTTGAAACACTGAGCTGTTTGCACAGCTCCAACTGTGCATGCTCACAATGTGCACTTTTTAAAATTGTTACTTTTAATGCGTATCTTTATATGGGCTATGTTACAGTGTACTAGGGCATAATATGGTATCCTTTTGAATGAGGTACATACTCATCTCACAAGTGAAGTGCCTATTGCTATTACTAAAGTACATTATGTTTACTCAAGTAAAAGAATTTCCTCCCATGGTACACTATAGCGTATGCTATTCATACCACACTTTAGTAGACAACTTAAGAATAAAGTTAAGAACCAGTGAAATACCAGATCAGTAGTTACAAAATTTCCAATTTTCTGAAAAGACAGCTTCAGCCTTCCAATTCTAGCCTCTAAATTTAATCCGGTGCACCCCTCCCCCAGCTTCATTATATAAGGGCTATTTTAGATGCTTTTAAACATGGGAAGTTAACTTCTCTCCCCTTCGATTATTTGTCAAGTGTCCAGTGAGAACCTACTCATGTTGGCTTGCTAGGAAAATAGGCCAAATATGACAGTCTCTTACATTGGGCCTTGATTTTAAGTTTTTACATTTGTACAATCAGTAGTGTTTTAAGAATTACATGGAACATAAAATGTTTTGTGATTTTTTTTTTTTAAGCCAAGCATCTGGTTTCTAAAACAAAGGATTTATTTGAAACAATCCAGAATTTTCTTGGTGCAAAGAAAGTCATAATGAATATCTTCATATTTTTTTCATATGTTACATTCAAAAAAATTCATTGTAAATAATTTATTTGATTGGTGCAGTTCTAGTTCTCAAATCATAATCTTAAAATCAGGACTGTGTAGAGAACAGAGCCATGTGGTACAACTTTGCTCTTACCATTCCTCTGACCAGCCTTTGTTCAGCTTCATTGTGTAGTCTGGGTTTTTTTGTATAGGAAACAACAGACAGCATTCTGTTTCATTTGCCTATGTTCTAATATTTTAATAATGACCAAAGTGCATTCTGGGTCTTTTCAAGGAATGTATTACTGGAGCTTTAAGAACATACTTAGTTTCTCATATGAAAAATTAGGCTTTGTCTGATATGTTTCTTCCTCTATTGTCTAATGTTGAGGTTGTTTTTAGGAACTATATTTTATAAACTTTTTCAAAATAAGGTACATACCTATACAGAACTTAACATTTTGCACAGAGTTATATCAAATATATTTTGAGGAAAAAAAAGTACAGCATGAGTTCTGTTAGGAATAAAAAGATAAAATTATTGTATCTTACAAAAAACTTAGAATGGAAATATTTTTGAGAAAAGTAGCTGAGTATACTGATTTAGAAGATGCTTGGTTTCGGTTGAAGTTCAATTTAACGTGGAGTTGGGAGTTGATTTATTAAGTGCAGTGTACCTCTCAACAACTATTGTGTTGAATTATGCCACTAATTGGGCAATAATAGAATACTGAAAGGAAGTCTTAAGCAATTGCATAATATTAGCAGAACATTTCAAGTAGAAAGTTAAAGTTGCTGCCTTTAAAAAACACCGTGAATGGGCTGGGCATGGTGGTGCATGCCTTTAATCCTAGCACTCAGGAGGCAGAGGCAGGCGGATCTCTGTGAGTTCAAGGCCAGCCTGGTCTACAGAGTGAGTTCCAGGACAGCTGGGGCTACAGGGAAACCCTGTCTCAAAAAGAAAAAAAAAAAAAAAAAAAAACCACAAAAAAAACATGAATGTAAGAAAATGAAATTGTTGCTTATCACAGCATATAGAAAAGGCAGTTCAGAGATAGAATTATGATAGATGTTGCATGTTAACTATTGATCTATGCCACGTGTTGTTTTCGAAAGAACAGGTTTAAAATAAAACATGCTATGACTGACTTGTGCATTGTTTTAAAATTATATTTCTGTTTTGTCCGTTTTAATATATTTGAAAGTTTTATTTTGCCTTGTTTTAAAAAAAAAAAAAAAAGTTTTTCAAAATTAAAAGAGAAAACAAAAAACAATGGTGAATCCAGTTTGCCACCACCATTTGCTGAAGATGCTATCTTTCCTCCACTGAGCTTTTTTGTCCTCTTTGTCAAATAGGAAGGGCTCTGAAGTTATATGAGCTCAATTTGGATCTTCAATTTTGTGTCCATTGGTCAATGGTCTTTTTGTTTGTTTTGTTTTTTTTTTGCCGGTACCAGGCTGTCTTTATGACATAGCCCACGTAATATAGCTTGATGTCTGGTAATATAATCCCAATCCCCCCAGTATGTTTGCATTTTTTGCTCAGGGTTTGCTTTAGTATTCAGGGTCCTTTGTTTTTTCCCATATGAATTTAACGGATTTTTTTTTCTAAGTCTATGAAAAAGCTCATGGGGATTTTTGGTTGGGATTGCATTGAATCTGTAATTAATTTGGGTAGAATGGACATTTTACTTTATTAATTTTCCCAATCCATGAGCATGGGAGGTCTTTTCCATCTGTTTGATGTCATTCTCAATCTCCTTCAGGTTTTAAAATTTTTGTTATAAAGAGGTCTTTGGTGTCTTGGTTTAGGTTGATTCCTGTTAGTTCGTTTTTTTTTTTTTTTTTTTTTTTTTTTGAGGCTATTGTGATTGGGAAGGTCTCCTTATATTCCTTCTCCAGTTGCTTATTGTTGCATGTAAAGTAAGGCTACTTGTTTTTCTAGGTTTGTTTTGTATCCTGCCATTTTACTGAAACTTTTGATCATTTATAAGAGTTTTCTGGTGGAGTTTTTAGCATCCCTTAGGTAAACTATCATATCATCTGCAAAAAGCAATAGTTTTACTTCCTCTTCTCCAATTAGTACTTTTATTTTTGCTTTATTTATATTCTCCAATTAGTACTTTTATTTTCCTTTAATTTTGCTTTCTTGCCTTATTGCCCTAGTGAGCATCTCAAGAACTATATTGAAGAGGAGTGGCAATAGTGGACAGCCTTGTCATGTTCCTGCCTTTAAGGGGAATTCTTCCAACTCTTCTCCATTTAGGATGATGTTGGCTGTGGGTTTCTTGTATATGGCTTTGATTACATTGAGGAATGATCCCTCCAGTCCAATTCCCTCTAAGACTTTAAGCATGAAGGGATGCTAGATTTTGTCGAAATCTTTTTCTGTTTCAATTGAGATGATTGTGTGGTTTTTGCCTTTAAGTCCATTTATGTGTTTTATGATATTTATTCATTTACGTATGTTGAACCTTCCTGCATCTCTGGTATGAATCCAACCTGGTCATGATGGATGATCTTTTTGATGTGGGTCTGTATGCAACTTGTAAGTATTTTGTTGAGAATTTTTGCATCTGTGTTCACAAATGATATGGGTCTATAGTTTTCTTTCTTGTTTGTGTCTTTGCCTGGTTTGGGTATTAAGGTGATGCTGGCTTCATAGAAGGAATTTGGAATATTTCCTTCTGTCTGTATCCTTCTGAAAAGTTTGAGTAGTAATGGTTGTAAGACCTCTTTAAATGTTTTATAGAATTCTGCTTTGAAGCCATCTGGGCCTGGGCTTTTTTTAGTTGGGAGGCTTTTTATTACATCTTCAGTTTCCTCAAGTGTTATGGGTCTGTTTAAGCTGTCAATCTCTTCATGGTTAAGCTTTGGTGAATCCCAGAATTTCAGATATTTATCCATTTTGCTTAGGTTTTCAAATTTAGTAGAGTATAGGTTTTTGAAGTATTCTCGTGTGATTGTCTGGATCTTTTCTTTATCTGTTGTGATGTTTCCCCTTTCATTGCAAATGCTATTGATTTGGAGTTGCTCTTTCTTTCTTTTGGTTAACTGGGCTAGAGGTCTGTCTATTTTGTCTATCTTTTCAAAGAACCAGCTTTTGGATTCATTTATTTTTTTGTATTATTTTCTTTGTTTCTATTTCTTTGATTTTTGTTATTTCTTCCTGTCTGTTGGGTTTAGGATTCATTTGTTGTTGTCTATCAAGTGTTTTTAGCTGCAGTGTTAGATCATTTACTTGTTCTCTTTCTGATTTTTTTTTAATGTGAGCACTTAGGGCTATAAATTTCCCTCTTAGGAATGACTTTAATATATCCCACAGGTTTTGTTGTGTTGTATTGTCATTTTCATTTAGTTCCAGTTTCAGTACTAACTGCATGAGAAAAATTATTCTGACATGGGTTATGGTAAATTCCACAATAATAGCATTCAGCTTGAAAAATATTAATTCTTCATTATGCCATGGGTTGATGATGAAGCAAACAAAATATGATATTAAATTATATTAACTGAACCATCCAACATTTAAATACAGATAGCTGTCCTTATTGATCCACCCAAATGTTCATAACTGGGCAGGGGCACTTTTAGCTACCACATTGACTGGATGAATGATCCCAAGGAGGGTATTTGCTTAATATAAATAATAGAATAGAAAATATGGTGTGGGGGGGTATATATGCCTGACCTAGCCCATGCCCCGGTACCTGCCTGAGTGACTTCCAGACAGCCCGCACAAAAGTGTAGAGGCACCAACCCAAACCTGCTAACCCTCTGGTCCCAGCTCCAAAGGCAAAGGGCGTTCCCGCCCAGAAGGCCTCAGAGACCCGACCCCCTAGCAGCAGCCCAGGAGAGAGTCCACCCCCAAAAGTACCTGCCTGAGTGACTTCCGGCCAGCCCTCACAAAGGTGCAGAGGCACCAACCCAAACCCGCCAACCGTCAGCACCAAATATATTGTTAAATATGTTTAGGCCATGTTTCTTACATAACATGAATTGGGTTATAGCTGAGAACCAATATGCATGAGAACAAGGTAGCATAATGGAATTTTAAGTGAAGACTAAAGATTTTACAGTTCTAGTAGGTCATATATGAGAATGAGAAAAGACAGCAGTTAGCTGGCCTTTAATCCTAGCACTTGGGAGGTAGAGGCAGGTGGATCTTTGAAAAACCGATACTATAAGCTAAGTCCTAGCTCAATGATTCTATAAGTCATGGAATCCACGGATGCAGGGTTTGAGCCAGAAGAACCTTCATAGCCATGACCCAAGAATTTGGCTGTTGGACATTCATGGTCACTAAAAATGGACAGGGGGAAGTGCTTCTGGATGAAAGATTCAGATACTTGTATGAGTGACTAAGGTGAAGTCGAACGTTACTAGAATGAAGTAGAGAAAGTAAGAAATGAAGAAAAAATGGAGGATATCCTCAAACATGAAGATTTAGTACAAAACGGAAGTAAGTCTCTCAGTGCTATAGTGAGAGGGGGCTGAGTAGGTTATCAAGGCAAAATGGTCCCAGGGTAAAGTCCAAAGACGGAAGTGTGGTTGTTATTTGACTAATGAGAAGAAGCCGCATTTGATGGATGTTTTCCTGGTCCAACTAGAAAAAGGGTGACGCTCTGTCCATATGTCGCTCACCTGATCAGGGGTAATTGAAGCCCGGCGTTGTCCATCTCTGACTCTGACTTTGTTAATTGCTGACTTTGACTTTAGGGTAGTTGCTAGTCAGTGGCTGGTATTGCTACTTCTGACTTGACTGTTATCTCAAATGCTGTTAATTATACTAAGCTCTCTTTGTTTTCATACCTACCAAGAAGTAGTTGCATAGTTCTTGGTCAACTCTCTGTCTATAGAATGCTCTAGGTCTCTTGTAAAATAGTTGGAGGCAGAAATCTTCCTTATTTACAATTTGGTCTAAGTGGTTGTGTTAGATACAAGAATATGTGGAAAAGCAACCATACTTAACATTTGTTTCCCAGGAGATGTTTTATGGAATCTAACTAGCTAGCCTGTCAACATTGGCCTTGTCTCTTAGAATTTCTGTATGTCTCCTCTCAGGTCTGCTTGGCTATCTCATACCCAACTGCAATCTCTTGTTTCTCATTAATTGTGTTCTTGGCTCAAAATTTTAACTTCAGGATTTAACATTCTTCTAAATCCTGAAGTCCACTCTCACTGTACCACATGTGAGCCATTTGTAGTTTTCACCATGGATGCTTTTTTCTAACTATCTACAATTAGCTAGCTCCTAGATGAGGAAAATGATGACTATGATGGAAAACCCTTTCATAGCATTTCTATAAGTCAGGTATACTAGTACTGTTTCTGTTGCTGTGATAAATAAAAAATCTTGACAAAAGCAACTGAAGGGAAAAAACAGTTTATCCTGTCTTATAGTTCCAGACGGGATATAGTCCGTCCTTGTAGAGAAGGTATGTTGGAAGGAGCATAAAGCTAGTCGTCATATTGCTTTGGAAATCTAGAAAGCAGAGTGACCAGGAAGTGAGGCCTGGCTATAAAACCTCCAAGCCCACCCCCAGTGATGTACTTCCTCCAGTAAGGCTTGACCTCTTAACATTCTGTAAGCTTCTCAAACAGAGCTGAGAACAGTGAGTTCAAAACCATGAGCTTATGAAGGACATTTCATATTCAAACCATAATTGCAGACAATGTTCGATGTTATTTATATAGTATGTAGGAAACATGATTGTTTACATTCTGTTGTTATAGAAAACAATTTAATTTTCTAGATTTTCCAAAGTCAAATCACTGCTAAGAGTTAGAAGTCACAAATAATGAGTCAGACTGAGTTTCCAATCTAGACACTCTGTTAGAGCCAGGAACATACCTACCTACCATATGCACTTGTTCACTAAATACATTCTTGAAACTTTATTTTAAAATAGCTATAGTTTTCTGCCATAACTGTCCTGTATCTTTCTCTGAGTCTTTTTTTATGTTTAGGAATTCACATTTTCCTCCATGAATTTTATATTACTCTAAGATATGGATACAAACTCTCCACCCACAGGAAAGTTATGTCAGAATGCATGATCTGGGATGGGGTGGGGTAGGGTGGGGGGAAGGGAAAAGGGAATATGCCTAAACTGAATTGAAAAATTATGTATGAAATACACAAAACATCAAAAAAAGTGGATAATAAAAAATAAATTAATTTTAAAAATTAAAAAATAGCTACAGTTTTCATAAAATTACAAAAGCTTATAGAGAAGTCTTTTGATCCTCCAAGTTTCTCCAGTGGTCAGAATTAGAATATATAGTAACAAAGCCCAAAACAGCACTCATGCAGTCATGAAGTGTGTGTGTGTGTGTGTGTGTGTGTGTGTGTGTATGTGTGTTATCTGTGTGTGTTTGGTATGCCATTTTATATCTGTTTAAAATTATGTAAACACTACTGCAACAAAGATAGACATATAAGGGATTATCCCAGATACTTTGCTCATTGAAACCTTTAGAATTACACATCCCCTTCATACTCATCAGTCTTAACACCTGATAACTATCAGCTTGTCCATTTCTATAATTTTGTCAACTTTCAATAATTTTGTAAATCGAATCATACAGTAGGAGACCTTGTGAGACTGGAGATGTGTTTTGATGAATAGATATGTCCAATGGAGAAATGTAAATCTGTCAGTTGCATAATTTCTATCAACAAAATTCCATTTGATTATAGTAACCAATTTGTTTAGGTATAATTTTTATAAGCAACAATGCAGAAAGCACATGAAAATTGATAGCCTTTCAGGGGATAAGTATATTAATGCAGCATGGAAAAGTACACATTTAATTGGGCTGACTGTATAAACATTGGCATTTTGTTTGGGCTTATGATTATCTACTAATGATTGGATGTTTATTTTATGTAACATCTTAAATGATCTCTTTTGTTGTCTATAAAGACAGAAACAATTTGATGTGTTCTGGGAGAACATAATTTAGCAATCAGCATTCAAATTTATTTTAAATGACATTCCAAGACATAGGGAAATATTAAAAAGAAATTAAGAATTTCTCTCCATTAGAGTTTTAGTTAGAACCAGTTCATTAAAGGACAGCCTCAAAGTAAATAGGCAGCCAATTATGTCTCCACTAATCACACTAGCTGATAAAACTGTTTTCTTTTTTTACTTTTCATTTCCAGTTAGCTCCACAAAATAATGTTATATATAAGATAATGCTTGTCACTGAAGAAAACAAGAGAGGCAAATAAGCATGCTTAATTGCCAATAACATTTACATCCACAGCATTCTAATTTACAAATCAGCTTAAAAACTCAACAGTTTTACATATTATAAAGGAAGTCAGTTGATCTATTTTTTCATACTGATAAATTGGCCAAATAAGCAAGAAAGGAGACAAATAAGCACCGAGAATAACATGTGATAGCTACTGTTCTTCCCACTGCTTCAGGAAATTCATTATATATTTGTTTTCATTTCATAAATCTATTCAAATTATTGTGTTATCTTTATGACTTTTCTTTTTGTACTTAATAACAAATTAACTTGCTTGTCTTTTTCCTGTAATGCTATCTGAAGAAACAGTTATTTAAACTTAAAAAAAAAATTTGACAGCTGGCAAAATGAACACTGACTTTTGTGTTCATTTTATTATTTATTTTTGGTAAAAGAAATACTAGTATACTCTCAGATTCTGTGAAGATATATGTGAAGATAAATTGATTCCCTTTCATTAAAGCAGTCAAATTGCTTTTGTAACATGCAATATTCTGTCTTTATCCATCTAGCCCATATACACATGTTTGAATAAAGAATTAGTATAAAAATAAAGAAAATATGCAATAAAAATTTTAATTGAACTTTTCATATCAGTCCCACAAATGGAATTATCTCATTTCATTTTCCTCAAGATAGAAGTTAGAAAAAAATATGAATTATACAGGTAATTCAGAGCAAGGAAAATGTAGTATTCTTTTTCCAGCAAACTCTTCATAACACAGATATTCAGAACTTATAAATATATATTATCTGATTTTTCTTCAAAATATAGCTTATAGGGGCTGGAGAGATGGCCTAGTGTTTAAGAGTGCCGACTTCTCTTGCAGAGGACCTGGGTTCGATCCCCACCACCCACATGGCGGCTGAAAACCATCTTGAACTCCAGTTCCAGGGGATTCCGATGCCCTCTTTTGACCTCCGAGGCATTGCATGACACGGGTGCACAGACTTACATGCAGATAGTACATTCATACATATATGAAAATAAATTAAAAAAAATAGCTTACAGGACAGCTGGGACTACAGAGAGACCCTGTCTCAAAAAGACCAAAAAAATATAGCTTATAGACATAAACATGGAAGTTACATCATATATATGTGTGTGTTTGTGTGTGTGTGTGTGTATGAGTGTGTGTGTGTGTGTTTGTGTGTGTATGGTATATATACACATCTCTTAAGTGTTACAGAAAGAGTTCTTTTTCTGAGTTGATTTGATGTACTGAGAGAATGAAGGAGGACAGAAAACTTCCTATGGTTGTTTCTTGCATGTGTGTATGTGTGTGTGTGTGTGTGTGTGTGTGTGTGTGTGTGTGTATACATGTCTTTTTTATTATTATAAACTTGTCACATCAAATTATTTCTTTTTTTTTGTATAAACATCTTTTTAAAAGATTTCTGAGGAATGAAAAAATAAAAATTAAAAACTACCACCCTCTCACTTTCACTAAGCCTAACAAATTAAAGTTTATTTACTAAAATATATTTGATAAAAAAAGAACCAGGACATTAAGATTGTTCAGTGGATTGCAGGACCTGCCTATGGCTAATCCCAAGGTTGATCCTCCAGACCCACATGGTTAAAGCAGAGAACCGATTCCCACAGGTTATCCTCTGATATCTGCAAATGTTCTGTTAGATTATTTATCCATTGATCAAGTAAGAGATGGCTCAGAAGTTAAGAGCTCTGACTGCTCTCTCAGAGAACCCAGGTTCAATTCCCAGCACCCACATGCCAGCTGAGAACCATCATTTACTCAAGTTCCAAGGGAATCTGTTGCCCTTCTCTGACCTCCGTGGCATGTGTGACATGGGTGCACTCACACAGATGCAGACAACATACTCATACACATAAAATAATAAACAATATTTTTAAAGATTAGAATCAAAAGTGGCCACCCAAATAATTCAACCCAAATGCCTAATCTTGCATGTTGAAAAACAGAGTTTCCAAATTTTGTAACAGCTCATTATACTGTACCATGACCAGATATCAATTTTTAAAAATATGCTGAGTGCTGGGCTGGTTGGGAAGAATAAATGAATCATAACATATAAAAGTTTGAGCAGATAGAAAGTTCTCAATAAACACACCTAGGAATAAGTCTGCTGCAGTAAAATGGCACAAACTTGGAACCAAATAAACTTGGCTTGAAATCATATCTTTTCTTAATGTGGCACTAACTTGCCAGTGCTACTTTTCATCACATAGTCTTTAATCATTGTGGTAATTTTTCCAGTATTTCATGATCAATTACCTATGTGAAAATTCATTATTTGATAGATTTATCATCTCATTGATCACTTAATGCTAGATAAAATTTTATAGAGTAGAATTTCTCTGAGGGGAAACCTCAAGAAACATTTTCAATTTGAAGATGTTGTTTCTAGTAATGCCGTAAAATAAAAAGTAAAAGAATTATTGGTAAATAATTCAATAATAAAACCTCAAATGCTTTGAATAGAAGATGGCATTTCTAGTAATATAGCAATGAGAAACCCAAGTCGTAAAACAAAAACAAAATTGCTGAGCGTGTTTGCATCTTCCAGTCTCTGAGTGAAAACTGACCATAGAGAAGCCAATAATATATAAACAGAAGGACTATGGTTGGCCTCATTAAAAATCTCATGAGGAAGACAAGAGTTGGACTAACTGATGTCTGTGATATTTGCTGATATCTGTGATTACTCTTCTGTAATTCTAAATTTAGTGTGTGAGGTACTTGAATACTTTTGTTTTGTTTTGTTTTAGTGGAAATTAAATGAAGTTGTTTTCACCTGAAGATGTTATCTATGTAAACATCCCAAGGAGATAGACTTCTGGCACTTTGGAATTTGTTCAAATCTTCTGGAGAAAGTTGAATCTCTCTTTCTGCAAAGCATTGAATTGGGTTTTCAGGTCCTTACATTTCAGAAAGCAGGAAGAACTTAGTAGTCACCTCAGTTGTACTTCTGTGAAGAGTTTCTGAGATAATGAATGTAAACTTCTGAATGTGCTACCATTTGGAATACCTGCATACCACAGTGATGACGCCATGTCTCTTTGACCTCTGGCTTTATCTCCATGACTTTGGGATCTCTGTTGTTCAGATTGGAGCTAGAGTTTGTTCTCAGAAGCCACAGAAATCACATTCATATATGCTAGATACATATTTCCAAGAATTTGTAAACAGAACAAAGAATTTCTTATTCCTGTGACATCAAAGCATACATGTATATGAGAATAAGACACTTGGAAGACTTGATAAGGGATTGTACTCACTAAACACATGCCAATTTTATTTCAATTTGAATATGAGCATGTTTTCTAATTAATGCATTCTTTTGCTGGTGCATAATATATCCACACCCAAATTTCTACAAATAAGAAAAAATTGAGTACCTATTTAGGAACATTAATTATGAAGATCTGGCTATTATTTTTCAGGCTTTACTTCCCAAGCCCTTTCAACCCAACTTGCTAAGAAAAAGCTCTATTGGTTGTTTATAAAGCCAAAATTATGATGACATCTTATTTTGCATATTCCAGGGCAGCACTCCAGAGTTAAAAATGTTCTCCCAAGTAGCCCCATCACTGAGTTGGGGAGATTTTTTTGTAAGGCAAGACATTTCACATGCAGGACTCATGATAGAGTGGGAAGCATATGTACTTCACTAAAATGAGTTTTTCAAATAGGAAGAATATTATACTGGGATATAATAATCATGAATAAACCAAAGGTTAATGACGTTGGAAGACGTTTGTAGACAAGGTAGTTATCTCCATATCGTACAGAATAAGTGTACGTTACAGTGAAGAAACTTTTACCCTCCATCACATGATGTAAAGACTCAATGTCAAGACTGATTTTATATAATAATAGAGACACATTAGAACCTGGCCTTAACCTCTGCTGCAAAGTAAATGTTCAGATAAGGAGTGTTAAAAGGACAGTCATCTTTCAGATGTTAAGCATTACTTCAGTAACTGCCTCTTTGGGTACATTTATCCATGAATTACAGGAAGAAAGTAAGAAGTATCCGACACTAAGAAAAATGGCCAAAAATCAGTCTGAATTAAAAGTAAATAAAGGCAGGAATTTATTCCAGGAAATACGCTCTCTCTCAGGCATGCCTCTGGGAAGTGAGGAGAGCCTTTTAAGGGAGGAGGGGAGATGATGACTTGTTGGAATCTGGCCAATTAAGCTAGGTCAGGGGCTCAGATCTGGAGGTGGGCCTCAAGTCCTGAGGTCTCATGGGAATCTAGACTGACCGGAAAAGAAAGGAAGATTTTACTGGACTATGCCATCTTGGGTTTTCGCCCCTGTCCAACCTAACAGAAAGATATACACTAAAAATGAATTGCATTCTTTATTTGATTAGGATCATTCTCTGCAACCAAGGCATGTGCTGAGCACTGATAAATCTGGCAAAAACTATTTATTAGTAACTGGGACTTATTAGGAGGTAAGATTCACATTGAGTTCTTCAGATAGGAAGAGAGATGATACAAAGCAATGAGTAAATATATCTGATAAATCATCATTGTACTCCTCTTGAGCTTGAAGTGCTGCTGCAGTTATGATTTGCTAGATCAGATAAGAGCTAGTTCATAGATGGGCAGATCAGGTCATATGTCAACATGATATTCTAGATCAGACATTTAGCTTTCACCAGAACCTGGGGACATATTCAGGAACATCAAAATGTCAACACTTTCAAAAAGACAAAAGCTCAAACCAGAAAAAAAAAAAAAACCTCTAGGAATCTGACTCATAGTCAGTAGTTTTCCTCTCACAGGTTCCCAAATGGCTCAGCAGTGTTCTCCGCAGTTAACATTCAGAGTACTGTTGAATCTGCTGGGTCTTTAGATTCCACAATGAAAATGATTTACTTACAACATAACCTACACTCGTTTCAGAAAATTTTTGTATTCTTGTATTATTTTTATTACTGTATATCAATTTTTTTATAAATTTATTTATACATATATTTTTTATCAAATCTAGACCCGTGTCCCCCCACCCCTCCACCCCTCCAGAGCTCATGCATTCTGCCAAACATGCTATTCATCTCTTTCTCAGTCTTTCTCAATATTCTCCATGGGGAAGTTGACTGTTTTGAGCAGAGTTCACTGTTTCAGTCAGTTCTTTGATGTAGTCCTTTCTGTTGTTGTTGTTGTTGTTGTTGTTGTTGTTGTTTCCAATATGCATCACTCCCAACTGCTTTGGACAAAAGCTCAAGGGGCCATGCACAGGAAATACTTACAACTGGGTAATTGGCACTAGCATCCACAGTTGAGGGATACCATTCGTCCTTTGTTTTTCTGGGACTGCGTTACTTCACTCAGCTTGATGTCCTCTAGCTCCAGCCATTTTCCTGCAAAGCTCATGATGTCATCTTTCTTTACTGCTGCATAGAACTCCATTGTGCAGATGTACCACATTTTCTCTATCCACTCATCAGTTGAGGGGCATTTGGGTTGGTTCCAGCTCTTTGCTATTGTGAAGAAAGCTGAAATAAACATGGCTGTGCATGCATCTCTGCGGTGTGGTGAGCCTTGCAGGTACATGCCCAGGAGTGGTATGGCTGGGTCAGGTGGCAAGTTCATTACAAGTCTTCCAAGGGTTTTCCACACTGCTTTCCATGGTGGCTGCAGTTTACATTCCCACCAGCAGTGGATGAGTGTTCCCCTTTTCCCACAACCTCTCCAGCAATTGGTATCATTTGTTTTCTTGATCCTAGCCAGTCTTATTGGAGTAAGATGATATCTTAAAGTGGTTTTGATTTGCATTTCCTTAATGATTAGTGATGTTGAACACTTCTTAAAGTGTTTCTCAGCCATCTTTAATTCCTCACTTGTGAAGTCTCTGTTCAGCTCTTTGCTCCATCTATTGAGTGGGTCATTTGTTTTCTTTCTTCTTTGTTTTTTGAGTAGTTTATATATCCTGGAAATCAATGCTTTGTCAGATGTTTCTGTGGTGAAGGTTTCCCACTCTGTGGGATTTCTCTTCACTTCCTTGATTGTTTCTTTTGATGTACAAAAGCTGTTGAGTTTAATGAGGTCCCATTTGTCAATTGTCGACCTTAATTCTTGTGCAGCTACTGTCTGATTTAGGAAGTCTTTTCCTACACCTATGTCTTGTAGTCTACTGCCAACTTTTTCTTCTATCGCCTTCAGAGTTTGGGGTTTCATGTTGAGGTCTTTGATCCATCTGGAGTTGACTTTTGTACAGGGCGAGAGGTAGGGGTTTAATTTCATTCTACAAGTGGTGATCCAGTTCTGCCAACACCACTTGCTGAAGATGCTCTCTTTTCTCCATTCTGTCTTCTTGGCCCCCTTGTCAAATATGAGATGGCTGAAATTGTAATTGCTCAGGTTTGGATCTTTGGTTTTGTTCCATTGATCAACAGGTCTATTTTTGTGCCAGTACCAGGCTGTTTTTATGACTATAGCCCTGTAGTATAGTTTGAAGTCTGGTATAGAGATCCCCCCTGTTGTTTTGTCTATTTGGGGTCTTTTGTTATTCCAAATGAATTTAAGGACTTTTGTTTCCAAGCCTGTGAAGAAACTCTTGGGGATTTTGATTGGCATTGCATTAAATCTATACAAGAGTTTCAGTAGAATGGACATTTTTACAATGTTAATTTTCCCAATTCATGAGCATGGGAGGTTTTTCCATCTTCTGATGTCTTCTTCAATTTCTTTCTTTAAAGGTTTAAAATTTTTGTTGTAGAGATCTTTGGTGTCTTTGGTTAGGTTTGTTCCTAGGTATTTTATTGTTTTTGAGGCTATTGTGAGTGGGAAGGTCTCTTTGAATTCTTTCTCCAGTTGCTTGTTGTTGGTGTAAAGAAAGGCCATTGATTTTTTTTTAGGTTAATTCTGTATCCTTCCACTTTGCTGAGGCTGTTAATCATTTCTAGGAGTTTTCTGGTGGAGTTTTTAGCATCCCTTAAGAAACAATCATATCATAGCAAATAGGATAGTTTGACTTCCTCTTTTCCAATTAGTAGTCCTTTAATTTCCTTTTCTTGTCTTTTTGCTCTAGCAAGTGTTTCAAGCACTATATTGAAGAGGAGTGATGACAGGGGGCAGCCTTGGTGAATTCCTACCTTTAAAGGGAATGTTTCTGTCATTTCCCCATTTAGGATGATAATGGCTGTGGGTTTCCTGTATATGACTTTGATTACATTGAGGAATGTAAGATGTGTTTCTTTTAGACAGCATATCGATGGATTCTGTTTCCTCATCCAATCTCCCAGTCTATGTCTTTTGATTGGGGAATTTAGTTCATTAATATTTAAGGTTATGACTGATAGGTTTGTGTTGCTTCCTTTTGCTTATTATCATTTGAGGTTTTTCTTTTAGGTTTCTACTTCTGCAGTTATGCTTTATGATTTCTCTTTCTAGGTGCCTGGGTTGGTTGCTCCTTTCTTCTGTCCTTTGAACTGCTTCAAGTTCTCTGAAGGGTTGATTTTCCAGACATGTATTCTTTCAACTTATTTGTGTCATGGAAGGTTTTTCTCTCTCCTTCAACTATAATTGACATTTTTGTGGGTATAGTTAACCTGGGTTGGCATCTATTGTCCCTTAACACTGGGAATGCTTTGCTCCAGGGCTCTTCTTGCTTTCATAGTTTGCATTTAGAAGTCAGTTGTAATTCTGCTAGGTTCCCCTTATAGGTCACTTGTTTTTTTCTCTTGTGGCTTTAAAGATTTTTGTCTTTTTTTGGGTGTCTAGCATTTTAACTCTGATGTGGCATGGAAATTTCTTTTCTGATCTTGTCTGTTTGGAGTTCTATGTGCTTCTTGTATTGGTATTGGTTTGTCCTTTTTTAGTTTGGGGAAGTTTTCATCTATTATTCTGTTGAAGATCTTATTAATACCATTCTCTTGGGATTCTTCTCCTTCCTCTATTCCTATGATGCAGAGGTTTGATCTTTTCATAGTGTCCCACAGTTCCTGGTTTTCCACTTTTGTGTATTTTTAAATTTTTCATAATCTTTCCTTGAGGTTTTTAGTTGTTCTGTGTTATCTTCCAGGTCTGATATTCTTTGCTCTGCTTCCTCCATTCTGCTTCTGAGTCTTTTTCCATTCCTTTCCTCTTGATTGGATGAGTGTTTGATTTCCTTTTTCATTTCCTCTTCTGATTTCTTTAGTATTTCTACTTCTTTTTGGAGCTTCTCAATCTCTTCCTGTAGCTCTTTGGTTCGCTGGTTGTTTCCTTATCTTTTTCAGCATGGGATCTTTTCAGTGTTTCTACTTCCTTCTGGAGTTTGTCATTCTCTCTCTCTAGGTCCTTCTTGAGTTCTTCATCCTCTTTTCTCAGTTCTTTGATTTGTTCTTTATAATCTTGTAGTTCTTTAAATATGTTCCCAATTGTGTTTCTGATATCTGTGTCCTGGGGCATCCCCAGAGGAATCCCACTGCAGGGGTCTTCCATAGGTTTGGTAGAGCTTGGTGCAGGATTATCCTTCCCCTTTCCAGTGTTGTCTCTTCTTCATGTTCCTGGCATATGGGCTTCTCCTTGCCTGTATTCCAATGTGAGTCCTAAATGCCTCTTCACTGTGTTGAAGGCTTCCTTTGCTTGCCTCCTTCAGATGTCTTCCTAATCCCAGTTGGTGGGGGTGGGGTACCTTGTGCTGGTCTCAGGAGATCTCAGATCTCAAGAGTCACACAACCCCACATTTAATACCAGCTGGGAGGATAACTCCGCCCCCACCACCACAAAAGCCAATTAAGTTCAAGACAGCTGGATTAATGGAATCACACAACCCTACCTTTAATACCAGCTGGGAGGATAACTCCGCCCCCTCAGCCACAAAAGCCAATTAAGCCAAAGACAGCTGGATTAACAGATCAACAATCAGCCTTGCTGAAGCACCCAGTTCCTACCTGCCTTCCTGCCCTTCCTTCCGCTGGTCTCAGGAGATCTCAGATCTCCTGTATATCAATTTCTATATGCACATCAAGGCTTAAAACATGTTATTTGCATACAATTTCCTAATTCTTCAGAAACATGAACCTTAATGAGCTAAAATCAAGGTACTCGTAGAAATGCAGTCTTCTGGGGCTGGAGAGATGGTCTAGCGTTTAAGAGCGCTGACTACTCTTGCAGAGGACCTGGGTTTGATCCCCAGCACCCACATGGCGTCCGAGAACCATCTTTGACTCCAGTCCCAGGGGAATCTGACACCCTCTTCTGACCTCGGTGGCATTGCACAACACGGATGCACAGACCTACATGCAGACAGTACAATCATACACATAATAAAAAAATAAATAATAAAGAAAGAAATGCAGTCTTCTAGAAACTCTGGTTGAGTCTATTTTCTTTCTTTCTTATCTCCACTGGCTAACAAAGGCTGGCCCTCTTTCCTGACTTATGAAAATTCCTTGCTTCCCTGTCTTCAACTTCAGTCAAGCCCTATCTCCCTGACTCTTCTTCCATAGTATCATTCTTCTCTTGAAACAGCGGGAAAGATTCCATTTTAAATAATCAATGAGTTAGACTTGGTCTGTTTGTATATTCTAAACTAATATCCCCCAATATGCAAGGTCCAAGTCAATGTAACACATTCATAGGTTCCAGAAAATTAGGAGATCTAAATAGATATTATCATGTCTAGTTTTAAAATCCGTTAGATGATTCAAAGTAGCCTTTTCTTTTTTTTCATTCTTTTTTATTTTATTTTTTAAACAATAATTAATAAGTTATGAGTACAAGCATCCTTCATATAAAACCAATTTGCAAGCAGCTATGCCCAAACCCACACAGCCCAAGGCTCCCACCATCCAGGTGGAGGGGCTTGTATGTACAATCGTGTCAATCAAATAAGTGTCCAGTCTATATTGCTGTAGTTTCACCATTCACCCCAATCGCAGCCCTTACATTCTACCACACCCCCTCTTCCGCAGATTGTTCCCTAGGCTTAGAAAGGGGCACAGGTGGGTGAGAAGCAAAACAGTCTACTTTCTCTGGAGATGTCGTTTTGGACTCTGATCAGTTTCCTCTCATGGGTTGACAGTTTGTCCAGGAATAACCTTTCAATCCTACTAATGAAGCATAAGCAATTAGATATATAGTCATTTAAACAGTACTAATTATTATAGTAGGTTACTTCGGTATAGACACAGATGTTTGGATAGTATGCTAATCCATGAATTACAGTTTTTCTGTAAAAGATGACAAGGTCTTACTGTGGCTTATAACATCTCCTAAACACTAGAGGACGTAAGCTTGTGGCTTGTTCTCTATCCACTGTCTTCTGTATCTCAGTAAAGATCCTCAGTAAACATTGTACCTTAGAGACAAAGACAGAAAGACATCAATCCTGCAGCATTTCTAGAGACACCTAGCTCTGAATTTTCCTGCATATGTCTTATCCATATATTTAGGATACACAATACCCTCTGCTCACCAGGTCTGGTTAGAATGAGACCATGAATATGCTAAGCTAGTGTAACATCCTTTGGGAAAATGCTATGATCAAGTGCCTTGAACATTAGAACATGACATTTAACCGGAAGCTAGACACAGTCTTGAAGTGAAAGGATGAAACTTTATCTTTGCCAAGGTGGTTAAATAATTATAGCTGCACTGGGAGGATATTGGCTTGCCAGATTGAAATCTGTGTACTGAATTAGAATGGAGATGATCATGTTCTTGAAGATTACAACTGAAACAGCTGCAGTTCATGGTGCCATCAGTTTAGGATTAAAGCAATTTGTTATTTCCCTTTCTTTTTCATAGACCAAGTAGTCAAGAATATAAAGATGTTTCTTTTATGAATCTGGTATTATGTTTCTAAATTTGAAACAATACGAAATAAAAGATAGCATTATGAGGGGTGAGACTCAAGATACAGAACCTGATCTGTATATCCTTATCAAAATTAAGAGAACAAATGTAGTAGCACATCTCTGTGGCACACAGAGCAATGCTACCTATAGAGACTTGGAAAAGGAAGATTTGCAGATCATTTGGACCCAGCTCTGGTGCTTTTATTACAGGTTCATCCTATGACTTCAGGACCCTTTGTGACTAGTTGATTGTAGAGACATTTGGAGTTATTAGGAAACAGTGCCAGTTAAGATTCAATGTCCAGTGTTCTCTCCAAAGCTTGAATTATTTTCATTTTTTCCAGACTTTGTAGTTAACACAAGGGTTATAAAATCTTTTGAATAACAGCAAGTTATTTTGAAAAGATGACAATTTAAAATATCCATAAAGAGACGAAAATAAACAAGAAACATCTCAGAAAATAAATAAAAGTAAAAAATGGTATGCTTTACTTATTTCTTCCTCATAGTCTAAATTTTATATCCAACTATAATTCAGTGTTGCTTGTCTTTTAGTATATTAATGGAGATATTATTGTATTGTTTTCTTTTAAAAACTATTTTATGTATTCTTTATTTTATGTGTATGAGTATATTGCCCACATGTATGCCAGAGGAGATCAGAAGAGAGCAGCAGAATTCCCAGGAACTGGAGTTGGGAACAGTTGTTAGCCTCCAAGTGGGTGCTGGGAATAGAACCCAGGCCCTCTGCAAGAGCAGCCAGTGCTCTTAAATGCTAAGCCATCTCTCGAACGTTGTCTTCATAATGAAAGAATTATGGACGGCTTATGTCTACAGGATTAGATCATTATGACTGTTTCTACAAGTACCAGTGAGTTTTATAACCTAGTTTCCAATGTTTTCTTCTTCTTTTTTAATGTCTCTTTTAGTTGAGCAACTCTTTTTTGCATTTTTTAGGATGAGTCTTGCAGACGTATATGATATTTGTGTTGCTCAAGCAATGCTTTCATATTTCCTTCCTGTCTAAAGAACAGCTTGCTTGAACAAGGCATTGTTATTGGTAGATTTTACCCTTCAGAACTGAAAATCTCCTGCCCCTTCTCTTGCCTGTAGAGCCTATTCTGAGAACTAGGCTGTCAGGCAAAGGGAGATACACCAATGGGTTGATTATTCATTTCTCCTGCAGTCTTGAGGCTCTCTTTGTCTTTCACTTTTGTGAGACTAAGTATAGTGTATGTAGGAGTAAATATGATTAAGTCAAGCTTGACTGCTCACTTTTGGCCTTCCTATGTATGGATATTTGCGAACAACTCTGGGTTCAGAAAGTTTTCTGTTGTTAATTACTTGAGTAGGCTTTATACTCTTTTGGCAATCTCAAACTTACTTTAACCTCAACAATCCATATTTGTTTTTCTTTTTAATGCTGACCCATTGTCCTTTAAGCTTTCTTTTCCCTCCTGTATCTTTTGTCCAATTTTTATCTTCCACCTGTGCATTTTCCAGTGGCCTGTCTTTGAGTACACTAAATCTTTCTTTTGTTCTATCCATCCTGATAATGATGCATTCTATAACATTTTTAAATTTGCTAAGTATATTTTTTAGTTCAAGGATCTATATTTGATTTTTCTAGAAAATTGTTTTTGCTCTTAATTAGGCTCATTTTTTAGATTGTTGAAATAGACCCTGGATGTTTCCTTGGTTCCCACTGAAGTTCTTTGGCTATTTTAAGTGCTCTGAGAGTTCACTCACAGGTATTTTACTGTGTATTTGACTCTGGAAACTTATTTTCATGGTTAGATGAGGTCATGGTTTCTAAATGTTCTGGAGGCTTGGTTTGGGATGTCTGTACTTTGAATTATCAGGTATTACTCTAGCCTTCACAATCTGGATTTGTTTATGCTGTCTATCCAGAAATTCTATAGTCTGTGAGCCTGTTGTTGCATCTGCTCTTTCAGCACTAGAGGGCAATGTAAGTCCAGGTTTGCAGTGTAGCTGGCAGATATGAATACCTTCCTGCACTAGAGAAAGACCCAACCTAAGGTTTGTCCCAAATCCACAATTGATGTATTGCTCAGCATTAGCTGGTAAAATATCTAAAAAGGGTAAACTTCCATCAAGCATCTCTGTGGAACTAAGGAAATAGCAGCCCTGAGGTTCTATGCCATGTCTTTGGCCACCAACTCTATTAAGATATGTCATACCCAGAGCACCCAAATTAGCACGCTAGTGCACAATGAAGTTCACACTATCTGTTGGCCTCTACCCAACCACTGTACCCAACCATAGGCCAATGGTGGTAGAATAGAAGTTTGATAGACTGGGGCCATGAACTCTGCTTGGCACTGTGGTTATTCTTGGGGACTCCATTGCGAAAGCACCGGCCTGGGCAGGGTGGTAGTTCATCTGTCTGACTTCACATTCTAAGAAGTTCTGTGATAGCTAACTTGGAAAAATGAATCTTGCTCTATATTTTACCGCCCAAGATTAGGATGATGTTGCTGATAAAAATTGTTTGGTGGCCAATGTTGACATTGATATTTAGTTGCATTTGTGTCTCACAAGCATAGATTTTCATAATCTCAAGGGTACACTGAAGCTCCTCCACAACTGGCAGGGATATAGCCCCAAGCCTAGGAGTAACTCTCTGCCTAGTATCTTGTCTTTAGGCTCCATTAGTACCAGGATCTCTATTGCTGTACTGTCCGATATCGGAGGAAATGAATAGAGACAATCCCTTTGCTACTGTAGCTGCTGATAATCTGAGTCACTCCTGAGTCCCAGACTAACCTGGGTCTAGGGGAGATTGTCTCCAGGGCCAATCCAAGGCTATGGATACTGGCCCAGGATACAAGTCATAGAATTATGCCTACTATCAAGTTTCCCCATAGTGGAGATGATCATGTGTTTTGAATATAGAACTGAACTTAATCCCCATTCCTTCCCCAGACAAGAATCCAGCCTCCCTATCCTCCTTGGAGTTGAATGACATGTGAGGTAGGCAACATTTTCATGCCTGCTTTCTTCAATATATGTTTCCTTCTAAAGACCGTCCTATGGGTTCTTACCTGCTTTTTCCAAAATTTCAACATTATTAAATATATGGATTTCTAGTTGTTATCTAGAAGTTAAAACTGCATGAACCTGATACTGACACTGTACTTGCAAAACACCACTCTGGATTCTAAGAAGTTTCATTGTTATCACTCCAAGGGGCATAGAAGTGCTACTGCTAGAGGAGAATGAAGCCTAACTTTTCTCAATTGTGTGTGGTGAGTTCATACTGTAAGCACTGTCTAGAACTTTAATTTGCTGGTGAGAGGTTTAAGGGTTACATACTTCCCAGATGCAGTACCTCAGTGCAAGGGATAGTTTGGAAAGAAGAGTAAAAACCCACCAAAAGATCGTAAGGCACATACACCTTCCTCATGGCTGCACAAGGTCGCTTCTCCGTTATCAATTTCTCCTACTTCTGTATAATCTTGGCAGAGTTTCTCTTGACCAATCATAACACATCTCCTCAAAGCAAATAGAGTAGTACTTTTAAGTACAAAGTAAAAGTCTGCTTTTAATCTTTGTTTGAAACTTTCTGACTACCTTATCTCAAAATTATTATGAAATTCATTCATTCTTTTCTTTTTTGGTCTTTTCGAGACTGGGTCTCCCTGTAGCCCCGGATATCCTGGAACTCACTCTCCAGACCAGGCTGGCCTTGAACGCCTCTGCCTTCAGAGTGCTAGGATTAAAGGCGTGCACCACCACGCCTGGTGTTCAAACAATTCTTAAGCCTGCAAAGCCGTGGACCTCTAACTTTTGCCTGTGCCACTAACATGGAAAATGACTTCTTTTGGCCTTAACCAATATTTACTGGAGGACTTATTTTTTTTGGTCTTATCATGTTTGTTGGTTTGAATGAGAATGTCCCCCAAAGACTCCAAGTGTTTGGACATTTTTGTCCCCAAATGGGGAGGATTTAGGAGGTGTGGCCTTGCTGGAGGAAGTGTGTCACCAGCGGTGGGCTTTGAGAGTTCTTAAATCTTGCTGGATTTCCAGCTCTGCTCTGAGTCCTGTGCCTACTTTAAGATGTGAGCACTTAGCTTTCTCTTTTTGCTACAACCACCTCATCATGGCTCCTGCTGTGATGGATTCTAATCTCACTGGAACCTGGAAATGTAAGCTCAAATAAAGTCTCTTCTTATAATTTCCCTTGGTCACAGTGTTTATCACAACAACAGAAAATAAACTATTACATCAAGCTTACAACTGCCCATTTTTTTGCATTCGTTCTTCCATGTAGAGCAACCCTGCCTTAATGGCCCTTACTTGGCTTCTATTTATCATTTAAATTTCCACTTGGAGGCCATGTTCTATGATCTCATAATTCTTTTTTTATTTATTTTATTGAACATTTGTATATTTTATGAAATAATTGTTACTCAAATTTAGACGCCCTCTCCCATCCATGCCCCACAATCCCACATTGGACTTCATGTATTCTACTATACTTGTTAAGTCCTACCCAGTCAAGCACTTGTACCCAGATGTCCTTCAGGGAAAATTCATCCACTGGAGTCTAGTCTCCCTATCTAGAGATCATAAGTAACATATATTCTGCCTCAGTCGTAACGAGTTTCTAATAGTTCCCAGTCTAGGGCCTGCCCATCACCTGTTTCTCTCCCTCCACTCTGAGATGGGGTCTGATTGAGTTGGCATGCATCCAGTGCTGGATGCCACCATTGACATGTCCATATGTGCAGGCTTCCAGCAGCCTGAAAGCTTCTGCTTCCCTATGTTCACGAGCCAGCCCTGGCTCTTACAGTGTTGCTGTTCCCTCTTCCACAGTGGTCCCTGAGCTGTGGGAGGGTGAGGTTTAATATAGGAATCCTATTCAGGGACACACACTCTGCAGTGTCTTATTCTTTAAAACTTGGCCAATTAGTTGTGGCTTTCTGTGCGAATCACACTGTTGTATAAGGAAGCTTCACTGGCGGGAGTTGAGGGATGCACTAGTTTTTCTCTGCTTCTGTGTTTCATGAGTCGCACATGTCGAGGTTCAACTGGAGATGTGCCACCTAGGACTGGGACTCTCTCAGACATGTATTTTCTGCTTCTGACCAGTTGTGGGATTCTGTAGAAGCCTCCATCTGTTAAAATAAGAACCTTCTTGGATGAGTGGTGTATGGTATGCTTGCCTGTAAACATAAGGATCCATATTTAGCATGTGGTAAGAAATTTTATTTGTTTCGAGATATGACCGAGATAGGGTTTTCTCTAGGATCTCCCCAGCCATATGTATTTGGCTGTGTTTACAGAGCCATCCAAAAGTCCACTCCCACTGAGGGAGCTTTAAGTCCAATTAGAAAGCTGTTGATAACCTTCCCTCCCCAATAACATTGCCACTACTGCATCAATAGAGGTAGTTTGCTGTGCCAACCGTTAGCGTTATTAGGTTTTAGGACTGGGTTGCACCACTGATTGATTTTCTCCCCTAGAAATTTACATATTATCATTTAGCATTATGAGAGCTAGACTTCAGGAAGCAGACTTCAGGTCAGTTCCTGCTCCATTGCTCCAAATTCTATATCTGAAGTATCTCCTGACTTTATCAGTAGAGACTTATCTTCTAGTTCTGGGAGAGAACCAAGAGCTCTGTGTTATTTGGGAGTCTTTTGGACCACTCTCACCAAGCACACGCAAAAGGAAGTCTCTCCTGTCTAGCACTGTGTTCCTTGCTATACAACCCTCAGGTGTACATAGGAACTAATGTCCTGGCACTGGATTTGCATTTCTCAGGGGTTTTGGGGCCTCATGTTTCCCTCTGGATTATGCTATGCTTAGCGGCCACATGATACAACATCAGTTAAAGTAATTATTCTGATTTTGGAATTTAGTCTTTATCCAAATTGGTTTCAAGGAAAATCTTCTTCCAAAACATTTACAATTTTATGTAAAGAATCAGAAGAAAGTCAACACAGGATTTTTAAAAAATTATTTGATTTATTGTCTTCGTAAATGAAAAGATTCTCATTATTTAATAACCATTTTTTCAGTTGTACTTTTTTTGCATCAGTGTTATTTTTCAGTGATAAAAATAATAATGGAATTATGTTTTCATAGGCTAAGAATCTTAAATAAGTCGATAAAAGTAATGGATAAAAATAGAAGTCATCCAGTATCAATGGCAAAATTTGACCAGAGTATGAAAAGTTGAACATAAAATTAAAACAAAACACTGTAAAAAATAAACTATGCTTTATATCTTTAAGGATTAGGAGTTAGCTCAGTGGTACAGTGCTTAGCTAGTGTGTGTGTGAGAGAGGCACTGAATTCTATCTTTTGCACTAAACTAAAAGGTTTGATTTTTGGTCTTTTCGAGACAGGGTCTCCCTATAGACCCAGCTGGCCTGGAACTTGCTCTGTAGACCAGGCTGGCCTTGAACTCACAAAGATCTGCCTGCTTAAAATCTAATTGGGGGATCAAAGTTATCATAATATGTGTTGGCCATGATACAAGGAGTATCATGGATCATCCATCGGCAATATCCTATAAATAACATTTATTCTTTGCATTTCAGAAACAATGTGGATTAAAATTAATTGATTCCCTTCATTGTCATTTAGAAAGCATCTCTTTAAATTAATGCACCTGTTTAATATTCTATAAATTCTTGCAGTATATCCAAAGTGTATTCTAATGAAGGAGACAACACCTCATTGACTTACTGGGCCTACCTCTCTGATAGGGAAGTGTGTCTGATGCCAGAGACTTCTAATGGCTTCTAGGCTGTGCTGACTCTCTAATGGTGATTTTTTCTACAAATATTTATTAAACATTTAACATGTTCCAAGTTCTAAAAACTGAAGAAAGAATAGCAACAGAATAGCATATAAGATGTTTCAGAGTGTTTTTGGAATATTTTCCTTCTTTGAAAAATATTAGATCTTAGTTCACTTTTATTGAGGTTTGTCCTTTCAGTATTAGCATGTGAAATTATCTTTTGTCTTAGGAGACAAAATACCCTGTGGTTAATCCCTTAAGAAACCAACTGAACAAGTGATAAAGAAATACATTGTTAACAAGGAGATGGGAAAGTAAAGAGAAATAGGATGCTGAGGAAAAGAAGTGAGAAGGACAGGAGGAGCTGCAAAGAGAATTTAAAATAAGGAACTTCAGCAAATAACATGAGCAGAATATATTCATGTGCTCCAAGTAATGAAGGTAGTTAAACTTCAGAACTGTCCATTGTTTGAGAGGACTATCCTACAGCCAATGTTTCGCAACCTTGATTTCTTCATCCTCTACAAAAACAGACTCCTCATCCTTGACCTGGGCCAGCTGGGATCCAAACATCTGCACTTTCACTTAGCCACCAAGGTGATTCTTGTAAAGGCAGCTGACTATGTTTTCTTTTTATCGTGCTTATTTTATGCTTTGAATACTTTTGGAACCAAATCATAGTATTTCTATAAAAATGCAATCTTTCTAAGAAAAAGACAGAAATGGTAATGTATGCCCCAAATTCAATAAATCAAGTAAAACTGGCCATTGGTGTAAAAAAGCATATATTATTTTATGACCTTTAAAGAAAGAAAACAAATGTAATCTAAATAAAAGTTGCCTATAAAAAATTAATAAGACACCTTGATTGCAGACAGCCTCCTGTAGTTACCCTAATTTAAGTCAATTTATGATTTATTTGCCCCTTTCAAATGGGGTTTCTACCTCACCAAAATAAAAGGAAATAAAGATAACTTTAGATTATAAGACATTGCAACCCCCACCCCTTTTTATTGGCAAGGTTCCAGTAGGCCATGACTTCAAGTAGAAATCAGGAATTTCCCCAAAATATCTTAACTCTATAGTAAAGGGTTCATGTAAGATATCCTGGATGAAAGCTTCAGGTATCATATCTGGCCTTGTGATGTACTCTCCCTCAAAGGCATCATGGAGTTGATGCAGAAAGAATCAATAGCCATTTTGGAGCAAGAGTTTTATCTCATCCATGGATGTATCATTGTGTATCCATTAAGCCATCATGCCTTTAGTGGAGCAAATTCCCCTGAAATGTCTAAAAGAACAAATTTGAAATATGATCTCACTCCAGACCATGAGAAATGCACATTCTTCCTTTATACTTCTGAAAGCTCCTGGAGGTTGAGATTACATGTCTGGCTTGTTAATTCTCCGCTCTCATGCCAAATTCTTGGTTTTATCTGGCTTCTCAGTGATCATTCTGGCCATCTCTCTGTTACCCTACATTTTCTTCCAGCCTTTCTGGTCTACTTAATCTCAGTATGTAAATGCAGAATCTTTGTTCCCTGAAGCAAGGGAAATAGAAAGCTATTACAGCAGTAGTTTATAGAGACATATTGAAGTGTGGAGGTTTGGGAAATCATAGCCTAGAATAGGATGCTGCTATTTCTGAGTTTATTCATCATATATTATCATATATAATTTAAAATAATAACCAGGGTTTCCTTTGGGCTTAATCTGCACCCAGGTTGTTGGGCCTACACAGTCTTTACCAAATTCTTTTTCCTAGTTCTATATAGGTTTCTTCTATTCTTGATTATTCTACCCCTTCCATTTCCACTCCAGAAAAAAAAAAAAGCAAATAGACAATAAGTAAAAGCAGTAATAACAAAAATAAAATGCAAAAAGATACACACCAAGAAGAATAGCAGCAATAACAAAAACGACACAGAAAACTTCCTGTCTTTATAATTGCCTATCCCAAAGCTGAAATTATTTCACATTAAGATAATCTTTTTTTACACCAGTGCAAACCAATGTGAACTTTGCAAAGCAATTAATATTGCTGATGTTTGGGGCCTCATTCAAACTCTACCTTAGGTTAAGCTTTTCATACTGAAAGAAACAACATTCTTTTAAAAAGTTATTTTGTTCTGGAGGCCAGAAAGATTGCCCAGTGGTTGAGTACTTGCTTTTTTCCTGAGGACCAGAGTTTAGTTCTTAACACTCACCATTGGGCCACTCACTCTAGCTCTGCAAGATCAGATACTCTCCTCCAGTCTTCATATGGACCATCACCTCTCTCTCTCTCTCTCTCTCTCTCTCTCTCTCTCTCTCTCTCTCATATAAAACATCTCATAAAACATATATAAAATTTAAAAAATTAAAAAATGAGCCAGGCATTGCATCACCCACCTTTAATTCCAGCACTCTGAAGGTAGAAGTAGGCTAATCTCTGTGAGCTGGAGGCCAGCCTGATCTACATAGCAAAGTTCCAGGCCAGCTGGGGTTACAGGGAGACCTTGTCTCAAAAAGACCGAAATAATTAAAAAGAGTCATTTTGCTACATAACAGAAATTATATAATATATCAAACATAGAAATATTTAGAACTTTATTTTAAAATCGTTTATGTTTTGTAGCCACAATGAACAGTTTTTTTTCTTTCTTTTTTTTTTTTTTTTTTTTTTTTTTTTTTTTTTTTTTTTTTTTTTTCAAGATAGGGTCTCCCTGTGGCCCCAGCTGTCCTGGAACTCGCTCTGTAGACCAGGTTGGCCTTGAACTCACAAAGATCTGCCTGCCTCTGCCTCCCGAGTGCTAGGATTAAAGGCGTGCGCCACCACGCCCGGCACAGTTTTTTTCTTATAACCAAGAATATACCAGGAATGATACACAGACAGATGAAGAAAGGTGAACAGAGTACCCAGTAAGCCGGACACTGGATTGCTTTACACATTTGCCAAGTTCCATGGAATTCTCTGGGCTGCTTTTCCTTAGAACCATCTGAAGAACAGTTAAAACTTCCAAAGCATAGGTCTAAAAGCTGCCCAGGTGATTCCAATATGAGAACAGATGGGGTGGGGATTACTTTGTTTTACATTTAATCTTATTTTGAATTATGTCAGAAAACATTTGAATAAATATCCTGCCCTTGCTTTTGGTTTAGTTTTTAGAGAAGCAACAATCATCAGATCTTAGAAACGAATTCTGGAAGAGGCTGTCTATACCAAGTTGTTACTTGTTTTGTTTTTCAGTGATATGAAATAGCATTTTTTTTCTTATGCAATAAGGTTTGGTGATAAATGAATTTAACACTCTCATTCAGCCAAAAAAATGTAATATGTTGAAAACTATATGTTAAAAATAAAATACATGGTATTAAAACATTTACTGCTTCTTTAGAATAATTTTTGTATCATATACTCTGACTTTTAAATAACTTTCTCTAAATATGATTTTTCTTAAATAGTATATATAAATATCTAAAATAGTATATATAAATATCAACTGATAAAAATATTCTAGTGAGTTCATATTTAAGCTCACTAAGATGAGCTTTCAAACCTGGCTTCCAAATTTCCCATTATGATTATTAAATAGAAATAGAAAAAGGTAAAGAGACTGACAAGATTAATGTGTCACAGTCTTAGGCTCATTACCTGTATGAAAAAAGTATTAATTAAACCATTGGGAAGCAGAGTTGCTCTCATTTTATTATGAATGTGAAATGGAAATTATGTTAAAAATGGAAAGAATGCTTTGAGTCAAATATTTTATTCAGCCTTGTCAATCAAGGTTAGTTTGAGGAGTAGCAACTTGATTCAGTAGCTTGGTTCAAGATCCACAAACGGGATAATTTTTGACGTTCTGTAAGAATAGGTTTAGAATGTAATGACAAGCTTTTGTGTGTATTGTAGTTGTATAAGTGAAGAAAAATATCATTCACCTGGCCTGCCTTATTAAGGAAGAATTAGGAGGGTACTAAGATGTGTTGAACAGAAGAATGACTAAGGAAAAGATTGTAACACTGTAAAATGTGATTAATGGTCTGTTATACAACTTTGGACCAAGGTTATTTGGCTTTGGATCGTAAGCTTGAAAATTTGTCCCACGACTTTGCTAATTACCATCTCTATACTTGTTTCTTATCAGTAAAGTGGAAATAAGTTAATACTCATTACATAGGATTTTCAGTAAGTACATTTCTAAAACTATATTTATATATCTAGCTGTATATTTAATGTACTTTCATCATTGTTTGTTGAACATTGCATTAGCTGTGGTTGTAGGGCAATGCATTTATAGTGGCTCTTGGTCTCTTTTTATCCCCCTCCCTTTGTCTGAGTGGGTGTGTGAGTAGTAGTAGTAGTAGTAGTAGTAGTAGTAGTAGTAGTAGAAGTGAAGTATTCATATATGGAAACAATGAAGTTCTGCAGGTAATAGCAGAACAACTGATCTCTGATCTCTCTTGGTAGTTGGAGTTGCCCACACCAGTGAGATTTAAATAATGACTACAAAATTTTTCCATATAGAACATAATAGAGATTAAGTAATTATGGCAAAATAATTCAGACATAACTCTATTAACGTAGTATTTAAACATTCCTGTTTCTCTGACATGGGGATAAGGGCCAACCTATGTCTTGCTCTTATACCCATTAGTCTACAAAGCCCATAATCTGGAAGCTAGGGATAAAGGGAAAATATATTCAGAGCATGTTAATATGAAATCTTGACTGGGCTATGAGAAAAGTTCAAGATAAATTAGAATAAATAAATGAAACATAGCAAAACATTGTCTAATATGGGGCTGTGGGGATAGTGCAGCCATTAAAGGCTGAGGCTAAGAACCGCAAAAAATATAGCAAAACATTGTCTAATATGAAAATATTAAAATTCATAATATTCTAGTATATACTATTCTATATATTCTGAAATATCTAAAATTTTCAAAATTTCAAAACAAGAAAATGTGAAAGTGAGTGTAAATAAAGAATAACCATATATCTTCATTTATTCATCTAAAATATTCTCTTAATATTTGGTCAAATATGAACTTAATGTAGAACTTCTTTGATCTCTATCCTATTTATGATAATTTTCTTTGTTTAGCATGATCTGTAAAATGTATAGATGTATATGCTTATTATTAACTTGGAGTTTGGAGTCACATACTTTCTTAAAATAAAATCAATGAATTTCAGTTCATTTAATTTAAAATTGAGTATACTAACAGTTATTTCTGGTTTCGTGTGGATTACTAAGATTATATATTGGGCTGGAGAGATGGCCTAGCGGTTAAGAGCGCCGACCGCTCTTGCAGAGGACCCGGGTTCGATCCCCAGCACCCACATGGCGGCCGAGAACCGTCTGAGACTCCAATTCCAGGAGAACTCCAGTTCCAGGGGAATCCGAGACCCTCTTCTGACCTCCGCGGCATTGCACGACACGGGTGCACAGACCTGCATGCAGACAGTACATTCATACACATACAGAAATAAATAAAATTAATTAAAAAAAATTAAAAAAAAAAAAAAAAGATTATATGAGTATATATGACTTTTCAGTATATATGACTCCTCCCCCCCAGGGAGGAAACTCCCTTATTGAAGAGCTGTTGCTAGCTGATAGCTGGTGGGGGAGGAAGAATCATTCTCTTATTGAATATATGGCCACTGCTGGATTTCCTGTGCTCCAGTTGATGGCCCTCAAACCATACACAAATGGAGAGCACTGACGAGAGTCAGTGGGCTATAAAAAAAGACATGCTACTGGGAAGTGCTGTGTTAAGGAGATTTGGGGAGAGTTGGAGGGGGAGGCATGGTCATGTTTCATTGTAAATGTGTATGAAATTCTCAAGGATAAAGAAAAATCAATAAAAACAAATCAACAGAAAGTTATAGGAAAGGGGCCCTCTACCTTAATTATTTCATAATGTTCATCTCAATTTTCTCATTTTCTTAGATATACCTCCTCCTTTTAAAAGAGTGAATATTGGGTGTTTATCATCAATCAGAAAATATTCTTGGCACTTAGCTTCTGCTTGAAAACAAGACAGTCATATATTGATCTCCATTTACTTCCACTCTAGTACGATACACAGATTAAAGAAGCAATTATTTTAGTAGGTTCAAATGCTACTGAAATTAACAAAAGAACAGCAGAGAGTTTATTGAATAAATGTAGGGTGATAAAATCTGTCTGAATGATCAGGGAAGGCTTTTCTGAGATTACGATATTTAGAAAGAGATTTGGAACTAGATGTGGGAACTAAAGGGTGTGTTGAAGCAGGCTTAGAGTTGAGTATTTCTGGGGGAAGCAGCAGGGACACTGGACACGTAACTCTAGTTGCTCAATGACCCAAAGAAGTCTACTACAGAGCGTCACAAATTATGGGATGCACAGTTCAACTTAAAATATCAACGCTTTATTATCATTTTTTTTTTCTTTTATGTGAATGAGTATATTGCTTGCATGTATGTAAGTGCATCTGTGCCATGCGATGACCACGGAGGTCAGAAAAGTGTGTTAGATACCTTGGGAGTTACAGATGATTGTTAGCTGCCAAGTGGATCCTGGGAATTGAACCTGGGTCTTCTGTAAGAGCAACCAGTACTCTTACCCTCTGAGTCATCTTTCTAGCCCCCACTGATGTATTTTTTAAATAAAATATGTTTCCAGTAATTTTTTTAAAATTCTGGCCACCATAGATGGGAATACAACAATTAAGAGAAAACGATGTACAACGATGGAAGAGAAAGAGGTCAGGAAAGGGTAATTTCTTTATTTGTAAAACAGAGAGCAAAATAAATAAAGGAATAAAAACAAACATGCTGAGATAATAAAACAATGGGGAATGAAAATGTATGAAAACACAAAACATATATAGATGATACACTGTAAGAATTAAATGAAAATTTAAAATATAAAAATAGGGGTGGAAATATAGCTCAGTGAGCTTGCTTAACTTGCACAAGGTTTTAAGTTTAATTTTGACTTTCAGTCCTGAAAAATATTAGTCAAATAAAATAAAGATATCAAAAATAAATTATTTTAACACAAATATAACATTAATGTTTAAATATTAAAAACACAGCAGAAGTGAAATGCTTAATAGGAGGCTTGGAGAATAAAGATAGTAACAGAACATAAATACACAATAGGTATGTAACCCAGATAGGTGAGCAAAATTTAAGATTCTGAGAGAGAATACAAAAGGAAAACAGATCAGCCAATGATGAGAACACAGAAACAGAGGCACCCCAACAGCAAACAGGGAGAGTGGGGGAGAAAATCACCAACACAAGGTTTTTCCCCTTCAGTCCCTCTTTTTTTATTGAGGTTTTGTGCATTTCATACAGCTTTTCTTATCAAATTTAGACTCATTCCCCCTTCCTTGCCCTNTTTATGCAGAAGTTTACTGTTTGGGGCAGAACTTTACTTTTTCTTTTTTTAAAATTTTTATTCATTTTCGTATGTGTACGAATGCACTGTCTGCATGCAGGTCTGTGCACCCGTGTCATGCAATGCCACGGATGTCAGAAGAGGGTGTTGGATTCCCCTGGAACTGGAGCTAAAGATGGCTCTCAGCTACTATGTGGGTGCTGGGGACCTAACCCGGGTCCCCTGCAAGAGCAGTCGGTGCTCCTAACCTCTAGGCCATCTCTCCAGCCCCCAGAACTTTACTTTTTTCAATCAGTTTTTTGACCCAGTCTTTTTTGTTGTTGTTCCTTCCAATTTGTATTGCTCCAAAATATGCATATATAGATGCCACACATATACCAAAACTATAATGTCTGAAAATAAACTATATGTTAATTTCCAAAACATGTTTAGGAATTCACATTTTGACAGTTAGAGTTGTATGCAGGTAAAGAAAACATATTATTTTACACTCACATTACCTAGCAAGTTGATGACTAACATCAGGTATTATATTTACTAAAGAAGAAAGAAAGAAAAGAATTATTCAGTTTGCCTTACAAATAGAGATTTATTGTTAGCATCCACAAATAAGGGACATCATACATCGTTTGTTTTTCTGGGACTGTGTTACTTTGCTTAGCATAATGGCTTCTATTTCCATACAACTGCCTTCAACCAACACAAGAATTTTTTTAATGAATAATTTTATTGATTGCAAATGTCTTTCAGATGACTCAAAGCACTCTATTAAGAAAACTCAAGGAATCAACAGCAAGAAACTACAAACTTCCAGCAAGAGATAGAAAACTAGGCAGAAGAACATAAATGAGAAAGAATCTGAATAAGTTAAGTGGAATCAAAATACAAATAGAGTTTTCAACAACCACTTTAACTTAGAGCTCAATGACACAGTGTCTTTGCACTGTGAAGCACAAGTCTTTTCAAACTATAATATTATTGTTAGACATTGGCATAAACTGGTAGGGCAGAACAAAGCTATTAAAACATTCAAGCTTCAAAAACTTACTTGCCGCCCACAATTTCTCACTGGGCTGTTACAGGTGATGCTCTATTGAAAAAGAAGATAAGTTACCTGATAGTTCATTAGAATTAGAAAGTCAAGGTACACAGAAAAATGTATGCCTTTCTGACAGGAAATGTCAAGAGAAGTGTAAAGATCATGCCATATAGAGTTCAGAAGGGAGGTGGAACCAGGCATATTTGTCTATCCGCCAGACTGGAGAAAGTCAGTTTGTTGTTGGAGATAGTCTCCAAGAAGCAGAAACTTAAAGAATATCTGATACATCCCACAACCACAATGTAGTTTAGACAGTTGGAAAAGAGTTTGCGATACATAGGAAACAACCATGCTTTGATGAGGTAATTACCATTTTCAGATAACAAAGTATCTAAGAAATTTCTGCTTCATTCAGAATGAAGAAGTAAGATACATTTAGTATGTGGAGCTCTAGAAGATAAAGCCAAAGGACTATCTAATAGACTTGGGAATACTTAGCTTGGACATGGAAAATGAGAGGGGAAGACACCAGTATACTGTGTGCACATATATGAGCAGCAAATGGGGCAGAAGAACTTGAGTGCTCAATCCATCCTGAATCCAAGCACACAGGTACAAATTTGATGAATAAAATAATTTAAAAATCTCTTGTGGGTAGACAAAGTAGGGTGGTGTGGAATGTGACAAACAACACCAGAGAAGAACAGCGCATGTGTTCTCTTTGTAAACAAATAGATAAGGATGACCCTGGTGAGCTGAGTAATGTGTCTGGTTAAATCTCTGAAGCTCAAATTAAAAAAAAAAAAGTAGTCACGAGTTTAGAAACCAGGAGTTCTGGGCCTGGGTGTTAGCATATGGAATGGAATATAATGGAGAGACAATGAATAAATCAGTTGTTCTATTTGTTCAATACATTGTCTCCACTTTCTGTACCGTGATCTTACCCCAGCTTTCTCTGCCTCTGGCCTCTTTTCCAGGGACCGGTTTCTGTAGGCTTCAAGGTGATATTTCCTGATGTCTTGTTGTTCCCATTTGCTCCTCAAGAGGACATTGTGTCTTTAAATTTCATCAGCACATATATGTTTACTGGGTTCACTTATTCTGAACTTAATGAAGTCTATTATCTACTTTATTAAATTTTAATACACTGTCTCCCCACTAGTAGCAAGTATATTAAAAAATGCTAACACAATGTGTAAGTTAAGGAAAACTAATGATTGGAAATTAGGTCGAAGGTGAGAATTTACACTGAATATAGAATAAGGTATAAACCGATTCCTGGAAGATGCCAAGATCTAAGTTTTAGATGGAGGAGCACCAAGGAAATATTTAGAGTCACTGAAGCCAAGGGAAGAGAATTGCAAAAGAGAAAGAAGCTATTAGGAAAACTGATAGGAGGCCATTTTCAATGGAGTAGGACTTGACTATAGTATTGATACATTTTTTCTTTATTGGTCTTTTTGAGTCCTATAGCCCCAGCTGGCTTGGAACTCACTATGTAGACCAGGATGGCCTCCAACTCACAGAGATCCACTTGCCACTGCCTCCCCAGTGCTGGGATTAAAGGGGTTTGCCACCATGCAGGGCTGGTATTGATAAATTTTTAGTGCAAGTTCAGTAGAGAAAAGGAAGTACTGATGAACTTAAATGATCCTGTGGTAGAATCATTTTCTTTTTTAAAAATTATTTATTTATTTATTATTTTTTATGTGTATGAGTGTACTGTCTGCATGTAGGTTTGTGCACCCATGTCATGCAATGCCACGGAGGTCAAAAGAGGGTGTCGGATTCCCCTGGAACTGGAGTTAAAGACAGTTCTCAGCTGCCATGTGGGTGCTGGGGATCGAACCCAGGTCCTCTGCAAGAGCAGTCGGCGCTCTTAACCGCTAGGCCATCTCTCCAGCCCAGAATCATTTTCTTTGTACTCTCTCTTTAGATATTTTAAGGTCCTACACAAATAGTCAATGCTTTACATATCCGAGGGTCATAGAATTTAGTTTAAAATGGGATATATAATCCATATATTTGAATTTTCTAACACTTGTAATTGAACATAAATAGAGCTTGTGACATCATTTTGTGTAAGCATATACACATAACAATAATTGACTATTTTATATTGTATTTGTTTTTTTTTTTTTTTTTTTTTTTTTTTTTTTTTTTTTTTTTGAGACAGGGTCTCCTTGCAGCCCCAGCTGGACAGGAACTCTCCATGTAGGCCAGGCTGACCTTGAACTCTGCCTCCCAAGAGCTGGGATTAAAGGCATGCACCAACACGCCTGCCTTGTTCTTTATTTTTTAAAGAATAAAAAACATTCTTTATTAGTATTTACAGAAAGCTACAGGATAAAGAAATATTCAAATAATGAAAAATTTGACTTAAAATTCATATTTCCCAGTAAGGTAAACATATCCTCATGGAGTTGCATATGGGCACTGCCTATTAAATAACTTTTGTTTCATGAGGGATTTTCACTGATGAGAGTTGAGCAATGCATTAGCATTCTTTATTCTTGTTTCACTATGTTCTGTGAGCCTTAGGTACAAAGGTTCCATTGTAGATGTGTCATTTAGGGTTAGGCATCTCATAGGTTTAATCTCTGTGTGTAACCAGTTGTGGAACTCTGTAATAGTCTCCATATGTTGCAAAAGAAGCTTTTCAATGAGTGGTAAATGGGATAACTTGTCTGTAGATATAAGGATCCATATTTAGCATATAGTAAGAAATTACATTTGTCTAGGGATGTGACAGCCTTAGGATTTTCTTTAAGATCTATGACTTGTCCATGCATATATATTTAGCTACATTTACAATTCACATGAGTTTCCTCCCATCAAGTGGGCTTATTAGGTAGCTTTTGATTACCCCCAAGATAAAAGTGCCACTATTTCCCCCAATATAGTTTGCTGTGTTAATCATTGATTTGGATAGAGAAGAGTTGGATCCCCCTGAGCTGGAGCTCAGGTGGCTGTAAGGCACCTAGTATGAACACCGGGAACTGAATTCATGTTCTCTGAGAGAGCAGTACCTCCTCTTAACACTGAGCCATTTCTTCATTCCCCTAACCTATTTTAAAAGATCTACAATATACTGCATTTTCTTATATTTTGACCAAATAAGTTTGCTTCATTGATATCTTGCTAACTAAATGTTTGCTGTTATATTAGTCAGGGTTCTCTAAAGAAACAGAAGTAACAGGACGAATATATAACTATATACAATTTATTGATTTGCTCACATGACAGAGTTCAAGGAGTCCAACAGTAGCTGCACCACACTGGAAAGGCCGAGCGAATCCAGGGAATTGCTCAGTCCACAAGGCTGGATGTCTCAGTAGTCCCAATCTAGTGCTGAAGGCCCGAATGGATTCCAGGAGATCTGCTGGTCTCAGTACACGCTGGGATCCGAAAGGTTGATCACAGCAGCAAGACAAACTCACCAGATGAGAGAGGCAAGCCGCAGGAGAAAAGGGACCAGCTCCTTCTGTCGTGGCCTTTTATATTGCCTGCAGGCAGAAGGTAACTCCCACATTTGGGGTGGGCAATCCGGGTTGAGGTGGTCCAATCCAAACATCCTTTTTCTCTTATTTGTTCCTTAGTTCAGTCACGCTGATACACAGAATTAACCATCACAGCTGTTTTGTGTGGCAAAGTGCAATTTCAGTTTAAAAATGATAATATGCACAGAGCTTCCCAGGACAACTGAAGCACAGAATACCCCCCTATCCCCACCAAGCAGAATTGATTGTTGAGGGAGTGTCCAAGTGCGACCACAATAGTGATTTCAGGGCACAAGGTGAGGCCATCACCAAGCCCTTGAAACAACCTAGAGAAACTGGCTGGCAGGAAGCAGAGTGAGGATAGTGCTCAGCAGGGAACCAACTGGGTTGTTCCCTACACAGTTTTTGGAAAACCTTCAGAATAGAAAGGGAAGAGTGAGTTAGACTTCCAATATATAACAAAAATTGAAAGCCTGAAACCTAGGTAAGTCAACACTCCATAAAAAAGGAGAAAACAAACAAACAAACAATGAAGGCATTTGAAGGAGGCAAGCAAAGCAAGCCTTCAACACAGTGAAGAAATACTTGGGATTCGCATCAGAATACAAACAGAAAGAAACCCACATGCCTAGGGCACAATGAAGGAACAACATGGGAAAAGTGCAGAATAATTCCTCACCAAGTTCTACCAACCCTGTGGGAGATTCCTAAGGTGAGATCTCCCTGGACTTCAGCCAGTGTCCAAACAATAAAGAGGAAAGTCTGCTCATGCTACAAAAAGGGAAGCCTGGTCTAGCAAGACCTGACTTTGTCCTTGAGTGGATGGAACTGTAAGTGAAAAGCCAAAATGAGCCAGGGGCTCCCTCCCCTATCCAAAACCTGAATGATCCCTGAGAACCAGACCTTCAACCGACCTTGAGAAAACAAAACAACCTTGGTTAATCTAAGCTAACTGCATGGCCTTAAACATCCAAAAGGAAAGTATAATCAGAAATAAAGAATTAGTAAGGCCTGAGAAATTGTACTTCAGGTATAAAACTTGAGATCTTAGTAAAAAGACGAGTAAAAAAAAACCCCAAAACAGCACAATTGTTTTGCCTATCTTACTGGAAATTGCAGCTACCTTGTGGCTGCCACTGCTTTTGCCAACCGTCAAATACATGAGACACAGCTTTTCAATCTTCTGATATGGACTGAAGATGCATGTTTCTCCAAGAATCCTCCAAATCTTCAGTGCCAGATGGGGACTGCTGAGACATCCACCTTGTAGACTGAGCTACTAATGAGGTTTCAGCCTCTTCAGAGTATAGATTGCCATTGTTGGACTACCCAGGCTGTATCACGGAGACCAGTACAGGAAGATCAAGACAGGATGTGGTATTTACTGGACTTCATTTGGTGACCATGGGAAGGGAAAACCCCAGTGTGGAGCACAAGGTCAGAAATGATGGTGGTTTGGGCTTGCCAAGGAGGAGCCTTCAAACATGACATCTTTATGCCTAATAAAGAAAAAAAAATCATAAGCTGAAGATGCTAAAACCTATGACATATGTGGCATGCATATACATATGTTTTGGAGTGATGCATATTGGAGAGAATAACAACAACAACAATGGCAGAAGGACTGGGTCAAAGAACGGACTGAAGCAGTGAACCTCTGCTTCAAACGGTATACTTCTGCATCAAAAAATTTGAAAGAGACTGAGAAAAAGATGAAGGACATGTTTGGCAGAATGTGTGAGCTCTGACGGGGTAGGGGGGCAAGGAAGGGGGCATGGGTCTAGATTTGATTGGAAATTTTCTATGAAATGCACAAAGCTTCAATAAAAATTGGCTTTAAAAAAAGAATTATAATGTGAGATAAGTTGGCTCAAGAAAAAAATATATATGCTAAAGTCTCCTTAAGCTATGCACTTAAGCAAAATATATTAACACAGGAGCTCTGACATCAACAATGGATTATTCTACCAAGGAGATATTGGCCAGGGGATCCAAGCCCCCACAAAAGGTAAAGGCTCCTTGCCTCCAAACTGGGATATCTGCAGGAAGAGACACGATAAGGCCCTGCTGTTGAAGACCTGATATAAACATGGGAAAGATATATGGAGACCGCACTTGTAAGTGTACAGATGGTCTCTGGAATGCCAGAGAGTGTTACGAAAGGCCACTAAACCAATAAAGCAAATATAGGTCTCCTTGAGTCAAGCAAGACTCCTCCGTCAGCACCAGCTACACCTCATCTGCCTGGAAATATTGTGCAGCAGTGGCAGCCATATGTCTGTATATCCCAAATCTAATTGGCTATTAGTTTTCTCCTTGGAGGAATAACCCACGGCTGATGCCACAAGCTTACATCCTCTAATGGTTAGGAGATGTTATAAACCACACGAAGACCCTGTCATACTTAACAGAAGAAAATGTAATTCATGGATTAACATACCATCCAAACATCTGTGTCTATACCAAAGTAACCTACCATAACAATTAGTACTGTTTAAATACCTATGTATCTAATTGCAAGTGCTTCATTAGTAGGATCGAAAGGTTATGCCTGGACAAACTGTCAGCCCATGAAAGAAAACAGCCAGAATTGACTAGAGACCAAGACAACAGCTCCAGAGAAAGTAGACTGTTTTGCTTCTCATCCACCTGTGCCCCTTTTCTAAGCCTACTGAACAATCTGTGGAAGAGGGGGCACGGTAGAATGTAAGGGCTACGATTGGGGTGAATGGTGAAACTACAACAATATAGACTGGACACTCATTTGATCAACTTGATTGAACACACAAGCCCCCACTGCTAGATGGTGGGACCCATGAGCTGTGTGGGTTTGGGCGCAACTGCTTGCAAATTGATTTTACATGAAGGATGCTTGTACTCACAAATTATCACTTATTGTTAAAAAATGAAAACAAAACAAAACAAAACAAAATAAAAAAAGCAGAGAAAGATGCAGAAAAGTTACGGCAGAATGCATGATCTGGGATGGGTGGGGTGGGGTGGGGGGAAGGGAAGGGGATATATGCCTGAACTGAATTGGAAAATGATGTATGAAATACACAAAGCATCAATAAAAAAAAAAGACTAAAATGAAAGAAAAAAATACAGCATTACTTGAGCTCAATATCTTACTATTTGTCAATCCTCTATGCAAGAACTTTACTTTCAGTTTTGCATGTGTAATAATCGTACATAGAAAAACCAAAATTTTTAAATAAATCAAAATGGAAGCAAGTTCTAAAGAATTATTTTCAAATTTGGAAAGCCACAGAATCACATTTCTTTGCTGAACCAGCAAGGACAGAATGGAATCTTATCAGGGTCTGTAAGTATTCAGGTCACAGTGCTTTAGTGGTCACTTGAGACCCTTCTGTTTGATCAGTCTTGGCCTGTTTAAAAATCTTTACTTTTCCTCTATGTACATTAGAAGGATACTTAGCAACCTTCTGGTTGTAATATTTTGAAACCCTTGGGTCACTTTCAGTGAATATCAATTCAAACAGCATTCGTATTAAGGTTGATTTACAGCTTTTCATTAAAGTCAGGAATAACACAGGGCTTTTTATGTATAGGCAAATCATTCCAATCCTTCCTTTTTTAATTTCCCTACCAAATTTCTTCCCACAAATTCTAAAATCCTGTGACAGTGTTTAGTACCCCTTATATGTAAAGTCTTTTGTATATGTACTTTAGGACAATTGGAAAGGAGTGTTATCCTAATATATTTGAAGCATTCCTAGGGACAGTTACTCTATTTGTTTAGCTGATTCAGAAGAGACAAGAAACCAGCCATTTATGAGAGTTGCTCACTTGATCACTGCTAGTTCAGTCTTTATAATTTCAGCACATAACAAAGCAAAGACTCTTGAAAATGAAGAGAGACATTATGAATATTTTCTTCAAATCAGCCTCAAACAATGAAGAGGGAATAATATTTATTTTTATTTACAGATAAATGAGAAGCTAAACGTATAGTAAGGTCATATTATGTTAACTACATGCAGCTAGATCTTAATTGATCTTAATCTAAAGGAGAGAAATGCTTATGGAGAAGTAGAAACCACAGGGCATAATAAAAAGAGCAAAAGTGAGGCATGGTGGTACACGCTAGTGTTCCCAGCACTCAAAATGCTGAGACATGCACAGCTGATGCCAGACTGGGATATATAATGAATTCTGGCCTAGGCTTTCTATTGAGAATAACCACATGAACAAAACAAAAAGAAAAGGGAGATAAAAGATACATAAACTCATGCAGGTCTTGCATGACTTTGGTGCGACCTTTGACATCACTTCTCAGACAACTTCATCAGGAAAAGGAGAGGCTTGAACTAATTAACTTCATTATCTCATACACTGAAAGAGACTCTCCTACTCTCTTCATGCACTCTGAATATCTCGTGAACTCTGAATATCTTTCTGGTGAGAATATTCCTCTTAAAAATAGTTCAGTGGTTCATAGATATAACTCTAAAGAACAGACTTTTTTGGTATTTTTGAAACAGGGTTTCCCTTTAGTCCCAGCTAGCCTGGAGCTCACTCTGTAAACTAGGCTGGCCTTGAGCTCACAGAGATCTGCCTCCTGAGTGCTGGGATTAAAAGCATGCACCATCACGCCCGGCTAAGAACAGACTTTTAAAAAGCAGCCTTCCATGATGATTTAATAGGGTACAGGGAGACCTTGTCTAAAAAAGAACAACAAAAAAGTGCTATTCTTTTAACCTCAAAACTATCCTGACTGAATGTTTAAAATATACAGTAGGACCCATATTTTAAACTTCTGGAATAATATTTGCAGTTATTTTCTGTTTCTAATGTTTTTATAGTGAAAAATACTTTTCTTCACTGAATTTCATCACTTTTGCACAGAGTGTCATCAAATTTAAATAGAAGAAAAGAAAAAAAAACTTTTAAAATAAGGTTTTAGAGGTAAGTAGAAAGTTAGTGATTCAGTTAAATATTTTTATTAATTGCAATAAATGAATCTGTGAGATTTAGAAAAAATTTTTATGAGACTCATACTAATAGTAAGACATTTCTAATCAGATTTATAGCAAAGGGCAGAGTGTGATTTATTGTCATAAAATGTCTAATTATAAAGAATTCATTTTTGCAGGAAATTTATTCAGATCAATGTGTGTTCAGCCTGTACAATGTCCCTTCTGAAAAATGTTACAGTTTCACTACAGCCTCCTCTACCACAAAGCTGCTGTACTGATAGATCTCATGCTGTGCTGTGTATAGCAGTAGGATCTTGGAACTATTACCTCTGCTCTATAAATCACAATTGTTTTTAATCAAAGAACATTAAAATGAGATGGTTGGCTCTGAGGGATAATTTAGCTTAAAAGAGTATTATTGGGTTAAAAAAGAGCAAACTCCCTTATATTTAGAATAGATACACTTAGATATTATAGGGCACATTGCATTGTGTATGTCAAAATTTGGATCATAAATCAGTCTGGGAAAAATTAATTCTACTAGTAAAGGTAAGGAGAATGATTCTACATTTACAGCAGGAGGAGAATACACTAGCTATGCAGGGTAACACATAGGTCCTATCCCTGCAGTTGTGCTTTGAGCAAATTTATCAGTTCTATCAGCAGCCCCCAATCTAGGAAGCATATGGGAAAGAAAGGAATATTGCCATAGTGCTAAATCTGCCTTTAGGAAATTATGATAGCTATTACATTTTCCAAATAGTTGACTTTTTAAAAATTCAAATAGTTTATCATTCTGCAGATAGTAGCAATTCTGTTTAATCTCCATTAATTGTAAAAATAGATAAGTCCAAATGTTTTCATGTATATGAAATCAAAACAACATTTACATACAAAAATATTTTGAGACACTCTCCATGCCCAGCTGCCCAGGTTGGTTTGTGCCATGCAGGCCGTCGGCGGGAGGCCCCCAACACTAGGACCATAGAAAGGAACTGTGTGCATGAATAGAAGGTCAGCTGGGGTGCACAATCTCCATGCCAGCCGCTCAGCTGCCCAGATGGGGACCGGTGCTAGGGCCGAAGGATTCCCCTCTCCATCCACTCAACCCCGTCAAGCTACTGTTACTGAGGTGGGAAGTATAAACGGCTGGTGCTGTGGTTTAATGCTGTTGGGATGATCCAGCAGTGTCAGTGTTTTGCATAGCCAAAACAGAGGAAGAAACCAACAGGAAGCAAACTGAGTGACCAACCAGTCCTCCATATTAACATTTGAGATTAGCAGCAAACAAATAAACAAACGGGGGAAAAAACAACAACAGCACCAACAAAATACACATGCCAAAAATACAATGGAAATGGAACAACAACAATATGGGAAAAGCTCAAAATAAATCCCCACCGAACTCAACCAATTCTGCGGAAGATCCCAACAATGAGATCTACCTAGAAGGGAACCAATATATCAACCTTAGAAGAACAATTGTAGGCATATTCAAAGATTATAAAGAACAAATCAGAGAACTAAAGGGAGAGAACAAAAACACTCATGAAGGAACTAGAAGGAAAGAATGATAAACTAAAAGAAGAGATTGATAAACTCAGAAAAGAACTAGAGGAAGAGAAATACAAACTGTAAAGAACTAGAGGGAGAGAATGACAAACTCCAGAAAGAGTGGAAACATTGAAAAGTTCTCAATCTGAAAGGAAAAAAGAAACTGACCAGCAAAACAAGGAGCTACAAGAAAAGAATGAAAAGATCCAAAAGGAAGTGGAAATACTGAAGAAATCACAGGATGAAATGAAAAAGGAATTTGAACATTTATCCAATCAGCAGGAAAGGATGGGAAAAAGCCTCAGAAGCAGAATGGAAGAAGCAGCAAAAAGAATATCAGACATACAGGATAATACAGTGCAGCTAGAAACCTCAAGTAAAGATTATGAAAAATTTTAAAAAACACAAGAGTGGAACAACCAGGAAATGTCGGACACTATGAAAAGACCAAACCTCCTCATCATAGGGATAGAGGAAGGAGAGGAATCCCAAGAGAATGGTATTGATCAGATCTTCAACAGAATAATAGAAGAAAACTTCCCCAAACAGAAAAAAAGACAAACCCATAGAAATACAAGAAGCACATAGAACACCAAATAGACAAGACCAGAAAAGAAATTCCCCATATCATAGCCTAGTTAAAACACTAAATGCTCAAAACAAGGACGAAATACTGAAAGCCCCAAGAGAAAAATAACAAGTTGCATATAAGGGGAAACCCATCAGAATCACACCTGAGTTTTCAGTGCAAACCATGAAAGCTTGAAGAACATGGAATAAATTATTCCTAGTACTAAATGACTTCAGATGCCAACCCAGATTATTATACCCAGCAAAAATGTCAATAATAGTTGAAGGAGAAAGAAAAATCTTTCATGACATAAACAAAATGAAAGAACACATGTCAAAAAACCAACACTTCAGAAAATACTAGAAGTAATTCAAAGAACAGAGGAAAGGAGCACCTATCCTTAAGCAAACCAAGAGAGAAATTATCAAAAGCATAACACAATAAATAAATACCTAGACCAAGAATGCAAACAAAAAATAAGTTGAAAGGAAACAGCACACATATCTCAATAATAACCTTAACTATTTAGGTTAAGGTCTAAACTCCCCAACGAAAAGACATACACTGGGAGAATGGATTAGAAAACAGAATCCATCTATATGCTGCCTCCAAGAAACCCATCTCACCCTCAAGGACAGACAGCACCTTAGAGTGAAAGGATGGAAAAAAATATTCCAAGCAAATGGTACCAAAAAGCAAGCAGGAGTGGCTATTCTAATATCAGACAAAATAGTCCTCAGAGTAAAATTAATCAGAAAAGACAAAGAGGACCATTATATCCTTATCAATGGAACAATTAACCAAGAAGATTTCACAATCTTAAACATTTATGCACCAAACTCTGGTGCACCGAACTTTATAAACACAATTCTTCAGGGCCTCAAGACACAGATTAATCCCAGTATACTAATAGTGGGGGACATCAATACCCCACCGAGCTACCTGGATAGGTCAAGTGGACAAAAAATAAACAGAGAGACATCAGAACTGAACAATATAATACACCAAATGGACCTCACAGATATCTACAGAATATTTCATCCAAACACCAGAGAATATACTTTCTACTCAGTGCCCCATGGGTCATTTTCCAAAATTGATCACATACTGGGACACAAAAGAAACCTCAACAAATACAAAAGGATTGAAATTATTCCATGCATTCTATCAGACCACAGTGGAATAAAGCTCAATTTATTATTAACACCAGGGTAAGCTCTACTAACTATAAGAACACATGGAGTCTAAACAACACAATAATGAACAATGAGTGGGTCAGAGAAGAAATAAAGAATGAAATAAAAGCATTCTTGGAACTAAAAAAATGACAATACAACACAACAAAACCTGTGGGATACATTAAAGTCAGTCCTAAGAGGGAAATTTATAGTCCTAAGCGCACACGTTAAAAAAACAGAAAGAGAACAAGTAAACGATCTAACACTGCAGCTAAAAACACTTGAAAGACAACAACAAATGAATGCTAAACACAACAGACAGGAAGAAATAACAAAAATCAAAGAAATAGAAACAAAGAAAACAATACAAAAAAAAAAATCAATGAATCCAAAAGCTGGTTCTTTGAAAAGATAAACAAAATAGACAGACCTTTAGCCCAGTTAACCAAAAGAATGAAAGAGCAACTCCAAATCAATAGCAATTGTGATGAAAGGGGAAACATCACAACAAATAAAGAAAAGATCCAGACAATCATATGAGAATAGTTCAAAAACCTATACTCTACTAAATTTGAAAACCTAAGAGAAATGGATGAATATCTGAAATCCTGGGATTTGCCAAAGCTTAACCAAGAAGAGATTGACAGCTTAAACAGACCCATAACACTTGAGGAAATTGAAGATGTGATAAAAAGCCTCCCAACTAAAAAAGGCCCAGGCCCAGATGGCTTCACAGAAGAATTCTATAAAATATTTAAAGAGGTCTTAAAACCATTACTTCTCAAAATTTTCAGAAGGCTAACAGAAGGAAATATCCCAAATTCCTTCTACGAAGTCAGCATCACTCTAATACCAAAACTAGGCAAAGACACAAACAAGAAAGACAACTTTAGACCCATATCATTGATGAACGCAGATGCAAATATTCTCAACAAAATACTTACAAATCACATACAGACCCACATAAAAAAGATCATCCATCATGACCAGGTTGGATTCATACCAAAGATGCAGGGATGGTTCAACATATGTAGATCAATAAATATCATAAAACACATAAATGGACTTGAAGACAAAAACCACACAATCATCTCAATTGATGCAGAAAAAGATTTCGACAAAATCCAGCATCCCTTCATGATTAAAGTCTTAGAGAGAATTAGACTGGAGGGATCATTCCTCAATGTAATCAAAGCCATATACAAGAATCCCACAGCCAACATCATCCTAAATGGAGAAAAGTTGGAAGCATTCCCTTAAAGGCAGGAACGTGGCAAGGCTGTCCACTATCTCCACTCTTCTTCAATATAGTGCTTGATATGCTTGCTAGGACAATAAGGCAAGAAAGTGAAATTAAAGGAATATTACCTGGAAAAGAAGAAGTAAAACTATCCCTTTTTGCAGATGATATGATAGTTTACCTAAGGGATGCTAAAAACTCCACCAGAAAACTCTTAGAAACAATCAAAAGTTTCAGTAAAGTGGCAGGATAGAAAATAAACCTAGGGGCTGGAGAGATGGCCTAGCGGTTAAGAGCGCCTACCGCTCTTACAGAGGACCCGGGTTCGATCCCCAGCACCCACATGGCAGCTGAGAACCGTCTGAAGCTCCAATTCCAGGAGAACTCCAGTTCCAGGGGAATCCGAGACCCTCTTCTGACCTCCGTGGTGTTGCACGACACGGGTGCACAGACTTGCATGCAGACAGTACATTCATACACATACAGAAATAAATTAAAAAATTAATAAAAAAAAGAAAATAAACCTAGAAAAATCAGTAGCCTTCCTTTACACCAACAATAATCAACTGGAGAAGGAATATAAGGATACCTTCCCAATCACAATAGCCTCAAAAAAATACCTAGGAATAAACCTAACCAAAGACACCAAAGACCACTACAACAAAAAATTTAAAACTGTGAAGAAGGAGATTGAAAATGATATCAAAAGATGGAAAGACCTCCCATGCTCATGGACTGGAAAAATTAATATAGTAAAAATGTCCATTCTACCCAAATTAATATACAGATTCAATGCAATCCCAATCAAAATCCCCATGAGCTTTTTCATAGACTTAGAAAAAAAATCCTTAAATGATTATGGAAAAAGAAAAGACCCGGAATAGCTAAAGCAACCCTGAGTGAAAAGTGCAATACTGGGGGGATTACATTACTAGACTTCAAGCTATATTACAGGGCTATAGTCATAAAGACAGCCTGGTACTGGCAAAAAAACAGAACCATTGACCAATGGAACAAAATTTAAGATCCAAACTTGAGCTCATATAACTTCAGCCACCTCATATTTGACAAAGGGGCCAAAAAGTCTCAATGGAGGAAAGATAGCATCTTCAGCAAATGGTGTTGTCAAAACTGGATCACCATTTTTAGAAGAACAAAATTAAACCCCTACCTCTCATCCTGTACAAAAATCAACTCCAAGTGGATCAAAGATCTCAACCTGAAACCTGAAACCCTGAAGGTGATAGAAGAAAAAGTCAGCAGCAACCTACAAGACATAGGTATAGGAAAAGACTTTCTAAATCAAACAGCAGCTGCACAGGAAATAAGGACAACAACTGACAAGTGGGACTTCATCAAACTCAAAAGCATGTGTACAGCTAAAGAAACAATCAAGGAAGTGAAGAGAAAACCCACAGAGTGGGAGGAAACCTTCACCACTGATACGACAGACAAAGCATTAACATTCAGAATATATAAGCTACTTAAAAAACAAAGAAGTAAGAAAACAAATGACCTACTCAAACGATGGAGTAAAGAGCTGAACAGAGACTTCACCAGTAAGGAAGTAAAGATGTCTGAGAAACATCTTAAAAAGTGTTCAACCTCATTAATAGTTAAGGAAACGCAAATTAAAACCACACTAAGGTATCATCTTACTCCAATAATACTGGCCAAGATCAAGAAAACAAAAGACATCAAATGCTGGAGAGTTTGTGTGGAAAGGGGAACACTAATCCACTGCTGGTGGGAATGTAGACTTTTACAACCACTGTGGAAAGGTGCGTGGGGAACTCTTAAAACAATCAAAATGAGCTTACCACCTGACCCAGCCATACCACTCCTGGGTATATACTCACAAGATGCATCCTACTGCAAAGATACATGCATGGCTATGTTTATTTCAGCTCTCTTCACAATAGCAAAGACCTGGAACCAACCCAAATGCTCCTCAGCTGATGACTGGATAACAAAAATGTGGTGCATCTACACAATGGAGTTCTATGCAGTAGTAAAGAAAGATGGAATCATGAGCTTTGCTGGCAAATGGATGGAACTCAAAGCAATTACACTAAGTGAAGTTAACACAGGCCCAGAAAAAAAAAAAGGTGAATGGTTTCCCTCGTTTGTGGATTCTAACAGCAAATCCCCAGTTGGCAGGCAAACTGAGCAACTTTATTATTATATTTCATTGTATCTGAAAGCAACTGTGCTATTACAATGTGAATCTATAAATGGGCTCTAGAATTTTCCTACCACTTATACTCACACATTGTAATTACCATGTATAGATGGAGGATATGTAGTCATATTCTAAAAAAAGTGTAAAGTTATACGAGTTTATACCTGCATGCAAATTTACTGTTAAAATGTGAATCTCTAAATGTGTTTAGGAATCAACATATAGTTTATCTTCAGAATTTTTAATTTTGACTTATGTGTAGAGTGTATGTACGCATATTTTGGAATAATATAAAATAAAGCAAAACATATTTTGAATGTGTGTGTGACACAGATGAATGAGACATGTTTTATTTTATCTGTAGACAATTATGAATTTGAAGTTTTCAGTAATGCACAGTTCACAGCTCTTAAGCTAGTGATTTCCCATCATTTCTCCATTGTAACAGACTCAGAATATTAAGTCCTGTTTGCTACTTTCTGTGGAATATTAGAAACATAAAATAGGGCATTATTACTTTACATGAGTCATTCAAGCAAGCTAACAATTAAATCAGTAATTAAAAGAGCTGTTTAAATTTTAACAGTACAGTGTGCTATGCACTATTTCTAGTCAGTTGCTTATACCCATTTTCTATGGCCGAAGACCGCATGTGGTAGTCTAGCATTTGAGACTAGTATATTTTTTGGCCTCTCAAATATACTGTCATTTAAAAGATAAGTATAAGCTGGGAGTGGTGGTGCATGCCTTTATCCTAGCACTCAGGAGGCAGAGGCACAAACAACTCACTTTGTGAGTTCAAGGCCAGCCTGGTCTACAGAGCAAGTTCCAGGACAGTTGGGGCTACAGAGAGAATGTGCCTCAAAAAGATCAAAAATTAAAAAAAAATAAATAAAAGTTAAGTATATATTGTCTCCTTTTCTGTTTTTCAACAGTAAATTGATATCTACCCTACAACTGTATGTAAACTGCATTTGCAAATATCTAATAAATCATAGATTTGCTTTAGATAATATAAATATCCACAAGATGCATGAGATCTAGACCAGCTTACACCCCATTTCCTAAAACTCCTTTGAGTCTGATGTGATTCTATTGACCAAATATAGAGATGACTCTTCCTAACTGCATAAGACTCTAACATGCAGATGATACTTAAAAGATTCAACTGCATCTGACTGACTTAAGAGCATTGTCATGAGCAGCAAAGATATGCTCATTGATCAGCTTTTGCTCAGAGGGCATTTAGGAAAAGACATATGCTCACATCGAGGCACTTCAATTCTCAGCATATTACCATAATTACCAGCTTCAGTGTGTGTGCTTAATGACAAGAGAGAGAAAACCTTAACTTCCCCAGAGAGCATGAGGATGTGGGCTCAATGAGGCATATTTTTCTACAGTCTAAAATTTTCATCACTTTCTAAAGAAGATGGTGCTTTTCCAAGAGATGTTCTCATAAACTGAATCTCTATTTCTCATTTTAAGACACTCTTAATTTAATAAAAAAATATTTATTTATTTATTTATTTATTTATTTATTTATTATTCTTACATATTTAGAAAGCTGAGGGATAGAACCCAGGTTCTTGGACATGGTAGGCAATAGCCCTTAGACTGAGCTTTGCTCCTAGTCTTTCGTATTTATGTATTTCTTGGCGTACATTTCAGTTGGGCATTTGCTTATTTAGTTGCTAGAGCTGAGGGTGCAGAGTTGACATGAATCTAGATAACATTACTTTTTCCAGGGGACCAATAAAGAGGAGTGCATGAAAGGAAAGGGGTAAGGATAACACTGACAGGTGCTTTGTAATGGATGATGTCCATGACAATTCTGAGTGTGTTCCCCTTTAACAAGTAAAAGACCCACTGATGAGGTATGGCAGCTTCTTCTAAGGTGCAACATTTATAAAGTCTTAAAATAGAATAATTTTGACTCTGTTTCAGACTGGTGTTAGGGAGAAAAACACACTTTCAAAATCTGAGACCAAATATTTATTCTTCGTTGTTTTGCTATCCCAGTGGGTTAAACTTGAATAAAAAAAAAAAAAAAAAAAAAAACTTCCTAGGTTCTCTTTTCCTTTGGCATGCCCAAATATTAGATTTGCACACCACTATAAAATTAAATTAACGGGGCTGGAGAGATGGCCTAGTGGTTAAGAGCACCGACTGCTCTTACAGAGGACCCGGGTTCGATCCCCAGCACCCACATGGCAGCCTAGAACCGTATGAAACTCCAATTCCAGGAGAACTCCAGTTCCAGGGGAATCTGACACCCTCTTCTGACCTCCGCGGCATTGCATGACACGGGTGCACAAACTTACATGCAGACAGTACATTCATACACATACAGAAATAAATAAAATTAAAAAAATTAAAAGATAATTAAATTAACAAGGATGAGAAGAATAGTTAGAATTTATTGGCCAATTAAGAAGTAAAGGAAATTTAATGAAATTTACACCTTGATTCCTGCCTATAGGTATGTGTACTACAACTGCCTTTTTGAGACTCATGGGTCAAAAAATAAATCCTAGAATTAAAATAATGGGGGGATACAGTTATATATTAAATCTTCTTGCCAAAAAATTTTCAATTTAATCTTAAATCTAACTATGGGGAAAAGATTTGTATGTTGCCACAGGTCAAAACATCACTAACTTAATGGCTGAGAAAGAAAAGATACAGCCTTGCAATACAGCCTTGTGTAGGATGTACCAAGAAATACCAACAGAGAAGTTGGCCCATCTAAGCGTTAAAAGGAGGAAAAACCTCAGACTGCTACAGGCATCAAATATCTCTGTGGATCCTATTTATAACAACTGTATATAACGAGTCCTAATGAACCTTACCTTCTAGGTGCTGCAAAGTTTTAATATGAGATACTTTATTACCTCCTTTTCATAGAACAAAGAAAAATATGATGGTAAGGAAGTCAATCTCTAACTGTAAATTAAAGCTGACTGTTATAGAGGTTATCTCTTATAAAACCGGCAAAAACTGCTTTCTTTAATTGACTAATAGACATAGGATGCGAAAAGGGTTATTCTCTATTCAGAACCAAATATAATACTAGAGTCTCTTTAAGCTGTGCATTTAAGCAAAATATATTAATATAGGAGAGCTCTGATATCAGCAATGGATTATTCTGCCAAGGTGATGTTGGCCAGGGGATCCAAGCCCCCCCTCCCAAAGGTAAAGGCTTCTTGCCTGTAAACTGGGATACCTGCAAGAAGAGAGGTGGTAAGGCCCTGCTGTTGAAGACCTGATGTAAACATGGGAAATATGTATTGAGACCACACTTGCAAGTGTACAGTTGGTCTCTGGTATACCAGAGAGTGTTACCAAAGACCACTAAACCAATAAAGCCAATATTGGTCTCCCTGAGTCAAACAAGACTCCTCTGTCAGCATCAGCTACACCTCACTTGCCTGGAAATACTGTGCAGCAGTGGCAGCCATATGTCTGTATATCCCAAATCTAATTGGCTATTAGCTCTCACCTTGGAAGAATAACTCATGGATGATGCCAAAAGCTTACATCCTCTAGTGGTTAGGAGATGTTATAAGCCACAGTAAGACCTTGTCATCTTTTACAGAAAAATTGTAATTCATGGATTAGCATACCATCCAAATATCTGTGTCTATACCAAAGTAACTTACCATAACAATTAGTACTGTCTAAGTATCTATATATCTAATTGCCTGTGTTTCATTAGTAGGATTGAAAGGTTATTCCTGAACAAACTGTCAGCCCATGAAAAGAAACAGCCAGAACTGGTCAGAGTCCAAAACGACATCTCCAGAGAAAGTAGACTATTTTGCTTCTTGTCCACCTGTGCCCCTTTTCTAAGCCTAGAGAACAATCTGTGGAAGAGGGGGTGTGGTAGAATGTAAGAGCTGCAATTGGGGTGAATGGTGAAACTACAGCAATATAGACTGGATGCTTATTTGATCAACTTGATTGTACATACAAGCCCCTCCAGCTGGATGGTGGGAGCTTTGGGCTGTGTGGGTTTGGGCACAACCACTTGCAAATTGGTTTTACATGAAGGATGCTTGTACTTAAAACTTATTACTTCTTGTTAGAAAAATGAAATAAATGAAAGTAAATGGAAAAAATTAAATGACAGCAAAGTGTTTCGTACACTAGAGAAATTAAATGAAATTACTGCTGATATTACCTGAAATTCTGATAAAATAAGGGTTTCTTAGGTAATGAAAGACATTCAGCCTTTTGAGACAAATAGCAGAAAATATTTTATATAACTGTTCTTCTCTTTTGTTCTTAAAAATTCCTCTATTTCAAGGACAAAACAAGACCCAAATGTTACAAAAGCTTCAAATTAGAAGTCATGTGGGTATACATGCTTCTTCCTAGACATCTTGAGGTAAGGACTATGGAGTTTCATTAGAAACATCTTCATTCTGGGTCTGGAGAGATGGCTCAGTGGCTAAGAACGCTGCCTGCTCCTGCAGAGGACCGGGATTCTACTCCTGGCACTGGTGTAGTGGCTAACAAACTTCTATGACTCCAGTTCCAGGGACCCCGATGCCCTCTTTTGAACATTGTGGCTACTGGCTGACAGCAGTGCACTCAGATACATGCAGGCCATATACTCATCTGAATTAATTAAAACAAGAATAAGTAAAAAAGCGAGAGGGTCAGCTGCCCAAAGGCCTAGTGCCAAGTTTTACTGTCTTATATTTTCCAACGACTTGACTTATAAGCTCAGAATGAATTTAACATTTTTCAGCTGTTGAAAAGAACAAAGAAAATATCATATTTCATAACATAACAAATGTATGAAATTGAATTTGTTAGTGTCAACAAATAAAATTTTATTGCATATCCACAGTCATTATTTGTATGTGGGACTATGGCTGGGTTTATGTTGCAATGAAAAAGATGAGTAGGTAAAGGAAGGTGTGTCTCCAAAAGCTGCAGAAATTCCCTCCTAGCCTTTTATAGGTAAAGGTGGCTGAAAATTTAGAAATCATACAAAAAATATCTGTTTTCCTATGAAAGAAGGAATAACAAATATTTTCAAAACTCTCTCTCCCATGTTAAACTGAGAATTGGGGTCTAGAGAGATAGCTCAGATGTTAAGAGCACAGGCTCCTTTTGCAGAAGACCTGGGTTTAGTTCCCAGTACCTTCACGGTGGCTAACTAACAATAATCTGTAGCTCCTGTTCCAGGGGATCCAAATCCTCTCCTGGTCTCTGTGGATCTGCATACAAATGGTGCACTTACATGCAGACAAAACACTCATACATGTAAAATAAAAATAAATTAAATTGAGTATTGTCTTTATTTTTTCTTCAAGTAATACTAATAGTAAATTCACATGCAGCTGTAAAATATAATGTGAAATTTCATGCATGCATTGTCCAGTTTTCCCAACTGATAATACTGTGTGAAACTATATATTTATATTATATTTAACAACTAAGATATTCATAGTGATGCTATCAATTGCAATTGAATTTCCACAGTGTTTCTAATATAGGTATGGATATTTGTGCAGAAACATATTGTGTAAGTATAAACAAAATATTTTTATTTAGTTATGGCCAAAGCCAAAATAATAATAGTGCCTATACTTTTTATAGTTTATTTATTTATTATTTATTAATGTCTCTGGTGGTCATTGCTCATGTGGAGGTCGAGGACAGCTTGCAGGAATCTGTTCTCTCCTTTCACCATTTGTGTTTCAGACATCCAGATCAGGTTGTCAAGCTTGATGGCACCATTATTCAGTGAGCCATCTCACCAGCCATATTTTTCTCTTTCATTCTTAATGTTTATGCTTTAATTCATTATAACATGATACAATTTTAAGATTTCTATTTTTTTTATGTTTTTGAGACAGGGTCTCCCTTTAGTCCCAGCTGGCCTGGAGCTCACTCGGTAGACCAGGCTGGCCTTGAACTCACAGAGATCCGCCTGCCTGTGCTAGAATTAAAGGCATGCACCACCACGCCATCCAATATTTTTTTAATACTTTTATTGATGATTTGTATATTTAATTCATTATCTTTCAGTCCAATTTAGACACATTCCCCTCTCCTTGCCCCCATCCCACCCCTTTTCATGCATTCTGCTGTACATGTCTTGCATCTTTCAGTCTTCCAAAGTTTTTCACTGCAGAGGCTTGTTGTTGGGGCAGAGTTTAACTGTATCAGTCAGTTCTCTGACCCAGTCTTTATGTTGTTGTTGTTCCCTCCCCTTTGTATATTTATTAGCTTTGCAATTGTTAACTCTTTGAAATGACTATTTCTAATATTAGTTACATAATATGCAGAAGTTTACAGTATTAAAAAATTTAGGCATTATTTGATAAACCTTAGCTGTTATAGGAAAAACATTATTTTGGTCATCATAGTCTTATTTAGGAATAAACTGTAATGATATGATATGTCAATGCAAAACTGAAAAGTAATTTAGTAGTCAAAATGCAATAGCCTAACTCAAACTTACAACTAATTCAGCAAAAGGCAGAATGTATATAATCTGAATCAATGATATAGTAGAAAAAAGATGTGTAAATCATCTGTACTTGGGAGAATATTGGCAAAATAAAAGAGAAAGGAAGATGCAAATTTGGAAAGAGACAAAATAATGGTTATGGGTTATGTTTCAGATAAATTTGAAGAACAGATGACATGAATATAACGACACGAATATAATGTAATTGTTTCCAAACAACAAAAGAATAACTAAAGCATTAGCAACTATTTTGTAAATTGAAATGTACTTGTGCTGAGTAAAAGCATATACCAATAGTGCAAATATGTTCATTATTATTGTATCCCAGGGAAAATGACTATTATTAAAGATTTATATATAAGTTTTATTCTAGTAAGTTTTTTTCACTTCTGTGAAATATGAAATATAAAATAATTTACTCAATAGTAAGAAAAACCAACATAAGCTCTTCTCAAAGTTGGGAAGAGCACATTGTGACTTGGTAATTGTGAAATGACTCATCCATTTACTTTGAAAGCATAAAATTTATGTGACTTCTGGTAACATGCAATGTTGATGCATGACCAAGCAATAATTCATAATAAAAGAAAAATCCAAAACAAAGATATTAGATGAAGAAATCACTATATTCATGTTAGTTTGGTTTTCCAAATTAATTACTCTTGATGAATGATTCCCACAGTTATGATATCTATGCCTTAGTAGGACGACTACATACAAGTCATCCAAGATGGCTGTAAACATTTTTAGGCATGCAATTTAGCCTTACATGTAAATTTCCAGTAACCAAAGTTTTTATCGTGTTGATTTTTTTCTAATTTGTTATCCACTTCAACTGAATTAAAATGACTGTAAAAACATTTTGATTTTGAAATAATTCTGCACTTACAGAAATTTTACAAAAACAGTAGAATCTGAGACTAGAGAGATGGCTCAGCAGTAAGAGTATTGGCTGCTCTTGCAGAAGTCCTGGATTTGATTCCCAGTACCTACATGGCAGCAAGCAACCATCAGTAAGTCCAGTTCTAGAGAATCTGATTACCTCTTCTAGCCTTCCTGGGTATTGAATGCATGTGGTGGACTTAAATACATGCAGGCAAAACACTCATACATATAATCAAAATAAATAAAATAAATAGTAGAATGCCTGTGTACTTCTTTCTCAATGATTGTTAAAAACGTGGATCAGTTACCAACATTTGCAAAGTAGTATATGTCATTACTATTAACTATATATACACTACATAATTTTTTTTAAAAATTAAATGCTCATTTTCCTCTTTCAAAACACAGTTCACTCTTTCCACCCACCATATGGGTCTTAGGGATTTAACTGAGGGTATCAGGCTTGGTAGCAAGCACCTTTACTCATTGAAGTGTCCAGACAGCCCACATTACACAGATTTTTGCCAGTTGCTCAACTTACCTGCTGCTTTCGTTGTACAATTAGATCCAATTCCACATTTCACCTAGCTATTTTTGCTTCTTTGTCTTTTCTATGTTGTTATATTTGTAACAGTCTCTTAATCTTTTCTTCTTCCTGTAACCCTTCCTTTTTCTCCATCTCATTATTCTTTCTTTCTTTCATTCCTCCCTTCCTCCTTTCCTTTTTTCTTTCTTGTTTTTGATTGTTGTCATTGATGATGTCACTTTGGAAGAATATTGGTTTTGTATTGTCCTGAACGCTAATAGATAGCAATAGGAAGTCAACCAGAATGCATATAGAATGCATGTAGGTACTTTGAAAAGTAAAAATGTGAAATCCATCTAAAGCATTTAAAACATCACTGAAATAGCCCCTTCTTTGAATTTTCTCTTGAAATAAAAATTATAACCAATCACAGTCCAATTTTAGATAATTAGCCCAAACACAAAGCCATTAGAATGCTACAGCTTGTTTTTAAACTATCAATATAGTTTTGGTCTATGAAAAATTTAAATATGTGGGGCTGCTCTTGTAAAGGATCTGGGTTCAACTCCCAGCACTCACATGGAAGCTAACAACTGTCCTTTACTCCAGTTCCAGGGGATCCAATGCCCTCTTCTGACTTCCATGGCCACTGTATGACATGGGTGCACTTATATCCATACAGGTATTGCACTTATACACATAAAAATAATAAAAATTAAAACAAATAACAAATAAAAAATCATTATATTTTTCTAGTATCTTTCAGGGGATGGATACTCAAAGTTTTGAAAACTAAGCTGTAAGAATGTCCAGATATCTACATATAGTTTTATAACTTTTCCACTCAATGGCCAATGAAATCTCTGTCAATGGCCAGCATCAGACTATGCAGGGAAATAACCAGAATAAGCAAGTTTGTGAGCTCCTTTCAGATAACTAGCAGTCTGAAAAAAATTGAATCCACCCATAAAATTGATAAGGAATTTGCATACCTCTGTTAAAAAGCATCAGACAGTGCTAGTTGATACCTTTTTAACTGTGAAAACTATATAAGAGCCAGAGGCTAGTTCCTTATTTTGAGTGGAATATCTTTTGATAAGCAAGTGGCAGGCAAAGAAAAGAACCATATAATTCCAAGAACACTACAGTCAAATGACATTCAGAATTCAATAGACAGTACGTGAGCTTGGAGTAAGAATAAAATCATTAATCACAGATAAAGGAGAAAAAGTAAACTGAAATTTATTCAAGCTAAAATCAGGTGAGGGAAAGAAAAGAATTTTATATATACATAAAATATCCCCATCAGCTAAACTATGAACAGTGCTTTCTGATTTCATTTACATCTATGTTTCACTGAGATATAGTTTTCTGCCATAATTTTTTCCATTTCAATGAAAAATTTAAAATGTGAATAGTTCAGTATCTGTAGTCTTTTCTAGAATGCACAGCTGGAAAAACAAAAATCTTTAAGGCTTAAAATTATTTGGATATATTTCAAGGTTTTGTTCTTGGCTTTATTGTGCATAGACTAAAAAGTTGCCCTTGGTTTCTAAATTTAGGAATGTGATTTATGACTTTCAGATGTCTAAGTGTTTCACTGGTGCATGTTAAATATACATTTAAAATACTTAATACTTAGCAACTTCAATAGAAGACTATAAAATACATACATTATTGAATATCAGTAATTTTGATTGTTTCTCTCTGAAAGTAAAATCTTGCACGAAGTCTGCACACTACCTACAGTCACATCTTTAAGTACATAATCTTATCTGAAATGTGGTAATTTTCAATTTAATATTTCTCTATGAAGTTAAAAATAAGTATTTTAATGTATTTAACATGCTTCTTTATACCGTGATAATATAAAAATAATGTTTAGACATTATACATATGGTAACAATTTAAAAAATGATTATTACTCTCCGTAACCCTGCAAATGTAGCTTGGCATCCAATGATTGGAAGTTATAGAAGATCCACACAAAGCTACTCTTGTAAACTGCGATGAGTGACTGAACCCAAAGGGACTCAAATATAAGGCAAAGAAAGTGTTGCAAATGTCAGTGTCTCCTGGTTGGTTATAGGATAACAGTGAAATTCATGTCTCATATATTCCTGTTTTCTTAACTACCTTCTCATTCCCCTGGAAATACCATTTCCAAAAGAAAAAAAAATGAATCAAAGTTTTCCCTTGGGAAAAGAAAAAAAGAATATATGTCTTCCTTTAAGTATCTCCCTGTTTCCAGAAAAACTCAACTGTTGTGAAATTCCTACCGTTCAGATTGCTGAATTCAATGGTGAATAACTGAAAGAACCTTTTCCTAAAATACATTTTGGTGGACTCAGGAAGACACATACTAAAACAAGGTGAGAGGAAGAGTCAATGGGGTGACTAAGGAGATGTGATGTCCCCAAACCAACTTCTAGTTCTCAATTTGGCTTACAGCAGTCTTGTTAGAAAATCAGTAATCTGGGGCCTGGAAGGATGGCCTAGCGGGCACCAACTGCTCTTGCAGAGGACCCGGGTTCGATCCCCAGCACCTACATGGCTGCTGAGAACTATCTGTAACTCCAACTCCAGGAGAACTCCAGTTCCAGGGGAATCGGACACCCTCTTCTGACCTCCGCGGCATTGCACGACACAGGTACACAAACCTACATGTAGAAAGTACATTCATACACATAAATAAACAAACAAATTAATTAATTAATTAATTAATTTAAAAAAGAAAATCAGTAATCTGGACTCCACCACCTGCCTTTGCTTCATATCTCAGTGTGGACACAGGGCAGGACAGTACAGATCTCTCCTAGAGGCTTATTGGTTCCCTTCCTCATTTCAGCAGCTCAACTTTTCTAAGCTTATTACATCCGGGTGGGAAGTATCAGGATAGCACAATGACTGTGATAGACACAATAATAATAATAATACAAATAATGATTTTAAAAGAAAACAAATAACTTGAGTTTGATTCTGCTTTGGTTTTCAGACACTGAAGTACTTGGGGAAATAAATATTTTAACATATGAAAGAAAAATAATTACCGTATTCTACAAACCCTTCTGGTGAAGGGACTAGACAAAGAAGTGGGTTTCAGAGAAGAAAGGCTGGGAAACATGGGGGTTAGGGAGGTAATATGATTGTTGAACTCACATATCTTGTTACAGTCCTGGGAACTGATTAGTAGACCAAGAAACCATACATATCACTGCATTAATACTTGTGCCAATGAAACATTATGTTAACAGCACATAGCCAACCTACTTAGAGGGGTCAGGAGAGCAGAACTTTCATTGAGTAAACTGAATTCTCAATGTCCTAATTAATGACATCAGATCACACAGAACACTGCATGGATGGAAGAGTCAAAGTTGTGGTTCCCTACCCACAAGCATTGGGTATTATTTAAGTTCTCTACAACTTAAACTTAGCCTAAAGGAGAGGAGTAAGAAGACTACTGACATCAGATGATTTTCTGTTGCAGTGGTAAAATGGGAGTGTAGTCTGCACTGAAGGAGAAATGGAGGATTTTTATTCAGCGTTTTGGGGGAGAGATATCATCCCTTTGCATTAAAAAGAATTAATATAGTCCCAACATATTTTAAGTGTCTTTATCATTTATTATATAGATAAATCCAGTAAATGAAGAAATACATATATAAAGTAGCTATCAGTTTATATATATATATATTCATTTCCGGAAAAAAAAGCATGGTTGTGAAATGGAGTATGTGGCCATACAAAAAGTGACTGTATAGCTTCTTCTTGGTTAAAATACGCACACACTAACCGTGTTAGCTTTGCCTCAGAGACGTGCTAGAAACAAGTGGCAGGAGCGCCATGTGCACCTCAGTGTCCAGTGAAGCCCAACATCTTCCATTCCTGCTCCTACATGCCTCTAAGTTAGTTTTGTGTTCTAGTCATGTTAACACCAGTTTTTGAAATTATATAGCACCTCATTTGGTGAGTTCAATGTACATCCAAAGATAATCTGTATATTTACCAATGAATTCAGTGTGAATAACTTAAAATACAACTGGGGTTATTTACTGAATTAAAAAAAAAAGAAGTTCAAGTGTAGATGTGTCTCCTAGGAATGAGGATATTTCATATGTATACGTTCTGTCTGACCAGTTATGAGATTCTGCAGTAGCCTCCATCTGCAGCAAAGAGTAGCTTTCTTAATGAGTGGTGTCTGATATGCTTATCTGTAAATATAAGATTCCATAGTGTGATATTTTGAACACTGCTCAAATTTGACATCACCTGTGACTCAGAATGCACACTGGATGACATTCTGGCTTCCTTGCACTGTCCCTCTAGTCTGAGCTTGGAATCTTGAAAATAATTTTCTAAACATTGCTTCAAAATGATTTAAAATAAACATGTTCTTCTTTATCTGTGGGCTTTTCTAAGAATACAGAAAAATTATCAGTAGGAAACAATGGATTTCTAAACACCTTGCCAATGGATCAAACTGGTATTCACTCATTAACTGATCAGGTGCCAGCGAGGTAGGTGTTATGTGGGTGTTATAACTGGATTATGATCTGTCAAATGCTCTTTTTTATAACAGTAGATAATGTACATATAGTGAATTTTTTTAATTCTAGATTCATCTTATAAAGTTTCTATTTCCTGTAATTTAATCCTTCTTTTCAATCTTCTGAAATATTTACTATTATTATTCTTATTTTTCTGATAAAGGAACAGAAAAACAGCTCAAACTGTTCATTACATTAACAGATATAAGAAAAAAATCATCATAGAACTTGGCACAATATTTTTTATTACAGACAATTTTGCTTTCTGACGAATTAAAAATGATGATTATGTATTGTATTCTCAGTCTCTCTCTCTCTCTCTCTCTCTCTCTCTCTCTCTCTCCCTCCCTCTCCCTCTCCCTCTCCCTCTCCCTCTCCCTCTTTCTCTCTCTGTGTACAGAATCACCCCAGTTTTAGGTTCTTGCCTTCCACGTAGTTTGAGGATGGATCTTTAGTTCATCACTGTGTATGCCAAGCTATGTGGCTGGCCAGCTTCTGGAGATCCTTCTCTCTCTGCTTCCCATCTTGCTGTAGGATCACTGGGATTATGGATGTGTACAACTGTGTTTCTTTTATGGGAGGTCTGGGGGTCTGAGCACAAGTCCTCATGTTTGTATGGGAAGTACTTTACCCAGAGAGCCATCTTCCCTCCCTAATTTTCTGTTCTCTTAATGATAACATTGTCTTATCAAATGTGGAAAGTTACCAAATAAGGCTTGAAGTTGTTCATATTTCATTTCTGGATTTCTGTACTTGCGTCAAGAGTAAAACATTATGTTGGGAATTGCATCTTGATCTTTAAGGCAGTAAGAAGTTGTGTCTAGTTAAGAATTTTTTTTTTGACAAGAGAACAAGGTTATGGAGTCCTTGACCTGTTATTTCATAATATATGATACTTTACCATCTCCATTAATAAACCTCTCATAGTCTTACTACATTTCCAGGTAAACTGCAGCATTTAGTTGCAAATTCAAATAACAGTAAAACTCAGATGTTTTAATAAGCATCATTTTGTTTGTTAAATATTATTTCTGTTTGAGAATATTTAAAGAAAATTTACATGCTAGATTCTTTGAGTTATTTTCTTTCCATAAAAGGTGAGAAAAAAATCAAGCTTTGCACTTTTCAGACAAGGAGATTTTCACTGTTCTGACGTACATTCTGCCTGTATTCTCTAGAAACAGTGGACAAAATGTCTTTCTTTGTATTGTTCTCGGTACTGTTAAGATAAAAATAAGGAGTTTCAGTAAATGAATGTATCTTGTTCATGTCCATTTTACTGGCAAATTGGTCTAATCACATTATTTTTAACTCTTATTCCCAGAATCTGCTCACTTACTTTGAAATATTGAGAAAAGTATTCTCTTTTTTTAAAGGTTAATGATCCTTGTATATATTCATTTGCTAACTATTTGGAGAATGTGAAATCTGATATTTTTGTATTTCCGGGTTGCAGCAAGCTTTCCATATTCATGGGGAAAGCAGGTGGTTAGTGCTCCTTACCTGGATGAAGTCCTGCTTCCCAAGTTTCCATCTAATATAAAACCACTGGTAGATAGGTAAAGCACTTTTTCTCTTTCTTCCAAATTGTTCACACTTAAAAGATACATCTTGGGGCTGGAGAGATGGCTCAGCAGTTAAGAACACTGGCTGGTCTTGAAGAAGACCCAGGTTTGATTCTTAGCACCCACAAGGCGGCTAACAATTGTCCTTACCTCCAGTTCCAAGAGAATTTGACACCCTTTTCTGACCTCCATAGGTACTGCACCAGTTGGGTGCATTTACATATGTATACATGTGCAGGCAATATACTAATACAAAATAAGTAAAAATAAACTATTAAAGAGAAACCTCTTAAGTCCAGCTATAAAGAGAAACATCTTAAGTCCAGCTAACCCACATCTTTTAATTTACTTTTCTCAAAAAATACTGTATTATGTTTATTTTATGAGTATGAGTGTATTTAATGCCTGCATGTTTGTAAGTATACCTATATCATGCTGTGCCCATGGGGGTCAAAATAGGGCATTGGATCCTTTGGAAGCGGTTGTTAGCTGCCACTGGGGTTCTAGGAACCAAGCCTTTGTCCTTTGAAGGGCCGCCAGTGCTCTTAACTGCTAAGCCATTTCTCCAGTCCCAGTTTACTTTCTCATGAGAGGACTATTTCAGGGCCTACATTTAGAGAATAGAAAAAAAGAAAAACAACAAGGTGTTAAGTAATAAGATTGACAGATGCAGCTCTCTTAGCTCTTGTTCTACTTCCAAGAGGCAATAAAACCTAATTCTAAAATACCTAAAACGTAACTTAGTGACTTATTTTAGCTGAAAAGTTGTCCTGGGGGCTTGTGGCCTTTGATTAACTTCTTCACCCAACTTGCCCAAATCCAGATGTGTAAGGAAGAAAGATGGCGAGCATGCAAAGTTTAGTCCATGTGTAACCAAATTTTTTTTTTTTTTTTGGTCTTTTCGAGACAGGGTCTCCCTGTAGCCCCAGCTGTCCTGGAACTCACTCTGTAGACCAGGCTGGCCTTGAACTCACAAAGATCCGCCTGCCTCTGTCTCCTAAGTGCTAGGATTAAAGGCGTGCGCCACCACCCCTGGCATGTAACCAAATTTTTAAGGGCCATTGAAGGAGTTGGAGAAAGAAGTGGCATGGGAATGTGTTCTGAGAAAAAGATTTGAGAGAGTGTTGTTAGAGAGGAAACCCAGAGAACTATTAGAATGAATGCTGTTTACAGTACAGGGAAACCTCAGATTGACTCTTGAATTATTGCCTAGTGGGTGGAAAGGAAGGAGAGAGTTTTTGTTTTCTTTTTCTTTTCTTCTTTGTTATTCTGTGTGTGACAAGATTTTTTTTATTTCAAAGCTGTACCACAATTGGCACATAAAGCAAATAACTTGGCTTGAATATTAAAACCAGATTTAAATCTGAAAATGCTTGATTTGGAATTTCTTTACCACCATTTTGTCTAGCTCTATTCCCTGTGATTATACATCCCAATAAACTTCTTTGGAAGAACTCAGGTCCTAAGGATGCCTGCCTCTCTGAGAATAAGTAGCTGGACTTGTACATCTCTGGCCATAAAATTCTCCATCATCGTAATGAAAAGATAGAAACTAATGTGGTGTAAAGTTTCTCATAAGCTGGTAAGAAAATGAATAAATAGCAATGAATTCCGAAATCTTTATTCACTTAAAGAATGTGTATTCTTTTAGTCATTCAGTGATTCTTACCTCAAATATGTGTTAAATGCTTACTGTACATCAGGCATTTTAATGATGATAGAGCTATATTAATGGTCCAAAAGCATACTGATATTATTTATTAGAAAAATCAAAATATAAGATTCTATTAATATATTTTGGTAGGTCCTGAGAGGAGGATTTTGCAAAATTTCTATAGGTGACATCCCTGGATTTATTGAAACAGTTGGTCTCCAGACCCCACCCTCATCTCGATGACTTACTGCAATGTTTTGGGTCAAGAAAACAAGAGCAATAAATGTGTACTAATTGAACATAATGGGCCTGATACAACTATTTCTAGTCTTTTTTCTAAAGACATTGTGGGCCAAAATAAACTGAGATTCCTCATTCTCCTTATCTTTAATGGACTCACTGAGATTCTTCATTCTCCTTACCTGTAATGGACTCACTTTGTTAATGTCTTTAAGGAAACAAAAATAGAAAGACTGTACTTAAATCCAGGTCCATAGGATCCAACACCCTCTTCTGGCTTTCATGGTCATTGCACATATGTGATGCACTTACATCCATACAGGCAAGACACTCACATACTTAAAGTAAAAATAAATAATATTTTGAAAATTTAAAAAGATTTAAGTCACTTAAATAAGGGCCATTTCATTGGTTGTTTGTAATGGAAATTTCAGCCTTTATTATAATTTATTCTTCATCTTTTAAATGTATTTTCATATTTTTCTCATGTATATGATTTCCTTATTCTCTCTTTCTTTCTCTCTCTCTCCCTCTTCCTTTTGACTATGAGAACCTGACAAGACCATGCTGTGGGAAAACCATCAGAGGATAGACACACTTTTTCTTTACCATGCTATGCTGACCATTTCACTTGTGGACTCTAATGGCTTAAACACTGACTATCACACTCACCTATAGTTGAGTTTTTCTATAGGCTAGGTCTTTGGGCTGAGAATTTTGCTGTCCACTGTACAATTCTGCAATGAGCTAAGGTCCATAGTGTCCACATTAGCAAATTTGTTCCTTGCAGTTCTCATCCTCAGCCTTTTACCACTGTGCTATCCCCACAGCCCCACATTAGCAAATTTGAAACTCACATTATTGGCTACTCCAAGTCATGTGAAGAAACAGTGGAGGTATGGAAGGTTGTTAGTTGCCATGTGGGTACTGGAAACTGAACCCAGGTCCTATGAAGAGCAGTCAGTGTTCTTAAGAACTGAGCCATCACAGGGCATGGTGGCACAGGCCTTTAATCCTAGCACTTGGGAGGCAGAGGCAGGTGGATCTTTGTGAATTCAAGGCAAGCCTGGTCTACAGAGTGAGTTCCAGGACAGCTGGGCCTACAGGTCTCGAAAAGACCAAAAAAGAAAAAAAGAACTGAGCCATTTATGCAGCCCACAAGTGACTTAAATCTTAAAAGTAAAGTGAATGTAATCTCTCCAAGCTAACAGACTACTGAAAAGAAAGATTAGCATTCTGTGAAAGTGAAGTAAATATTTTCTTCATATTATTGCAAGACCTTAGTTTAAAGCAGTTTGATTCCCATCAAAACTATGAAATTTGTCTGAAATATTTTCCTAAAACAGTAAAGTCTTGGCATGGTTTAAGAGTGAAAGTAGACAGAGCATCAGGAATAGCATTGACTTTCATTTGCAGAATGTATCCAATATGCCACGCTCCATGTAAAATTATTTATGCTGTTACTGTTCTATGATTGGCAGATTTTATTTACTAAATATTTATTCGATCATGGACTCAACAAACATCATATAAGCCTTCATCTGCATAAATTATAGTTAAGATCTGGGACTACAGAAAAGACAAAATAAAATAACTTTGTACAACTTGTAGTTCTGGAATTAAATGCCATATTCTTCACATCACTTATAACAAATGGAGGAAGCAAATAATTCTGAGTGCCTATATTGTAAAAGTGGAACCTGAGGTTTCTAGAAGGCAGGGGCAACAAAGGTATCCTTCTAGTTGGTTGACCACTTAAATTTTGAATGAATCTCATTGGGTCACATTTAGCTTGAAAAAAAGTGGAGGTCTGTAGTGTCTTGGATAAGTGCTAACAATCAAAGATGTAAAAATTTCATTACTGACTGTCCAGAGTCTAGGTCAGAAAAAGCATTCTGGTCAATAGCAAGAAACCTAGGTCTGCTAATACCTTCTATAATTCCAACACTTGAGAGGCTGAGGCATGAGATTTGCTGTGAGTTTGAGAGAAGCCAAAGCTGGAGTGAGACACTGTCTCAAACCAAACCAAACCAAACCAAACCAAACCAAACCAAACCAAACCAAACCAAACCAAACCAAACCAAACCAGGCCAGGCCAGGCCAGGCCAGGCCAGGCCAGGCCAGGCCAAACCAAACCAAACCAAGCCAAACCAAACCAAACCAATCCAAACAAAACTAAACAAAACCAAGCAATTAATGTCAAGCAACAATCTGGTACATAAATAAGCCAGTAATATTTTCCTCTAAAATAAATCTATTTTCAAATACAATCTAAACGAACTGAAAATAAATTTGATATTACATAATGCTCTCAATAAAAATATAAAACTATAATCAATCTTTTTAATTTTTTGGTCTATTCAGTGATTGATATCCACTACTAGGAACATATGGGGGTCTGAATCTTTTAAAATTCTGCTTGGACTTTTTGACATTGGCCTATTGGGTGATAGTTGCAATGCTGAAAAGCATATTTTCAAAAAGTTCTCAATATTAAAAACATGACCATATAACTCATTAAATTGTGAAAATGTAGTGCAGTCAAAATGGAAAAAAATTATCCATATTTCATGGAAAGAAGAATTACTTGGAAAATAATATACACAAATGCTGCATTTTTAGTAAAATTGGGTCCATGTGCAATACTGTTTTCCAAAATATAGAAACTGAACCATCTTTTCTGGATAAATTAAATGCAGAAGAGGAAAATAATTCCTATTCTACCCCATTTCTCTCTATGGTTTATATAAAACTAATTTTTAAAGTCTTTTTATTTTATTGTGATTGCTTACTGACATTAAATAGAAGCACATTTATGCTTCAAGTGTTGTTGATAGTTTTAAAATAACCCTTATATAAAACATATTAATGTAATCGATTTTTGGAAACCATTTTTTTATGGTCTGGCATTAGACTGGTAATTCAAGTATGCATTTTCTGTAAAATAAAATAAAAATGGTAAAGTATAAGTATTAAACTTAGTCAGGAAGAATTTGTTATACTACAGTAACAAACAACCCCCAAATCTGAGAAACAAGTTTTTCACTCATGGTTTGTCCAACGCTGACCTTCATGTTGTGCTGAGCTAACTCTAAGTCTCACTCTAGCTACCATCAGTAAGAGGGGGTAAAAAGCTCCATGGTCCCACATATTTCTATTAAAGCCATATGATGATCTGACTTTTCAGCCTTGCACAGGTCTGAGTAGGGGACAATCAAAACAACTATGAACAACTATAATGACCTTCACAGGAGGGACTCTTGAGCTCACCACATTCATACCTACTGTAAAGGTACAGAAACTTATTCCCAGAAAAAGGCAGAAAAGCAAAGAGGTAAAGAGAAGCTAATTTAAAATTCTAGTTATAACTAAAAGCTTCCAGATTCTTTTTAGATATTTTTATTTAAAATCTCCTGTTAATCATTTCTGGGTTAGCCACATTGAAACAGAAAGGATAAAGAGACCCATAGTAAAAGAAGGGTGTGGATATACTATCATGTAAAAACCCAGAGATGGAAAACAGGAAGTAGCATTAGTTCTACATACCTCACTGAGGCAATTGGTACAGAAGTATCTCCAAAATTTCAACTTGGAAGAAAATTGAAGACAAAGGAGAAAAATAAAAAGATAGTAAAAGAAGTTTTAGGTGAGCAGAACAGATTCAGAAAAGACCTAATAAAATATCAATATGCCTTCCTTGAGACACATAAAGCTTAACTTGGATAGGTCATAAGCCTAGAGTGTAAGGTCTTCTCTGCTTGGAAAAGGAAAAGAAACCCTGCTATGAAGGACATCCTAAAGAGTTTGAATTATTCAGTGATTTCTTGGTGGGGCAATGGTTTTCAAACTTCTAGTCTAGCATTATTTTCAGAATTCCTGAATGTAAACAAGTCACTCAATTCTCCCCCAGGCTATTCAAGGAACTTTGTACTAAGGTCATCTGTCTGCATTGGACACAGAAAAGGTAGAGCTACATTCATTGTCTGTGATTACATTTTATGGTATTTCACAGCCTAAAAGAATTAATTGGTGATTCAGAAGATCAATAAGGAAAGATCCAGATTGGCACTCCCCAAACAAGATTCAGCAGAGAGGGAACAAACACACCTGAGATTATGCTACAGGCTTCCCAGGCTCTGCCACATTCCTGAGTCAAAGGAAAGCCATGCAGGCACTCGAGTGTACAGAGGAGGCTTCTGTCTCCCAACTGTAGTTTTATTGGATGACAGAGGGAGAGGCAGGTTTGATTCTTCCTCAGCAAGAACCAAAATCCTCTAAGTTATAGAATGTACTAACACAAGGAAACGTGGTTATCTTCATTTCATGTTGCATACCACTCAACCTACACATTGAGAAGAAATCACTGATATTCTTGACTAATAGACAAATAAGACAATAGGAATGTTAGTATAGAGAAGTAATAAAACTGGTATAAAGTATCCTCCCATGAAAGTGATTTTCCATGGAAATCAACAGCCAAAAAGGTACTGCTTACATCTTTATTTTCTTTCAGACCTCAAACCATCTATATGAGTAACATTTGTATGTGTTAGATGCTAAACTTTTAACAAATATACTCAGTACTTAGAAAATAAAAAGAGAAACTTTCTAAAATATCCCAAACACTCTGAACAAGCTTTAACTGTGACCACAGGCAAAGCATGCTGCTTGGAAATCTATAGAAATGAGGTTGTGCAGCAACTTAAGAGCCACTAGCTGGCCTAGATAGGAAACTGACATTGGTGAGCACAGCATAACTGAAACAGAAAAACAAAAAAGGAAACTACTTGTGGAAAATAAGAAAAATAACAAAACAAGTCCTAAACAATTTTTTTTAAGAAAGCTAAGAAGCAGTGAGTCTTCTTAAGATTAAAACCCATGCTATTTATGAGGGTTGCATATGTGCAGTAGAATCTGTTCATCTTTATATGAACCTTTAATAATTAAGCTGGTGTTTTGCCTACATATATTTTAGCGATATTATAAATAACCTTAAAATCATATGTTATAGCTACACAGTCTGAAACTTCCCTATTATGTCTCATTAGGAATAAATTTATCCCAGATGGAGTAATTTCAGGTTACAGACCATATATGGTGAAGTTACCTCTTCATCTGATTATTCTGTAGTACACCAGATTCATGGATGATTATTGAGTCCTCGGGCTCACATTAACAGCAGAGAAAACTTTCTGAACCATGAATCAAATCTACTCTCTGCTACTTGGAAAGTACAGTTGAATCACCAGTAACTACAAGAAGCCTATACTCTTTAGCATGACACAAAAATGCAAAAATTACCTCCCAATAATTATGCTATTTGCATTATCCCTGGATCATGAAAATTTCTAGGTAGTTGTTCACACTGTCTTACAGCACTGGAAAATTCATTTCCATTTTATTTTTAAAAAATATTTTATTTTTTATTTTGTGTCCATGAGTCTATTGTTTGCATGTAGGTAAATGCACCTGTGTTGTGCAATGCCCAGGGAGGTCAGAAGAGGGCATCTGATTCCCCTGGAATTGGTGTTAGGACAGCATGTGTGTGGTAGGAATCGAACTGGGTCTTCTGTAAGATCAGCCAGTGCTCCTAACCACTGAGCCATCTCACCAGAACCCCTCAGTCCCATTTTCTTGATCTAGTGAGCAACCTATCACACTGTAAAATCTTAATTCTTTGGGAAAAAATTTAATATCCCCCAGAGAAGCATAGTTAATATTGTCATACATCCAAAGCCCTTCCTCTGAGTGTCCAAAGGTGAAATTCAGTGAATTTCCAAACATTATTTTGAAGTAAAATATCTGATCTTCAAAGAACTGATATATTTTTTTCATGTAGACACATGAAACGCATGATTTTATGGAAAGTGATCAGTAAGTTGAGAGAGTGGGGTGAGGAAGGGAGCTTTAACATGTTTTAGTATATATCAATTATACATAATGAAGGGTTTCATTATTACATTTTTACACATGTACATAATATATTTCATTCATTTTCACCCTCATTACTCCCTCTTGTCTCCTTCTTGCTTTCACTAATTGCCTCTCTTTTTTTCAACTAGCTCCCTTTTCATATTGTATGTGTGTGTGTGTGGGTGTGTGTGTGACTATCCCTATGGGCTTCATAAGGGCTGATTTCAGGAATAGAGATGAGGTTTTGCTTACAGTAACTTGTGCAACTTACCTGTGTATACACATCTGAAGAAAATGTCTGTTTCCTTCCCATCCGTCGTTAATAGCATATGAAGACTCAGGGATGGGTTGAGCATTATGAATCCTCCCCAGTTTTAAGAAAAGCTAATGGCCAGACCCGTTTTTTTGGGATCATGTGCAGGTGATCATGATCACTGTAAGTTCAAGAGTACAACAGTAACGTCATGCCCAGAAGTCAGTGTCCAACACTTCTCCCCACATCTTCCCTCTACTCATATTCTTTCTAACCTTCCTTGATGTTCTTTGAGCCTCAGGGGGTTAATATAGATGTCTCATTTATAGCTGGACTGTCCACAATCCATTAATTCTCAGTACCTTGACTATTTATGACTCACTGCAGCCATTGCTGACCACTACAAAAAGATGCTTCTCTGATTAGTATCTGACAATAGCTCCTATCCATTCACAGAAACATAATTGTTTAAAGGGCAATTCAATGGGTATATCATTTCCATTTAGCAAAATACCACTCTGATGCTTAAGAACTCTCCAGTCCATAGACTTTAATGGGATTTTCACTATTACTCTTGAATTCCATCCTGTGAATACAGCATCAAATAAAAACAGCAAAAGTTGATTACCCTCATAATGGACTTGGCAATACTGCACCAGTGGGCTCATCTGCCTGGATGGTTGGCATTGTTGCCGACAGGGTCCCTCTGCATGGCACTTTCAGTACTGAAAGATAGCCAGAGGGAAGAAAACTTGCAGCCCTATCCCACCTTGATTTCTCTACATCCGGCAACCAAAGTGTAAGATATCTTCAGCAATAGTTTTAGTACCTAGTTATGGCCTGCAACCAATATCAGGGGCAATTACCTATATTGTTTGGGGGCCTCTGTGACTCCCTGACAATTCTGGTGGGGGGAGTAAAAGCGATTCAACCCTGAGATTAACTTTATCTACTCATTAATGGAGAGTATCTCAGTTTAATCTCAACATCTATCTGTCTATCTATCTATCTATCATCTGTCTATCATCTATCTATCTATCTATCTATCTATCTATCTATCTATCTATCTATCATCATCATCATCTATCTCTATGTGTGATTAGCTTATCATGTATCAGATTTCTTTAGTTTTTAATAGATTGCTACTTTTTGTTGACCCTCTTCCCAGTCTCTTCTTTCCCTCATGTCTGTCTCCTTTGTACTCCAATTAATCCCCTACACCCTTCACATAATCTTTCTCTTCTCTAACCAGCCCCTCAAGGTTTCCCGTGCTAGAGCACTCATTACCATATAAACACACATATAGAGAAGTCAGAAGCTAAGATTCCCATATGAAAGAAAATGTGGTGTTTTCTTTCTAAGTTAGTGGTACCTCCCTTATATTTCCTAGTTCTCTCTATTTTCTGACAAATTTCATAATTTCAGAATAAAGTTCTTTATATATGTACATATATTTATCACATTTTCATTAATCATTCATTGGTTGCTTGATTTTCATTTCCTTGCCAGTATGACTAGAGAAGCAAAAACATGAATGTGTACCAATCTCTGTGGTAGAATGTAGGGTTATTTGGTTAGATGTCGAGGAGTAGAATATCTGGGCTGGATATATATATATATATATATATATATATATATAGAGAGAGAGAGAGAGAGAGAGAGAGAGAGAGAGAGAGAGCTCCATAGTGGCTATACCAGTTTATAATTTCAATAAAGAATTCCAACGATAGCGAATAAGGTTTTCCCTTTCTATAAATCCTCACCATCATTTACTGTCATTTGATATCTTGGTGATATCTATTTTAACTGTAGCGAATGGGGTTTTACTGCATTTGCATTTCTCTGAAACCCAAGAATATTGAATATTTTGAATATTATTTACTGGCCATTTGTATTTCCGCTCTATTTAGTTCCTTAACCCATTTTTAACTGAGTTATTTACCCATTGCTTAGGGTTTGTTTTTTTTTTTTTTAGTTCTTTTCATGTTCTGAATATGAATCCTCTGTCAGATGTATTGCAGAGTTTTCTCCTATTTTGTGTGCTGTCTCTTCACTCGATTATCTTCTTTGCTATACAGAAGCTTTTTAATTTTGTGAGGTTCTTTTTGTTGATATTTGACTTTATATACTGAGCTACTGTAGTATTATTCAGCAGGTCTATATGTTGCAATGTTTTCTACCTTCTGGCTTCCAGAAATTTCAAAGTTTTGGAGTTTTATATATGGTTGAGAGATAAATTTCTAGTCTGATTCTTTTATATATAGATATCCATCTTTCAAGGCACTATTGGTTGAGGAGTATTTCTTTCTGTCAGTATAGTTTTTCATTTCTTAAAAAAATAAGATTTCTGTAGCTTTATGGAGTTATATCTGGGTCCTTTATTCTACTCTGATGATTCATGTGTCTGTTTATGTGCTAGTACCTTGTTGGTTTTATTACAATGACCCTATAATATAACTTGACATACCTCTAGCACTATGGTTTTGCTTAGTATTTCTTTGTCTATCCAAAGTTTTTGTGGTTCTGTATGAATTCTAAATATTTCTTTTTCCTTTTCTGTGAACAATGATCATGGAATCTTGATTGATACTGTATTTAATCTGTACATTGCTTTTGGTAAGATAGCCATTTTCACAATAATCATACTTCCAATTTATGATCAAGGGAGGTCTGTCCATTCTCTAGTGTCTTCCTCAATTTCCTTCTTTGATACTTTAAACTTTTCACTATAGAGGGCTTTCATTCCTTGGTTGCCCTTTCCAATACATTTTTGTTTTATTGTCTATTTTTTCAAAGAGCCAACTCTTCATTTAAATGATCCTTGTGGTAATCGTTTCATTTATATTTCATTATTTTATCCTGGACTTAATTATTTCTTTATGTGAATTAATTTTGCTTCCAGCTTTTTGGTGTTATCCAGGGCCTTAAGTTTCATCATCAGATGATCTATTTGAGAGTTTTCTGATTCTTAAGTGGATAATTTTAGGTATGAAATTCTCTCTTAAGATTGCTTCCATTTGATAGGTTTTAGCATTCTGCATCTTCATTTTCATTTGATTCTAAGAAAATTTTATTTCATTCTTTTTTATTATTTCATTCTTAATTTCTTCAATGGCCCATTCGTCTTGCAATAGTGAATTACTAAATATCGATGAGTTTGTGAGTTTTCTGTAGTTTCTATTGCTGTTGAGTTCTACCTTCATTTCATTGTGGTCAGAAAGAATCTTAGAAATTATTTCATTTTTTTCTGTAGCTGTTGAAAATTTCTTCACTAAAATTTTATCAATTTTAGAGAAATTCCCATGCCATGCCTAGAACAATGAATATTCTGAAGAGTTTGGACAGAGATTCTACAGCTGGCCATTAAATCAATTTGATGTATGATGTCATTTATCTCCAAAATTTCTCTAGTTTTTATTGTGATGTCTTGTTTATTGCTGAGTGGGATATTAAAATTATCCTCTATTACTTTCTTGAGGTTGACCTGTGATTTTATATTTAGTAATATTTGCATTATGTAATTGGATGCCCCTGTAACGTCCTATTGATTAATGATCTAATAAGATCATTTTATACTCATTAAAACCACCTCTGCTGGCTACATTGGGGTTGAAGTTTATTTTATCAGATATTTGAAAAGTGACATCCACATTGTTTTGTAGTTCTATCTATTTGTAATACCATCTTCCAGCTTTTCACTGTAAGGCAATGTCTGTTTTTTATGGTAAGGTAGTTTCTTAGAGGCAGCAAATAGATGTCTTTTTTATTATTATAAAAATAATAGTGTGAGCCAGGCGTGGTGGCACACGCCTTTAATCCTAACACTTAGGAGGCAGAGGCAGGTGGATCTCTGTGAGTTCAAGTCCAGCCTGGTCTACATAGCGAGTTCCAGGACAGCCAGAGCTATAGGGAGACCCTGTCTCAAAAATACCAAAATAATAATAATAATAATAATAATAATAATATTTTTATATCTTCTTTTTAACCTAGTCTACTTATTCTCTCTCTCTCTCTCTCTCTCTCTTTCTCTCTCTCTCTCTCTCTCTCTCTCTCTCTCTCTCTCTCTCTCTTTGTATTTTTTAGGCAGAGTCTCCCTATAGTCCCAGCTGTCCTGGAACTCATTATGTAGACCATGATGGCCTTGAACTCATAAAGATCTGCCTGCCTCTGCCTCCCAAGTGCTGGGATTAAAAGTATGTCCCACCATGCCCGGATATTTGTCTATTTTGATTGGGAAATTGAGAGCAAATATTCAGAATTAAGCCTTGAGATAGCTCAGTGGGTAAAAGCACTTTCTGCCAAGGCTAAGGACCTGAATTAAATCCCTGGAACCCACATGATAGAGTGTACCAACTCCTGAAATTTGTCCTCTGATGTCCACACATGTTCTGTGACATTTGAACTCATGCATGTGAACATGCATGTACACACACACAGACACACACAGCATATGATAAATAAATAAGTAAATAAATAAATGTCTAAAATATCAACATAACTGAAAGGAACATTAATTCCTGTCCTTATGTTATTCTGGTAGTTTTGTGCTTTCCTAATCCTCATTTGTTTAACTATTGTTCTACTATCTTTTATTTTTGCCATGTAGCCTCTTTGATGTGTTTATCATTCTCTTCATACAAAGAATTCCTTCTAGTGTTCTTTGTAGAGTTCATTTAGTGATCATAAATTCTTTTAGCCTGCTTTGATCATGGAATGTTTTTCTTTCTCCATCAATTATGGCAGACAACTTTGATAAATATAGTAATCTGGATTGGCAGCTGTATTCTTTCATGACCTGAAATACATCATTCCATTTTCTCCTGGCTTTTAAGGTTTCTATTGAGAACTCAGCTGTTACTCTGATCAGCGTGATCAGCCTGTGCTTTGGTTTTCCCTCTTGCAACTCTCAATGCATTTTTTTTTATTCTGTAAATTTAGTTTTAGTTACATGTCACAGGGAGTTTCTTTTCTGTTGCCTTTCTACTTGGTGTTCTGTACATCTCTAATATGTGAATGAGCCTTTCCCTAGATTTGGGAGATTTTCTCCAATGATTATTTTGAAAATATTTTCCATGCCTTCATTATGGAGTACTCTTTCTATACCCATAAACATAGATTTGGCCTTTTTATCCTGTCCCAAATATCTTGCATCTTCTGTTCATAGATTTCTTTAAGTATATTTTTGTCCTTGATTGAATGTAGCAATTCCTCTACTTTGGTTTCAAGCCAATAGTCTGTCCTCTCTGTGATCTAGTCTATTTGTGAGGCCTTTCACTGAGCTTTTTATTTGACTTACTGGATTTTTCATTTTTAGTTTCATTTCAGTTTGGTTGTCTTAAATAGTTCTGTCTTTTTATTGAATTCCACATTCATGCCCTTCATTGATTTCCTTGTTTTATTTTTTGTGTTCTCTTGGAACTCATATTTTCAGCAGTTTATTCATATTTTTTTCATTCTTTGAACATGTTTGTAAAGATCCTTTTGAACCCCTTGTCTAGAATTTTTCTCTCATTGGAGACCACTATTCTACAATTCCAGGGGATCCAACACCTTCTTCTGACATCCATGGACACTGTACAACAAGGATGCACTACACGCCTGCAAACAATATACTCATACATTAAAAATAATAAACAAAATATTATAAAGTAAAATAAAATATACTATCAGCTAATATAGGACAGGCCCACCTTTTGGGAGCCAGACACAAAGATCCTGCAAAGCAGGCCATAGTATATTTTCTGGAAAGGAAAGTAAAAGGTTCAAGTTAAGAGGAGAATAAAAATAAATGCAAAGGAATAGAGCAAGAGAAAAGTGGAGCTGAACTATCGTGCTAGGATGAGAAGAAAAATGGAAGAAAGCTAGAGGGAGAGAGCTGGTGAGGCAATAGAGGGTGTGGAAACTGCGTGGCCTGATTGTTGGCTTTCATCTCAATTCTTTTTCATTCCTTCCTGGCTCCTGGAATGCTGTCTTGTTGCTGGGAGGTCCTCTGTGATGGGCAGTCATTTTCTTCTCTCTGAGATCCCCTGGTGATGGGATTACCTCTGTTGTTTCAGTCTATGGGCAATACTTTACAGGTGGAGTCAGATCTGGTCACATCTTGTGAATTTCTTCTGGGCTTCTGTTGCTAAAGCTAACCACACCTCTCAGCTGCTCTTGCCTCTGACCCGTGCTGCTTGGAGTCTGTATGAAAGCTTCTACGCCCTAAAAATGTGGTTTACAGGGTCTCAGGCTGCCAAGCCACCACAGCAGAAGTCCTTGGAAATGGTGTCTTTCTTCTTTGTCACTTGCAGGTGTCAGAAACAGCAATAAAGGCAGATTGAAGGAATACTGCTCAAGAGAACAGAATCTCTGAGCTGAGTGGAGTTCTAGTATTCCAGTTAGACATGTCAATTATCCGGATAAGTAACCACACCACCTGAAGGTGGGACCACCTCTAGAAAGGCAGATTCACTCTAATCCATGCTAAAGTAATAGGTGGCGTAATTATTCCTATAATAAGCTACTGTATTTTTCCTTCCCTTAATTCATTACCCCTGTCCCAGCATAGGCCCTACGAGCCAAATTACCATGAGTTTCTGCTGAATCTGCCCACACTTATGAGTCCTGACGCAGAAAGGCAAAGTTTTTCCCTTTTATTTTTTTCCTCTCTTTCTTTTGGATGCTGGACAGCACCAAGGTACACTTTTTCCTCTACTTTGAGTTTTCTTATTTTCTCTTTAACAGCCCTCTCTCTGCCAGTGTCTACCTGGTACCATGTGGTGGACTTCCATGCCAGTGAGTCAGGACTATGGCACCTTTCCTTCTCTCCCTGCCTTCTCCAATTACATCTTGCCTGCCCCATAGGGTTTTCTTTAAATATTAATAAAATTGCCCTCCAGCTTCAGTTTAAGGCCACTCTAAAATTATTTTATTAATGAAAGCAAGAACACCAAAAGGGACCCTGGTACCATCTGGCATCCCAGATAGGATACCCAAAATCTCTGGTAACACTGATGCCGAGCACCAAGCATCAAGGGGTTTTCCTGCCATCTTCTTCTGCAGTTGCTGCTGCTGTGCTGCCCTGTGTACAGTCCCCCTTTTCCAGCTGTTTAGAGTGTGCATTATTTACAGATAGCTGCTTCTCAGCTTTCCAGAAATTGTATCTTGGATACTTTGGAAGACAGTGCCTGAATGCTACCCACCATTTTGGGATCCTGAGACTGTTTTGATCTAAGTAATTACATCCCAAAATAGACAGAATTTTTGCTGAAGTATTGATGGATGGAAAATAGTTCAGGAAGTTGAAGAAAAATGAAAATATGTTAGAGATAGTAGGACAACATTAATATGGAAGAATATTAATATTTTTATCTGGAGACCATTGGGGTACTATCTATATTATAAAAACCAGTGATGACACTCTTAGTCACATCTTGAATTTATCATTATTATTGTTGCTGTTGTTGTTGTTGTTGTTGTTTGAGACAGGGATCCCTGTAGCCCCAGCTGAACTCGCTTTGTAGACCAGGCTGGCCTTGAACTCACAGAGATCTACCTTCCTCCCGAGTGCTAGTATTCCCCAGCTTTTTTACTTTTGGGGGGCATTTTGAATATTTTATACATTAAGCTGGCTTTTCAAGTCTAATGATGGATAAGTAGCTAGTTGTAAGAAACAGAGAAATGAGAACAGAGCCAACATCATGCCCTAGTCTTTTTTTCTGATGCTATAGAGTTAAATAGCTTTCTTGTGAAGTTTGAAAGCTTCAATAAAAATTATTCGTGCTAGAGATAGCTGATATCTAGGAAAATTAGAGGGAGAATAATAGAAAGTCATCCAAAGAAAGTAAAAACAGAGTTTAAAATTTTTCTTTGTTTAGGAAAGCCTATTTTCAATTTTTTTAAATTTATTTTTATTGATGCTTTGTGTATTTCATACATCATTTTCCAATTCAGTTCAGGTATATATCCCCTTCCCTTCCCCCCCACCCCACCCCTACCCATCGCAGATCATGCATTCTGCCGTAAGTTTTCTGCATCTTTCTCTGCTTTTTTGTTTTATTTTGTTTTCATTTTTTTTAACAATAGGTGATAATTTGTGAGTACAAGCATCCTTCATGTAAAACCAAGTTGCAAGCAGTTGTGCCCAAACCCACACAGCTCATGGGTCCCACCATCCAGCAGGGGGGGCTTGTATGTTCAATCAAGTTGATCAAATGAGTGTCCAGTCTATATTGTTGTAGTTTCACCATTAACCCCAATCGAAGCCCTTACATTCTACCACGCCCCCTCTTCCGCAGATTGTTCCCTAGGCTTAGAAAAGGGGCACAGGTGGATGAGAAGCAAAACACTCTACTTTCTCTGGAGCTGATGTCTTGGTCTCTAGTCAGTTCTGGCTGTTTTCTTTCATGGGCTGCCAGCTTGTCCAGGCTTAACCTTTTGATCCTACTAATGAAGCACATGCAATTAGATATTCAGGTATTTAAACAGTATAATATATAGCCTTTCGATCCTACTAATGAAGCACACACAATTAGATATATGGGTATTTAAACAGTACTAATTGTTATGGTAGGTTACTTTGGTATAGACACAGATGTTTGGATGGTATGTCAATTCATGATCTACATTTTCTTCTGTCAAGTATGGCAGGGTCTTCGTGTGGTTTATAACATCTCCTAACCATTAGAGGATGTAAGCAATTTTTTAACAGGAAATAATAATAATGATGATTCCTTAGTATTTGACTGCTTATTACCTATGCTGACCATGTATTATCCATTTAACATTCATAACAATTCTAAAAAAAATTAGTACTGTTCAAGTGAGTTAATTGATATTTAATTGATTGAAGCAGGGAGAGGATGAAAAAATTCTCAGCCCTAAGCCACAAACCAAATAAATCCAGCTGGGGCAGCTCTCCAGCCCATGTTAGAGCAGGTCTCCAGCTCATACCTGTATGTGCTCAGTAATGAGATCTTAGGTGTACGATACAAAGGAGGTAAGAAAGAGTAAGGGAGCCAAGTCCCTTATAATGTCCCTTAATATGCCAAGCAGAGTGCACCAAAGCACTCAGTATTAGACTGTTTTTCAAGCTGTGTCTAAGATTCATTGCTGGGTGAAAGTCGTACAGTGGAAACAGGAGCAGATGTTTGCTTTTCATGAAACCTGAAGAGTCACCTTTTCCTTGAAGGATGACTGTAAAAGGATGGCTGAGTGCATAACACCCCCAAGAAACAAATTCTTGACATATGATCTACTTTAAATTCCTTCTTTAGTGTCTTTGAAGCGGATATTTGAACTCTGTACAGGAATCATTAAATCTGTCACTGTGCCTAAACTGTCTTTTTTGTGCAGAATTATTTTAAGTCATCTAGCAATTCGAATTAAAGAAAGGGATACTAGGAATAATATCAAAGAACTTCCAAGTAATACCATTCTATAAAATTGGAATTACTTATCTAGTAGGTACAAAGTTATAGTAGAAAGCTCTGGGTGGTCTGTTAATTGAAAATTGTTACTGAAACAAAATAGCAAGTACAATGCAGATCTTTGTAAAACCTGGAAGCCAATTTGATCTTGGGGGTGTTTTTGTCACTGGGGAGGTATCAATTCCATTGTCCCAAGGTAATGAAAACTATATTTAGATATTCTTTCCAAATCATAGAAAGTTCTAAACAGGTAACCCATGGACAATTAAATGTAACTTACCCAGTTTGTGATACTATAGAACCTTCATGTCAATTCAGAGTCTGCGTAGTGACTGAAAGACCCATCCCCCCTGGGAGCATCAAAAATCCATTTGTACTTTAAAGCATCCAATGCTGAATTTTCAAGCAGTGATCTCTGGATTTCTATACTTAAAAGATTTCCAAAACACATTAAGTTAGGGCACTCGTGTGCTCCACAACCCAGTTTACTTAGCTGAGATACAGGATACCCAGGGCTTCAGTGTTTATCCTAAGTACTAAGTGAGGCATTTAAGTGGGATACAGCAAAGGGGTGTAGATATGTTTTTAAATGATCATCTGGCAGTTCTACGGGAAAGAGTTCAGAGAAGTCAAATGGATTTTGAATGGAATCACTGTTAAGAATTTTTTGGAAAGAATGGAATTAAACATGTATTTTGGAGGATTTAAATCATGGGAAGAAATGGTGTATAGAAGACAGAAATATCTGATGGAAGTGCTGAGACAAGGAGTATATCCATATGATTGGAAGAAAGCAGTGGAAGATGTGATGGAAGAGAGAGGAAACAACTAAAAATACCTTCGTGAGAGTTGGAGGGGCATGGTGATGCACACTTTTCGTCTCAGCACTTGGGATGCAGAGACAGACAGTTTTCTGTGAGATCAAAGCTAACCTCATCTCCATAGTGACTATCAGGACAGCTGGGGCTTCAGGAAGGTCCTATCTCAAAAGGACAAAAAAAAAAAAAAAAGAGTTGGAGTGGGGCAGCTGGGGGAGTGTTTTGAAATAAGGCAAATACAATAGTCATTTATGAAATTATCTAAAATTAAATAAATCAAACATATAAAATGAAAGAAAGGTAAATAAAGTTGAAAAACATGTTTGGAAGAATGCATGAGCCCTGGTGGGGTGGGGGGCAGGGAGGGGGGCACGGGTCTAGCTTTGATTTTTAGTGTAATTTGATTTGTATGAAATGCACAGAGCTTCAATAAAACATTGGCTTAAAAAATAAATAACAATATAATCATTATTTATAAAAAAAAAGAGAGGACATGAAGTGGGGTGATAGCAAGGTGGGTAGAGGTGGTGGGAAAGGGTCTAACTATAATAACAACATATTTTATGAAATTTTTGAATTAATAAAAATATTGAAATTACTTGTTATAAAATGTGCCAGCATCCACGAATGAGGGATAACATTTGTCATTTGTTTTTCTGGGACTATGTTACTTCACTTAGCATAATGTCTTCTAGTTTCATCCATTTACCTGCAAAGTTCATGATGTCATATTTTTTAATACTTTTATTGATGAATTGTGTATTTCATTCATTATCTTTCAGTCCAATTTAGACACATCCCCCCCTCCCTGTCCCCATCCCACCCATGTCCATGCCTTCTGCCACACATGTCTTGCATCTTTCAGTCCTTCCAAAGTTTTTCCCTGCAGAGTCTTGTTGTTTTGGGCAGAATTCAACTGTATCATTCAGTTCTTTAACCCAGTCTTTATGTTGTTTTCCTCTCCCCTTTGTATTGCTCTAACTAATGACTATATAATTATCAGATATGCACCAAAATTATGACCCTGGGAATAAACTGTATGTTAATTCCAAAATACGTTAGTAATTCACATTTTCCTCCTTTAATTTTATGTAACTCTAAAATATGAATACATACCTTTCACCCATATACAGTAATTACAGAGTCTGAAAATAGGTGGTAGGTCAATTCTAGAGCCTGTTAAGAGATTCACATTATAACAACATAGTTGCTTTCAGATAAAAAGAAATATAGCAATAATGTTTTTCAGCTTGCCTTCCAACTGGGGATTTGGTGTTAGCCACCAAAAATGAGGAAAACCATTTGCTGTTTGTTTTTCTGGGACTGTGTTACTTCACTTAGCATAATGGCTTCAAGTCCCATCCATTTACCTGCAAAGTTCATGATGTCATCTTTCTTTACCGCTGAATAGTACTCCATTATTTAGATGTACCACATTTTTGTCATCCACTCCTCTGTTGAGGGACATTTGGGTTGGTTCCAGCTCTTTACCACTGCATAGAACTCCATTGTACCACATGGTCTTTATCCACTCATTGGTTGAGGGGCACTTGGCTTGGTTCTAGTTCCTTGCTATTGTAAAGAGAGCTGCACTAAACATGGATGTGCATGTACCTCTGTGGTAGGATGAGTCTTGTGGGTATATACCCAGGAGTGGTATTACTGGGTCAGGTGGTAGGCTCATTTTGAGTCTTTTAAGGGTTCTTCACGCTGCTTTCCATAGTGGTTGTACAAGTTTACATTCCCACCAGCAGTGGATGAGTGTTCCCCTTTCCCCTCAACTTCTCCAGCATTTGATATCTTTTGTTTTCTTGATCCTAGCCAGTCTTAATGGAGTGAGATGAATTGTAAGACAAACTGAGCAATGACAATATTATATTTATTTATTTATTTATTTTTAATTAGTTTTTATTGATGCTTTGTGCATTTCATACATTTTTTCCAATTCAGTTCAGGCTTATTTCCCTTTCCCTCCCCCCCCAACCCCACCCCATCCCAGATCATGCATTCTGCCATAACTGTCCTGCATCTTTCTCTCAGTTTTTTTTTTTCATTTTTTTTTCCCCAACATTTTTTTTATTGATGCTTTGTGCATTTCATACATCATTTTCCAATTCAGTTCAGGCATATCTCCCCTTCCC